>NESQ01000009.1:0-529900 GCA_003070745.1 Tuber borchii | reverse complement strand
TAGAATATAAAATAAATATAAGAAAAAAATAAACAAAGAGAGAGAGAAGAAAAAAGAAAAAAAAATACCTTTGAGAAACCTAATATCGAGTATGTCCACCGTCAGCAGAATGGATAGCTGCAATCTGCTCCAGCATTCCTAAAAGAAGAGCCTTAAAGTCAGACTCATCAATCCTGTCCCATTGATCCAGAATGGCCTGCTGCATAGTTTGGTTAGTTTGAGGACGAGGGATTAGATGGCTAATGCAACCCTTTATCAGATGCCAAACTCCCCCTGTGAGGTTGATATCAGGGGATGTAGAAGTCCAAGGCAGAAGATAGTTGTAGATCTTTAGAACTTCCTTTGTATATTTTGACCAGTGAGGGAAGCACCGTCCTGTTGAATGAAGACATAGTAATTGTTAGTAGTACGAGATTGGTCAATCCAGAACTTCCCTAAATGGGGAATGATATGAGTACAAAAGCCTGGTGACTTAATTGTGTGTCCCATTATTGCAGAATCCTAGTTAACCAAAGGTCCTTTGTGAAGTCCCGCAAAGCAATCCCACATGTAAATACTTTCCGGCTTTTGAAAGTATGGAACCAGACAGCTATGATCATATCCCTCTCCGGCATGCTGAGTGACATACACCCTAACTAGTAAGCTGCCAATGTGGAAAGCGGACTCATCGGTCCAAATAACACACTTCCAATTATTAACACTTCAAGTCCTCAGCTGACTAGTCTATGTGGCTCGTTTCTAGAAATAACTTTGGCAATTAGTATAAGTTTTCTCTTTGTACAAAATGAAAATGAAAATTAAATATTAAATAAATACAATCTATTGAATATAAGTGATAATAGCATATAAAGATGAAGAAAGTATTAATTAATTACAAGAAACAAAATTAAGAAAAGAAAACTAGAAAATAAAGAATAAAATAATAATAATTGTTTGATAGGAAGAAAAAGACCAACAAAGCAAATAATAATGTAATAAAGAAGAAGAAATCTAGCAGTGAAACAAGGAAACAATTAAAGAAAAAAAAAAAAAGGAACTGAAAAGAAAAATAAAGTAAGAAAAAGTTGAGTCCCCAAACCATCAAGAGACTAATTTTTTTAAATTTAGGTACCAAGCAATCCTTACCAAATTCTTCCCCAGGCCGTCGAGTTAGCCAAATGCTGCCATGGGCACTATCAATATTAAAGGCAGTCTCATCAGTTTAGATGACCTGCCATCACTCTTTCGCCCCTAGTGATATACTGCAGGGCCTAATTGAAGTGCTTCGCTATTTGTAATAGAGTCAGAAAAGGCTTCTGATAGTGTAACAGGTTTACTTCTATTTTGATAAATCAATAGAGACCAGCGGTAGGCCTATTAGCACTGGCTCTAAGGGAGGCTTCAAGAGACGCAAAGGTATAGGATAAAAGGCTAAGGGCTAGAGGAAACTGAGTATCACCGTTCAACCAAGTAGATTCATAAACTAAGCATCTGTTGAAGTCTGCTGTTCTCCTGCTAGCCAGGAGAGAGGTTTAAATACAAATTCCCATAGCGATAGCTTCCTGCAATCACGATCATTACCAGGTGAGTACACCTTTGTCAGAATTCTGTAATCCTGCCTAAAACCTAAGACTAACATAATACAGCCTCAGTGCCAACACAATACATAACCATATTTCTGTACTTCCTATTCCAAATATAAAGCAAAATAAATCAAACAAAACATAGCATAGCTGACTGGCCACAGGGCAGTGCCAGAGCTGTAATCAATGTAATCAAATCAAACAAATATCAAATGCAAAACTAATAAAAGAAATCTAAGCATACTGCTCCTGGATACTATTCTGGAATATGTATACATGTTACAGATGGGCGATCCAGTAATGAAGTCCTACTTCATGAAGGGCTTTTTGAATAACAGTAGTCGACATGCAAACTCTGACTAGATTGGCAAGCAAGGAATAAGGTAGACAGCAATTTTTGGGTACTGGAGTTGGTAATAGAAACTAATTTTTCCCAAAGAATAGATATTACTATGTGAGGTCTCCCTGAATGCTTCCTTAGTGGAAACTTGCATCAGCAAAATAATACTCTGAGTCCAATGCGCTCTGTACATCTGGCAGGCCTGGCGCACATAATGTCAACCATGAATCAGAACTTAACCTGATATTCACTTAACTTAGTGTATACCTGACGCAGGACCACATCTTCCTGAGTACACCTAGTGCAAAACTACATTTTCCTGATTACACATAGTCCACCTGGCGCACCACTACATTTTCCTGAACACAATAGGCGCAATACTATATCTTCAGGAAAGAACCAAGAGTACCCCCTTATCCTCTCCTGACCTAGGTCACAGCATATATCATGTCCATAAAGTCTCAGGCTCTTCAAAATTCTATTTTATCTCTAATTCTACTACTAGTTATTTACATAAGAACTGCTCCATCACCACCAGTGGAAACTTGAAAACCTGACATAAGGACTCCCCTTCAGCATGATCTGTAGCACAATGGAAAATACTTGTATAGAGACGCTCTTTTGGCCGTGGACAGATGGGATGCTGTAGAACGACATCATAGAAGGGCTTCGTGATCGCATGTCTAATGCCCGTGGAATCTGGCCTTAAAGTCAGCACTCTCTAAACACTCAGGAGTAAAAAATCCCGCTATAAGGACCCCCTTCAAAAGACTCTATAGTGCCATGGAAAATGCTTGTATGAAGACGCCCTTTTGGCTATGGACAGAAGGGATGGCGTAGAGCGATCTTGTAAAAGAGCTCTATGATCACATATTTAATGCTCCGGGAATCTGGTTTCAAAGTTAGTGCACTCCAGAAACCTAAAAAAGTCCTGCATAAGGACCCCCCTTCAGAAGACTCTGTAGCGCCATGGGAAATGCTCGTCTGGTGACGTCCTTCTGGTGGTGGACAGATGGGATGGTGTAGAACGACGTGGTAAGAGGGCTTAGTGATTGCATTTCTAATACTCCCGGAATCTAGCTTTAAAGTCAGCGCTCTCCAAACCACCTAGACTAAAACAACCCAGCATAAGGACTACCCGTCAGAAGACTCTGTAGCGCTATGGAGAATGGTCGTATGGTCACGACCTTTTGGCGGTAGCCAGATGGGATAGCGTAGAATGACATTGTAAAAGGGCTCTGGATCACATCCCTAACACTCTAGGAATCTGGCTTCAAAATCAGCACATTCCAGATACCCAAAACAATCTGGCATAAGGACCCCCTTTCAGAAGATGCTTTAGCGCCGTGGAAATACTCGTATGGTGATGCCCTTTTAGCTGTAGATAGAGAGAATGGCATAGAATAATGTTGTATAAGGCTCTGTGATCACATGCCTAAAACTCCAGGAATCTGGCTTTAAAGTCTGCGCTTTCCAGATACCCAAAAAAATCAGCATAATGACCCCCCCTTCAGAGATCTCTGTAGCACCATGGATAATAGGCATATGAGGATGTCCTTTTCGTGGTGGCTAGAAGGATGGTTTAGAATGGTATGTAAAAGGGCTCCATGTCTGAATCTCTAATGCTCTGGAATCTGGCTTTAAAGTCAGTGCTTTCCAAACACCCTGGAGTAAACAAACTGGGCATAAGGACCCCCCTTCAGAGGACTTAGTAGGGCTATGGAAAATGGTTATTTGGTGAAGACTCTAGAGTAGGCTGGGTTGAGACTAGTGAGGGAGTGATGAAAGGAGTATGATGAAAGTACGGAGTCATGTTGTGTCAAAGGCTAAGTGCCAAGAAACCACAACACCAGAGAGTGTCCTAGCTATCACTTGCTTTCATACTGGAGTGAACTGCATTTTCGCTCTCTGAAAGCTGAGCTTCTAAAATAGAATACACTGCCTGTCCTAGTGTGTCTTTAGCGAAAAATTAAGATTAAGAGTACGGTGGCTTTCTCACTTAGCGCCCATACTAACCTATCTGTCTTTGCTAACAGTAACCCCTATCTTTGAATGGGAGAAGGCTGGAATACCCATCAGAAGGCGGGTATTGAATAGGGGGTACTCAGAAAGGAGAGTGGTTGAGTGGTCAATCCAGATGTGCGATGGTGTTGTGAGGTGGGTCTGGAAGGTTGGGGGGTAGTTTAGTGTGACAACGCACCTCAGGAGAGACAGAGCATTTCAACTCCCATCAGAGCGCACCAGGCGCTGAGGGCATAATAGTGAGGTCTCTTGCATCAGGGCACAACACCAACGTGTCTGATGTATAGTATATTTTTGCTAATGTGCCTTGCTGGCTTTCTCTTAATAGGCACTGAATCATACTCTTAGGGATATTGAGAGTTTAGGCTATGCAGCGAATTGTCCAACCTACGTGGACCCGGAGGCTATGGATAGTATACCAGCGTACTTGGGAGAGTTCGCTTCCTCTTCATTAGGCTCTGAGGGCTGAGATACTTGGGGTGAGTTGAAGGCTCATTCCTTCTAATAATCAGGCAAGTATAGTGTCAAGTTTCTCCTCTATTATAACTTCAAAAACAAATAATAAATTCAGAAGAAAAAAGAAAAAGAAATTCAGATAAGTGGAAAGAATTATACCAGTAAGTTGGAGAAAGCTGGCTTAAAGAATAACTATGGTAAAAACCTGTCTTGTTTCCTGATTTTCAATACTTCACTTTCTTTACCATTATATAGAGATTGAAAACTAATATACAAAACTAAAAAGTACTCGAAAAGCCTTCAATAGCCATACTTTTCCCATGAATATCCTATGCTAGCCGGCATATAGCTATTTGGTTCTTGCTAATTGGTTCCCTTTATCCGAGTCAGCTTTCAACAGCTTCTATATATTCTGACACCCTACTATTGCATATTCTATTTTGATATGCACCTGGTACCCCTACTACATACGTACCTACAGCAAAGCCAAACCGCAAGAAGAATATAGTAAGATAGCCAATATCAGACCGGTACTGAAGTCCTGTTTGAGTTGTTGAAAAGAAATTTTTAAGTTTAGCAAGTCTAGAAGCTACTATACTCTAAGCAATATCTAGGTAAAATGGGTCTATGTTCTCAAGAATCACTAAAACTTTGACCTTGAAGTAAGAAAAAATAGAAACTTAACCTGCCCAGCCCTCCAATCTATACCCCTAAGGGAATAGTGTCATTCTCTTGGCCAACTTAAACATTTTCTCAAAAGGGATTCCAGAATGACTCTATTCTAATATGATTTGGCTAAAATACATTCTTGAATTACGCAAATTAGGAATCTTATTTTACTACTTGAGGTTACTTCCGGAGTATACACACTGGCCTCCGCCTTCCCGGCTTGTCTCAATACTTCACCCCTACCCCTTGTACTTGTACTTGGAGGTGTAGGTAGATGATTAGACAAACAGGGATTCCAGAGGCCTGAACTTACTTCCTTCGTAGGAAATAAAAGAATGAATTTGGCATTGAAATTGCTTAAACAAGAAAGACGCTTTCAAGTTGATGCCATTAATCCCTGACTGACCGATCGCCCATCTATACCCCAAGTACCATACTCGAGTAGAGAGGTTGGTGATGGAAAAGACAGGGGCTCACAGTTTCAAAGCTTTTTACTCTTCTTAGCATTATACCTACCAGATTAAATCATTTTTTTCCTTTCACGGTCATGAGCATGGGGACCTCAAACCCCTGTCATTTCTATCATTTAACCCCTGCCCTAAGTACTAGAACAGGGTCAAAAAGGGCGGAAACCTTTCAGTGGCAAAACAAGGATTAAGGTGCCATTGATCAGGAGAGATAGAAAAAAATAGAGCTGACAAGACACCATAAATGAGGGAGTAGTTGCAACAAGTGATCGTACATGATTCCAAATGGGTCAATTTAGTATGATGGAAAGAATGAATTGGGGGCTTTGGAGCTACATCTTTAGGATGCCATGGAGGAGAGTAGATTAGGCAGCATAAATTTATATAAACAAACATGAGAGGGTTATGAAAGATAGAAAATATATTGCCAGATATATCAACCCCATTGTCTATTATGCGAGTAAATATAAGAAGACTATTTCTGCTAATCACATACAACACTAAGTAAAGACAGGTCTTATTTTGTTTTTCACTTTTTGAAAAGTTTCCCGGTAGAAAGACAGCCATCAATAAGGAAGTTTCAGAGAAAAAGAAAAAAAAGGATAACAATACTGGTAAAGGGGAAAAAAGGACTTAGATTAAAAGAGCAAGGAGAGACTTGTACTCAGGAGGGGGAGTAAAAATCAGAAAACTATTTCTGCTAATCTCATACAAACCTCTGTCAAGATAAGGGCTAAATTTTCTAACTTTAATGAACCCTTCGGGTTAGATGTATGAAAAAGTCGTAAAAGGAGAGCGGAGAACTTGAAGGGAGTCTACTAGGAGATATGGTCACTGGCGGAAAGAAATAGATCATGGACACGCTCAGGAACTGAAGCAGTAAGGTTCAAGTTGAAGTGTTCTGTAGAGGTAAGACAGTCCCATTCCTCCTGTATTGCAGTATAAAGATGAGGCATGGTATAGCAGCGAGGATGGTGGTTGGCAATCCGGCATTTCATTAAATGCCATACTGCTTTGATTGGGTTCATGTCGGGAGAGTTAGGGGGCCAAGAGAAAAGATATGTGGCCATTCCAAGTTCTTGAAAGACTCGCTTGGTGTGTTTTGATTTGTGGGCAGGAGCACCATCCTGCTGGATATATATATATCCAGAGTGGGTGTTTTCTATAGTATAGAGAGAGGTCTACCATGGATGGAGGTAAGGACGAATGATCTGGTCTAGAATAGTACAGGTATATCAGTAAAATTAGAAAACTAGTTTGGCTGATTTCATATAGATCACAACTAAATAAAGTATAAGAGTCATTTTGAATACAACTGTCTTATCCTGTTTCCCTATACAAATTGTTTCTTTCCTTCCGTTTCAAAATAAAAGAAGGGTATTTTCAGAGCAGAAAGAGTACTTGTACTAGGCAAGAAGTATCTGGAAATTAGAGGTTTGCAAAAGCTATCCTCTTTATCCTAAACTGGCCGTAAATCTCTTCAAACTGTGAAATACATACCAATATAGCTTGATCCATTTATTTTTCCCCAGTTAACCATATCCCAAATAATAAGCGGCTTCTTGTAACATTCCTTATTCGTGTGTGGTGTAGTGCAATAGGTGACGATCAATCCATATAGTAGAGGAGAACATTCTTAGGCCGTTCCTACGTTGTATACAGACAACGCAGCTCTCATACTACGTCGATCATAAAGAGGGGATGTAGAGAATATCATTTAAGATGGTAGGTAGGAAAGTACTTAGATGACTGCATGAGGAGCTAACTATAGGACTTTTTTTTTTTTTTTTTTTTTTTTTTATCATATTTTAAATTTTGTTTAAGGTACAAAAATAACACGAATCCACAAGGGATATGGCCGCAACAAACCTCCACTACAGTCCAGCCCTTCGTCGAGGCGGTGGAAACCGTGGGGCAAAACCCCTGGTCTAAAACCCGCACCAAGCGCCCGGGCGCTGAATACAGCAACAAAATATAATACAAGAAAACCACAAAAACCAAAAACCATCTACCGAAAACCCAAGAAACAACCCGACAGTGAGCAAAACCAAAAATACCAAAACCTGTAGGAAATCAAACCAAGAGAAAGCCCATCCATCACCAAGAACGTTTGCCGATCCCAAGGAGAAAACCAAAGATCCGTAGCCATACACAAGCGGTAGATGTACCGGGGCCATATAGGCCAGGCAGTCGGGGCTGATGGAAAGCGTGTGGCGGGGGGAGCCGAGGGAGTCCACGAGGCCAAGGCGCAAGTGGCGGAAAGGTGCCGGTGGCGCAGGCCGCACAGCGTGAGGGGGGGGGTGCGCCGGCCCGAAGTTAGGCCGACGGCGTGCGGGGGGGTGTTGGCTGTAACCGAGCCACGGGACGAAACCAAGCGGGGGAGAGGAGGGGTAGACCCAGGACAGTGACGCAGGAGACGAGGACCACCAAGGGGTCACGATTTTTCGCGATGCGACCGTACCGACCGAAACGTTCAGGAGAGAGTGCAATACCAGAAGGCAAGGCCACCAGTGCCGCTACTTCACAGATTGCCCGAAGCTAAACGACGAAACGCAGGTATGACGAGGGGTTGCCGACCGTGTAGATGCTAAGCGAGGACGCGGGACAACTGCAAAGAAGCCAGGAGAACACGCGAAACAAAAACTTGAGAGGATGTTGGGACAGGCCCTAAGAAACGGGTGCCCAAGTCCGAATCTATCATAGGGAGTTGCAGCTCACTGGGAGTGCGGGAGGTGGATGTTGACGATGTTTTCTCGTGGTGTTGAGATTTCAATCGCCGGAGGTGTAGAGGAGATGGTTCGTGAGCTAACTATAGGACCCAAGCCTCGCCTTTTATATTGGCGCCTCCTCACATACCTAACCCTGGTAACTCATACCTATGAGTCACGCGCCCCTATGACTCTAAGTGAGTTATAGTGTGAAATCCATCAGCTGACTCCTATCAGTCAACTGCGTACTATATCAAACCAATCATCGCGCTCATAACTAGTCATATGCCCAAAGGGGTCACATGCGTGAGACCCATGACTCACAATTATGAGTCATGTGCAAAATACATATCAAGTGACCACCAAGTGTGGTCACGCGCATAACATAAACATATAACAATAATAACTATGGCCCGCAAGTGCAAGTCATGTGAGAGGAAACCCAAACATACTATTCATAATCGTGAATAGTGTGAAAACAATTCCTTCACTAGTCACCATTTGTGACACTTCTTGAAATTTCAGTAAATAGCACCTCATACCATAACAGTATTAAGGCGAGAAAACTTAGGCACAATACAGTCCTCAAGATCTTCCTTACATAGGCGGTAAGTTACCTAAACTCTTCCAGGTCCCTGCTCAAAAGATAGAATGCCCTCATTTGACCATATCACATCTTGCCAATCTTGAATTGTCCAATCTCTCTACTCTTCAGCCCACTCCTTGTGTTTCATCTTTGAAGATGGAGTGAGAAAAGGTTTAACCAGAGCATTTCAGCGGTGGTAGACTTCTCTAGCAAAGGCACGTTTAAGAGCATGTGAGCCAATATTGACTCCAGCCAAGTTAGCAATGTCAGAGAGAGGAAGTCAGCAATAGGTTGTAACTGGCAGTAGCTATCTCAATCAACCTATACCGAGTATTATCATCAATTATAAGAAGACGTTCAAGAGAAAGGCTGGGCTCTTGAGGTCTAGAGCCATGCAAAATGCGATGCAAGGTCCCAAGGAGAATATGAAAAGTTTCATGAAGTTGGGTATAGCTCCAGTTTGTGTAATAGCGGAGGCCATAGACAATAGAATAAATTTCGCTGACATAAATGTCATTCTCTTTCATAGGGTCAATCAGGGCTGGCGTCTCAGAGAAGGTGGCGTCTGAGGCTGGAAAATCAGATACAGAATTATCAGACTTAGAGGCAGCTGGAGTGGAAGACAACTTAGAGGGGTCTTGGGGAGAGGGGTGAGCGGTGCTACTTTCCGGAGTAGTGGTTCATCAGCAAAAATAATCATATGCGTCCTGTGCTTCATGTACTTCAGAAGCACGGGACGCTCAAAACGTCAACCTCGATTTTAGATATAGGGTAGTGCAAAACCTGCATCCGGACGCAATCACATATAGTACCAAATCTTCAGGATGTGTGAAATGCAACATACAATCTTCAGGAAGCACTCTATATGCGATATACAATCTTGAGAATGTATTCTGGAAATTCAGATTACACTAATGGTTCCTCCTTTATCCCCCTCTGACTTACTGGCAGTTCACAATACTAGATTTTCTAAAGTCCTCTTAAATAGTCTTCTATTTTTTATCTAATTCTATTACTAGTACTTATTTATTTATATACACGCCCACCCCCCTCCCGCCATAGCTCCTCCGGGCAACCCATTTGAAGCAGACAGTGACTCCATGAGAGTTGATTGCGTAGAGACGTACCTTATGCCATTGTATAGCTAGAGATGAGTCCAACAACCTCCAGCAAACAGAAGTGGAATCCGTCAAACGGTTGTGGAGTAATCAGCTATCGAGTAAAAGTCTGCCAGCTTAATACCTAACATCCCCTACACCGAAGCCAATGACTTCCTGGGTTTTCATGCGACAGGGACAAATCTTATACCGTTATATAGCTAGTGACAGGCCCAACAACCTCCAGCAAACAGAATGGGAATCTATCAAGCGGTTTTGGAGGAATCTGCCATCGAGTAAAATTCTGCTAGCTTATTATATAAGTACTTCAGAGAAGTCAGTAATATCCTGAGTTTTCATGCGATAGGGACAAACCTTATACTGTTGTGTAGCTGGCGATGAGCCCAACAACCTCTCGGTGAGATATCCAAAATTGGTTCTGTGGTTATAGAGGAATCAGCTATCGCGTACTGAAATTGTCAAGCTTGTAACTTCATCAATAATACTCAGGTAGAGATGAAACCTATACTGGTATGTAGCTGGCGTCAAGCCCAGTATGATGTAGGCATCAGATTTGAGATCTGTAAAGTAGTGGTGAGAGAGTCTTTAGAGCTAGACCAGTGTTGTGAATATTTAGCATGGTGATAGAGTCGTGTGTAGTCAAAGACTAAGTACCTAAGTGACAAGAAACTAGAACACCAGAGAGTGTTCTAGATATTACATCAGCAAAAGTTCACATTTGACCCCCATACCTCATGAGGGATAGGGGGTATGGGGGGCCAAATTATAAAACTCAAGTTGTTGTATCTCTCGTCCATGCCCCATAACTCTGGAATAAATCCAGGGTTACGGGGCTTTTTTTTTTGCGTCGGTAATTTCATTGTCATGCCACGTTTTCTGGACGCGCTTCATCCTCTTTGAGCCATTGCACGGTCTATTCGCGCTTGACTCTTCTACTTTAGTTTATCCGGCATTACCTCTCGCGCCAGGAATTGTTCCGTTATGGATTTCTGCCTCACGACTCAATCATGCTTCCCAACAGCCCTAACACGCCGTTGTCTGGTCCATTTCAGCTTTGACCTTTCCCCTATAGTTTATCCGGCATTACCTCTCGCACCACACATTGTTCCCTTATTGATCCAAACATCCTATTCTGAATTTCCTATTGACAAACTCTTCACGACTCCGAACATCCACAATGCGCCATTCCCCGTAGTTCTTCTGCTTTCCTAATTCTCGCTTATTTCTCCCCTTCCTCCTTGCCATTGCCCCATGACCTAATCCAGCCCCATTAATTTCTCTGTGTATACAATATCTAAGCGGACGCTATTCGTCGCTTTCGTCACGAGGACCGTCCACTATTTAATAATGTGTGGCCTTGCGCTGGCTTATTTCTTCACTGTTCTCACCTTCCTGCCTTCTTCATAGCTCTGAGGGACTTTCCCTCGGCCCCAAGCGACTTTCCCCTGATGTCTTTTTTCACAAACTGGGTTGAAGTCTAACTCCAAGTGGCATATTCAAAATAATAATAATAATAATAATAATAATAATAATAATAATAATAATAATAAGCTCTTTTATTTGTTTATTTTATTTAAATCTATATTTGTCCCAAATGGGACGTTACGTATCCCCATTCAACTCCTCTTTGGGAGCCTCAACTGCCTCCCCCGCTTCGGGATCTGAATGATCGTCCTCCACCTCGCTTTCCTTATCGCCTGAAATCTGCAAATCCAAATATCCTGCAGCTTCTCTGTCCTCCAGTAGGGCACGAGACTCCTGATCCGGTATCAATCCGCCCTCCCACAGCATTTTCTTAATACGTTTTTTTGTATCTTCAACGAGTTTATCTCGCACTCCTGGCGGTAGTCTTTGCCAGGTAGCACGCTGTTGAAGATAGATATCTAAATTTTCTAGTGAGTACGATAGGCTTTACAACGGCGGATTTGAACCTTTAAAGGAGTCAATACTAACTTTGTGCTGTCAGAGCGGAAAAATCTGGAGGTTGAACAAATGATTCGGAACTCCAAGCCTACAGTGAATGATACAGACATACCGTAGTAAGGCATATCAAGACTTCGTTAGTACGATTAAGAAATGATTTATCGGTCCTCCCTCGCATTCTCGAACTCTGGTACCACTTATGAAACAAGAGTTTTACTATTTCTGGCGCAGAAAAGCTCCAACCATAGTCCTATCTGGGTAAGCCTTATCTCGTCTCACGGGAGATAATCTGAGTTTACTAACCTGTTGTTTACTTGGGAGGCATATAAACCAATCATTTTCAAGTAAATAGGCAACTCGCGCCTTTATTTCATCTAGTGGTTTTTGCGAGAAGTCATACAGGTTCTCAATCATGTTCTTACTCTCTGAAACTAGATGTGACCTGGTGCTAGACTGCCTCAATTTCAACTAAATGTATCTAAATAGCCGTGATCAGTCTCCAATAGGACGTTCTTCATCAATTAAAGGACTTACAAAAGTCATTGCCCACCTTTCCATTACCCTATTTCCCCAACCTAACTTTTTAGCTGCCTTTACCCAATAACCTTACAGAAGCGTATCATTTTCGGCAGGCTTTACAAAGGGATTAACAAACCACGTATGATACCGGACCATATTTGCAGCGTTCTCAAAGAGTATCCTCACCTCACCCTGCAATGTATTGCTTTTTGGCGATAGTGTGATAGGGGTCCCGATATTAGACTCTGGAAAGTCTGGATTAACTATACTACGTTGTGAATGGGACGGGATAATTTCTTCTTCTTCAGGCGTATCAGGAATATAGGGTGAGAATTGTGATAAATCGTCTCTGAAATGGCCGGAATGTAATTGTGCTGCCTGTTCTTATGATGCAAGCCCCTACAAAGGACTATTTAGAACCCCCTGGGAAAGGGCCATTTAGAACTGGCATTAGGGTGTCCTCCATACTCTTTCTTATAAGCATGTCAATTGAAAAAATTATTAGATTTACTTACATATCTTAACCGGCTCCTGACCCTCCGGGGAAGTAGCTGCGGGAGTGGATCAGCAGGACCTCGTTCGTCCCATCGGCGACGTCTAGGAGGAATGCCATCATCGTCAATATCTGTAGGTTGCTTTTCCACAAAATGTACTCATCATTGTGTGTCCGGTACTGGCGTCGAAATATCCACGAAGGCTACTGGAGGTCTTGACGATGATGCCTGGACTCGGGGGGCTAGTCCTACTACACTGGTCAAGAATGGGATATTTAAGTCTTGGGAGAGCTCACATTGGCCTCCAGGAGGCGTGACTAACCTCTGCTCGTATTTCTATTCATGATTGCCCATTTATATAAAAGAACTAGAGGTGAAAAGGAATTAGATGTAGAGATAAAAGTCCTGACAGGAATCAAACTCACGGCGTTGTATTGGGTACGAACAGCGTCGTATTGCGGACGAATAAGCTTTATGTTATTGTTACTACACGGACTCCTAGCTATGACCCAAGGTCCATGAGAATTATTGGCATGGGCTCGGACTATCCTACAGCCATTTGGCCTCCGAATGTCTCAAAGGCTACGTGCACAGATGACTCTGAGCCGAATAGAGACTGTCTACTCGGGATTGCTGGGACAAGATTTCATATACGGGGCTTGGATGAACATAACTTATCATATTAAAAGATTGGATTATACATACTAGGATAGGATAAAGGATAACTGGGACGTTTAGCGTCTCAGAAAAGCTTTCTATTGCACTCAACTAATTCCAAAAATAAAAAGACTACTAAAAACATTAAAATCTAAGACTACCAGGTAAAATATAGGAAAGCCGGATGACAGCGCAAACAGGATTAAGATAATGATTAATAGATAGAAGCAAAGCAGAAGCAAAGAAGCAAAGCCTGTAAAACCAAAGAACAATTACCCAAAGACTCAAAGAAGACGTAGCCTGGCACAAAATCAGTCCCAGAAAACCTAATGAATAGATAGAAATGAGAGCAAAACAAAGTAAGAAAAGACCCGTGAACTGAAGGAGAGCCCACCCGAAAGACCCAAGAAGACACTACCCGGCACAAACAAGCCCCAACCCCCCCCCTGGCTCCGAACCCATGGATAGAAATGAAAGTAAAATTAAAGAAAGCCAGTGAAGCAAAAGAAAAAACCACCCAAAAGCCCAAAGAAGAGGCTGTCCGGCGCAAACAAACCCTAGACATTGCCCCCATTGCCCCCATTACCCCCACCGTTATCATCAGCGCCTTCCTCAATAGCGTTAAGTACTGATACCACACACCCGAGAGGTGGGATCCCTGGGGGAAGAGCCACTATTGGGATATCTTGTCCTGCATATCGGCTCATATACGCTGGCCCCTGCCTCATTCGAGTGCGCGAAATCAGTTCCCGGGAGTGGGTCTGGAACCTAACAACTCTACGATCATTGCTCAGAATTCTCCTCTGCCAGCCATTGTGGGACCTAGGAAAGGCCCTTCTATGGCTTGCATGGCGCTCCACATCGTCCTACTCATCAGAGTCAGATTCTGGCTCAGTGTAGAACTCGGCGACATTGAATTGGCCAGGGAAGAGATAATTCCGGGTGTGCCCAACAAGAGGTGTTGTAACGGAATCTACTATTATCTCTGCTACTCACTATACTGACGTTGGAAATTGTCTATTTAGGATTCCCTAAGTAACGCATATTCCTTCCTTGTACCTTCCTTATTGTTATAGTTTCCTATTGGGTAGTACCTTCCTTTACTCGCTTATTTGCACCCTTTGATGTTGTACCCAATTAGGATACCCTATGCTTTCCTACTATGTATTACTGGATTAGTACATCAGTAGCGATCCTTGTTTGTTTGATTTCATTACTTGTTTTGTTAGTTATATCCTGTCGCTTCTATGACCTTGTTTAGGACTTAGATGTTTCGCTACTCATGTAGCTTTGTATTTTGATATTCGCTCTTTGGACAGGATATTTGGTTTTTACTTTATTTGTATTTAAAGAGCTCGAGATCCCCTAAGGATTCGAACTCTCAAGCCTCACAGGAACGCTCTTCTTTAATATACTACAAGTTGAACGGTCACTCTATTAGTCTCTCATCTTTCTTATATCTCTTACAGAGATTCCACTCGACGCTTCCCCTCCTGTCCTTCAGTATCGCCGGATCTCCCTCTGGGAATCTCGCGATACCTAGGAGCAGGTTACAGGTGTATTGGGACGAATAGGGTCCCCACCATTAGGAGGGGCAACAGCTGCTCGATGGAGGAAGCAGCCGACAGTAAGGGTGGGGCACTGGGAGAGACGAAGCCAGGCATTGACCTGATCGTCGTCGATCAACTCGATCTGGTCGGCGCCATCGGGAGTGATATTCAGGCTTGAATGTCGCAGAGAATTCCAAGAACTGCAGGGGGTGCTCGCCGTCCTCTACGTACCGACAGGCAGCTTCGCCGAGCTCCTGTAAAGTGTAGTGCCTGAGAACCACTAGCCAACTCTTGTTTGGCATAGCGTTATTACCACGGTTTATCCATAGGAGCTGGCAAGCCTGCCCAGGCTCGGCACCTGTGGTCGAAATGAATATTATGCGTACCGGTTTCTCCTCGTGAACAGTTAGTTGGGGACGAGCAACGGCCCTTTCGTCTCTTGATCCAGATCCAGATGCACCGCCAACTCCATCTCCCCCCTCTTCCTCGGCATCGGAATTCTGTCTGGCATTCCTACGAGACTCAGCTGCCTTCTTCATAACGTCCATGATGAGAGCATCCAGAGCAACATGGAAGGCCTGATATTGGCCGTTCTGAGGGGAGTTGAATATAGCTTGGAAGCCTCTGAGAGTAATGTGTGCGACGGTCTCTGTCCTAACCTCTTCCACAAAGTGTCACCGACCTGCATGTGAGAGGTGATATTCCTCTCATTGCACTTCTGGAGAATGTATGTGCGAATGGCGTAGTATCTCCTTCCTTCCACAGTTTGTCCCTCACTAGTGAGGTTGAGGTCAGTCCGGAAGATGGCAGTGGTGACACGACTATGACCACAAATCGGAGGCATGCTATTAACCAATTAAATTCTCTGTAAAATTGACTAAATGGGACACGCAGAAGACTAACCTGAATTAGGTGAGGATGTTCTTGGCATGCAGAAGAAGACAGGAAATCCCAAAGAAATCTAGCAAATAGCGATCAGTAATCATTCCATCTTGGGAAAGGTGCAAATGAGACCAACAGAAGACTAACTATAGGGTGGGATAGCAAGCGAAAACGGGGAGCCGCTAGTGTATCTAGAGAATAGTGGTCAGCTATCGTTTCATATTAAGGCTTGAGAAGAGCTCGTACGAGGCGTGCACTAGTTCATTCAAGAACTTATGCAGTGTTTCATCATGCCCCAGAAGGAAGCGAGAAAGACCAGGCCTCAGGTTGGTATCTCTAGGAGGCCGAGGAAGGAAGGAATGGGACAAATTGTGGTACAAATTACTTTAAGGAGGTAGAAGTGATCGAAAGCTTCGCTTCAATTAACCGTAAGTTACCGGTATTCTATAGATATCAATCAGTATAGCCTACGAAAGGCCTGAGAACGGCTCATTTCGGCTGTTAGGAACCCCGGACGAGACTTACCGGTATAGTTGGTGTGAAATGTGAGTGAGACTGTATGATCGCGGAAAACAGTTCTCGTTTGTATATAACGTATCATTGTGAAGGGAAAAGTTGCTTTTGAAGGACTAAGAAGGACGATGAGAAGCTGTAGATTGATTAGAAGGTAATACAGGAGTAGAGAAGGAAAATCCCGGGGTAGCGAGGGGTTTATATAAGGAAGAGCGTATTATTCAAGCTGTTTGTCGTAGTATCAAGAGTTCTAACAACTCAGACCAGTTTGAAAGAGACTGTTAAACGTCCTAACTTGAACGTAGAAGGTCCTTCTGTGCCTGTACAAAACAGTACAGATGTACAGTTGCCGTGAGGCAAACATGTAACAAGGTAAGCTTATACACTTGAAAAGGTGGATTGAACAAACATGAACAAGCTTTTCAAGAGTGCTTTAAGGTACAACGATGTAATAGGCAGGCTTGTGACTACCCCTGCCTTCTTGATATGGGTTCGGATAAGGAATATTAGGGTATGGTAGATGAGCGCTTGCCATTAGGTTTGGCCCTCTCAAAGTTGCAATACACCGAATAAAGCACACCTGAAGTTTAGGGTATAATTCGCTTTGCTTATCATTTTTTAAAAAGTAATCGTAGATATAAGTGTTAAGTAAGGTCTTCTCGAGATTTGTCGGAGTCTGTCGTGGCCCTGGGCCATCATTCATGTTCATGCCCGCAAGACCTCTAACGTCCTACATGGATTTAGTCTGAAAGCTAATATGAAAAGGGAGTTTTGAGCCGCAGAACGTCATTGAAGTACGAGTACTAGTACAATCCTGCTTCAGGGAAGGTGAGACCGACCCGAACAGTTGGCCTTTGAATTACAAACAGGCCATACAATACACCTTGAAAGTTTTTCAAGTTCTTATATTTTTTCTATCACTTGAAATATCTCGAATTTACTGAACAGACGGTGTGACGATGAATTTCGTTCTATTTGCACCTTTTTGCATACAATAACATCTATCTATAGCACAGTTCCGGTCAACTAGTTATTCAATTACCATATGCATTCAAGCACACTGAGATCAGTTTCAAAAAGTAAGTTTGATTTTCGCGTCTCTTTTGTGCTGTGTATCAAATCTAATTTCTTGTAGAATGGTACAAGAGTCTCAATGCCCGTACTGCAGAAGAAAATACAAGTTAAGTACATAGTGCCAGAAGCATATGGAAACAGCACATTTTGACTTTGTACAGCCTATTTGCGACGAAGAACGGCATGCATGAATCCCCCAGCCTGCCGACTCTGACCTAATCTCCAATCTACTCAGAGAAGAATTTAGTACGGCTGAAACGAATATTGAAGCAAATGAGTTCGATCTCTACGTAAACGCTGCCGATTCGGACGTGGAAAGTCTTAATTATTCGGACACTAAGGAAAGCACACCATTAGTTAGACTACCGATACCGACGACGCACTCCATTGCGGGAAGGTCTCTACCGGACATTGTACAGCATGAAAGATCTGAAGATGAGATGTGGTCATCATTCAGAAGCAAGAAGGACTTTGAGCTTGCTCGGTGGTTTATTGAAGCAAAGATACCAAAGGATCACATGGATAGATATTTCAAGAAGGACTTGGGGCTTGAGGGCAGTAATATTAACTCTGCTTATCGGCTCCTTGATGCAGTTGATCAGTTGGGATCAGGTATGGGAATGAAGAGCTGAAAAGAGGGGTTTGTATCGTTTAGCGAAGCTGTAAGTAAATGGACCCTACAATGTCCTATTCTAACCAAAAGTAGGAAATTTCAGACGAGGAAGGACCAGACGAAGCTTCCATAACACAGAAATTCTTTTTCCGCAATCCTATTGATTGTGCTAAATATTTACTTGGTCAAAGATGTTTTGCTCAAGATTTAGTTTACGCTCCTGTGAAGGAATGGAATAGTGAAGAACCACCTCAGTGAGTTTATTCAGAGATGCATACTACTGATTGGTGGTAGGAGATACAGGTAGGTTCAAATACGACGTTCCACAATGCTTCCATACCGTTTACTAGAGCACAAAATTATCAGCCAGCAAAGGATGAATTACCGGATAGAGCAACACTTGTACCAATCATAAGTTCCTCAGACGTTACTTGTTTGACCAATTTCTCGGGAGATAAGAAAGCCTGGCCAATCTACATGACAATTAGAAATATCCTATCGAGTACAGGGAATAAACCCTCGAAACATGCAACCATTCTTTTGGTGCTTTTGCCCATCCCCCCAAAGATGCTGGACCTAGCAGCAAGAGATGCACGGCAACGGCAGGTCAACAATGAGATTCTTTGTGATTTGATGGAAGCGATCTCTGCACCAATTGTTGCACTAGGGAACTCCGGACTTGAGGTTGAATACGCCGATAGAAAGGTCCGATTGTATTTCTTACGCCTCTCAGCGTGGATTGTGGATCACATAGAAAATGTAACATTGCACGGTATTCAACAAAATCAGTGCGCTGTCTGTGACGTTCGACCAGAACAGCTAGGGTCCCATTTGAAACGTTCTGCAGCCAGACGAGATTATAGGAAATTACAACATCTCTTCAACAAATACTGTGAAAACGACCAGCAGGCCAAGCAACAACTAACAGATTGTGGTTTCAAATTGCTTCCTAGCGTCTTTTGGGGACTTCCAAACGTTTAGCAATCGGACCTGCCCAAACCAGATATTCTCCATGTCTTGTACCTGAGAATATTCGAAATACACCTTATTGAATGGGTTATCGGATTTCTAAAGAAATACAAACGGCTACAAGCATTCGATGCTGTCTGGAAGAGTTTAGATGTTTATCCTGGCTATTCTGCGCTGAACAAAGAGTACAGTTGGATCTCTTAGTAGACCAGAAAAGAGATGAAGAATCTGGTTAAAGTGATACTACCATGTTTTGCAGCCTCACTACGTCGCCCGAGTGCCACAGAAAATCCCATATTCACCAAAGCTCTAACCTGTGTCCGGTCGATTGTCGACTTTACTCTAATATCACAATATACAAGCCATACCGATGAGACGATTCAATATCTCGAACAGTCCCTTAAGGCCTTTCATGATCACAAAGTCATTTTTAAGGAGTACCGAAAGGATAAGTCCACTGCCAGGAAAGTGAGAGAGGTCACAGCCAGAATTCGAGGTGAGCATAGTGAAGTACTTAATCAATACCGCCTTTTGGGGTTACATTTGCCAAAAGACGTCGCATTGCCGACGAGCAATGTCGCAATTTAGATAGAATTATTGCAGATATATATAATGAGGATGTAGACTTTAACTTTGTTAAGATACATCTGTTGAGTCACTTTGGGAACCATATACGGCGCTTTGGGAATATTCAAATGTATTCTACCGAGTCGGGTGAAACAAGTCACAAAACAATGATCAAGGAGGGCTATCAGCGGTCAAATAAAAATAATGCAAGCCAACAAATACTAGGATCATATTCTAGACTTGAGAGCTTCAAAATTCATGAAATGAATATCCAAGCGGATCTATCGTGTCCGATTCGAGATGAAGTACGCGACAAACAGCACAAACGGCAAGTCAGTTTAGTAACTAAACAACCAATAAGTTTCACACCAACCATGGAAACCATTTCCCAGCTCTACCAGAGTTTGAGAAATTTTCCAGACCTTTTAATCGATTATTATCAATGGAAGTCGTCTGTGAGCCAACATTTTGATGTGGATTCGGTTAAACAGTTTCCAGTTGAGATATGTCGGCTTTTACGTGTCCCGATAGAGAACTTTCAGGACGAGAGAGAGGTCACTTGACACCTTCTTCGGTGTACCGGAAGCTAGTGTTGGAGGTCAACAGGGCAGAGCAGGTATGATTGGGTATGGGTGGATTCAGGTAATAGAAGTATTTATGGAGCACTAAAAGGCTGTTATCCAGCCCGCTTGGTTTCGATAATGAAAGTTCGAGACCCAAGAACGGGTTTAGTAGATAGACTGGTATTAGTAGATAGACTATATGTTGAGAACTCGGGGAAGCTCAGCGATATAACAGGACTTGTTACCGTTACTTTGGGGACGGCGAGAGGTCCAAATGGAACAACTGAGATAGTCATTAGTATCAAACGGATCATGGGCATAGCGCATTTAGTACCCGAGACTAGTGGTACAGATAACAACCGCTGGTATGTAAATAGTAGGATTGATTTAGAAACATTTAATAGAATTTATTGAAAACCTTACAGTAGAAAGAAAGAAACAAAAAATGGTATGAAGGGGATGTGTAGCAGTGTATTTTGAGACACCTAAGGATATCGATGGTGAACTAACCAAGGCGACAAATAGGAGTGGTACAGAAAGCCAATGCAAATCATGAATGTAAGGAGAAGGACGAGAGGAGGTACAAAAGATAGGGGCTTCAGTGAAATAAAACAGATTTGGCACGCATACTTTAGAAACAGAAGGATGTGTGGGGCCGGTACAGGGGTAGAGAGTAGATGTTATGACCTGAAGAACGTCCCCCAGGGGACGAAATCTATAACGGAGAAATCAAGGGAAGAGAGAGAGAGCAATGTGCGATATGGGACGCTGAGAGAGACGAGGTTGTTCCGGACGCACACCAGGTTAGAGAGTGTATGTTATGACGTGAAGAATGTCCACAGGGGGATGAAATCCATAACGGAGAAATCAAGGGGAAGAGAGAGAGAGCAAAGTGCGATATAGGATGCTGAGAGAGACGAGGTTGTTCCGGACGTGCACCAGGGGTAGAGAGTGCATGTTATGACGTGAAGAACATCCCCAGGGGGACGAAATCCATAACGGAGAAATCAAGGGAAAGGGAGAGCGCTAAGGGCATGATGGGGCGCTGAGACAGTCAAGGTTGTTCCGGACGCACCCAGGTACAAAGCGGACGAACAACAGCCAAAATGGCCTAGATGGAAATGCAAAAGAAACAGGGCTCAGTTAAGCGAGACCTCCTTGCTAGTGGAGCAAGCTAGAGGCCACCTGCTAAAGAGGACAATAAATGGCGCCGAAGCCATGTATGGGGCTTTCAGAAGGCCTGTTGGGTCTTTAGGAAAGGTGGTAAATGAATGAGGGACAGGAGGGACCGGGGTAGGTAGTATTACTAGCAGATACAGGGAGATATGTAGGTAATACATGGGGGAGAATTTTTTTTGCTGATATTACTCACTTTCAGAGTGGAGTGAACTGGCATTTTTGCTCTCTGAAAGATCAAGTTCTGAAAATAGAATACCCTGGTGTCCTTAGTGCAATATTAAGATTACCAGTACGATTGCTTTCTCACCAAGCACCCACACTAACCTATCTCTCTTTGCCAAGATTAGCCCTTGTCTTAGTAGTAGGAGAGAAGGCTGAAAAGCCATCCAGAAAATGGGTATAGACCAGCGGTTATTCTGGAAGGAGATTTGATGAGTGGTATATCCAGATGCGCAATGGTATTGTGAATTGCGTCCAGAAGCATGGGAGATAACCTAATGTTACATCCTACTTCTGAAAGTACTTTGGTGTGGCAACTCACCTCCAGACATTCCAGACGCTTAGGACACAAAAATCTCAGCTGCCTGCTTCTGGAAGCAATGGAGGTGCTTCTGACACATAATCTATTTTTGCTGATGTTGAGCTTGTAGAGGTTTCCCGTATGATAGCTTTAGCTTTCTAGTATTGCACTAGTTAATTTCTGTAAATAAGTCATGATTATAGTAGAAGCATATATACTACCTTCAGTAACCTCAATCTTTGAAAACTAAGAAACAAATTCAGAAACAAATAAAAGGCTAGGTAGAATTGATATCATATTCTGCTTAGCTATAGATGAGGGATACTGGTGTCTTTTGGGTATATTTATTCTCTCTGGTTTGTACTCGGAGAGAAAACTCTCGCCAGGTTTCTGGAATCATTATTTCCAAGCCACTTCCCCGTCTCGTATATTGAGATCATAATTTTATCATTTTTGAGTCATCATAGTCATTATTTCATCACGATCAACAAGTACTCAAGTACTTGGGCACATGAGTAAACATGCTTGGTAGTCTGGTGCAGGGGTTCCATCACCTTCAATCCGGTTTTCTGGTGTCTGCTAAGCGAAGAACTTTTCCACTGATGCAACCTCTCTTCCTACTACCCCGCGTGATCTTGCTGATCTTTTTTTCCGTCCTTTTTGACCCTGTCCGAGTACTCGAGTATGGCGCAATCCCCTAGGACGGTAACCCGCACTATAAAACTTTATGCAGGAACATTACTCCCAATTGCCTGACGTTTGTAAAAACGACTGCTATTGCGTATGGGCAAAAAATTGGCCGGAGCCTCAAGATTATGGTGTTATGCAATCACAGTCGTTTTTACAAACGTCATGCAATTGGGAGTAAATTTTAGTCTATGCAGTAGAAGCCCAGGATGCCTAAAGCGCCGATTACGCAAGTCCCACACACCAGTTGGATTTAGGACAGCAAATCTGCAAAGATTGCGGGGTTGTTTTCCAGAAGGACTTGGCCATGTGGCTTTGTCAGCATGTGATGACCATTGTGTGAAGGCGGATGCTGGATAGCATTTTTGTAATGATACTCGTGCCAAGGTTGGGCATCCTCAAGAGGGTGCCCCAGGTTGTGACCCCGTCACAACCTTGGCACGGTTAGGTAAGGTAAACAATGACATTTGAAGGCAGCTGGAAGCAAATAAACAAATAAAAATTTAATAATAGGAGAAGGAAGCAAAATGTAGCATAAGAAGCTAACAAACCAGCACCAGTGCTCCTCTTTCCCTTCACCCGAGCAACAATTACTCACACATACGGGTTGAAGGTGGAAATTCCCATAAAGGTTCCTACTATTTTGGCTTATCATACTAAGACATTAAAGAATCACCCCCCCATCAATCCCCATTTTCAAAAGCCCCGATTCAAACCCCTCCTTCTAACCCACTAGGCTTGATGACTGAAAGCCTTCTTTGTAAAGCTGTGGCCAAGAACCGCATGGGATACGTTAATCATCCGGGATTGACATCGCTCCACTGTAAGAGCATCTTGAGAACCCTCTCGTTCTCATTCGGGGGAAGCCCACGAGAGCGGCGTTCGGCCACTCTCGTCAGGACGGTCGGGGTTATCATCCCTCGGTTGCAACAGTAGCTCGATAATTTCCTCACCCACTCCCAGCAGCCTATGAAAATGGTGTTCGACCACTCTTGTCTACCGTGTCTAGATTGTCATAAAAAGGCATCTAGGTAATCCATACCCTTGATAACCTATGAAAGTGGCGTTTGGCCACTTGTGTTAGCCCTGTGGTGATTGAGATCGTTCCGCTCTAACAGTATCCTTACAGTCTCCTCCTACCTGTGATTGACACCCTGTGAAAAAGTCTGCAGCCGTGCAATCCTGGAAAGTGGCGTTCGGCCGCTTTGTCCGCCCGGTCGAGATTGATATTTTTCCAGTTCGATTGCGTCCGCAGAAGTCACAGAGACAAACTCTGGGCAGCCCATGAAAGTGGCGTTCGGTCACTCTCGTCCGCGCTGTCGGGATCGACATCGTTCCGTTTCGATAGCATCCACAGAACTCCCACAAACACAATCCTGGCAGCCCAGGAAAGTGGTGTTTGGCCACTCTTGTCAGTGCTGTCGGGATTGGCATCGTTCCGTTCTGATAGCATCTGCACAATTTCCCCATACCATTTCCCAGCAGCCCATGACAATGATGTTATGCCGGAGGGATCTGCAAGATGGGGATCTACACCCTCTTGCTCTAGTAGCACCTTCACTATCGCAGAATGCCCCATCTCGGCAGCACACATTAACGCTGTTCTGCCATGCCGGTCGGTTGCGTTAGGATCCCATTTATCCATCTTAAGTAAAGAAGCCATGATCTCTGGAACTCCGAGAAAGGCTGCAGCGTGGAGCGGCGTGCAATTCAACGGGGGATGGCGACCATTCCTGGGGAACAATGGCGGATCGTATACCGAGCGTAAGAGTAGCTCGCAAGATATGTGCGCATCGAATCCATCAAGTAGATTTAATGCAAGCGAAATTACACTTGTCGAGGTTTGTGCTCGGGCATGTGCTCCCCAGTAGTGAGAAGCGTATTCAAGGAAGGGAGTTGTACGTGGGAGTGAACGGCGAACTGGTGAAAGGTCCCTGATGCATCCAAAGTTAAGGTAGGTCAAGCAAACCTCCGCAATCATTGAATGGGGGGTACAAAAAAGTGTAGGATTGGCTATGATATGCTCTTGTAGAGTGAAATGAACAAGACGGGCTTTGGAAGACGATGAATCAACTGTGATGAGTCCTAGCCCGCAGCTCAATATGGTCCGGATCGAGGGCACATTGTCGTTGTCCAGATCTGTCGACCCTATTTCTACGCCTAAGGCTTGGCATAGTTCGTCTGGTCCCAATGGTCGCACTGAATGTGCTATCCACATGATAGCTTCCATCCCTAGCCGCGCCCTGTCCTCTCCTTGCGCCCTGATTCTTTCCAAAGTGGCAGTGTATACATTTCCTACCTTTTGACCGTTTGAGATTTGTTTAAGCCTTTTCCTCCTCCGACGAATTGTTGTCTCCCCGAGGATTGTATCGATGCTGAGAGAGACAAGAAGGAATCTATGCAGAATTATTCGTGAGTGACATGATTTCTACCAGGCACGGGGAAACTGGGCATCTGAGCATACATCTCCGAGATTGTTTTCGGAATAATTTCCATGATATCCGCTCTTAGGTGGTCATCCATGGCGTCAGGTTCTGGGTCCCCATCCAACTTCATCTTCAAAAATGCCTCGGTGTCTCCCTGTGTTGGGCTCACTAGGATAGTATCCACGCCAGGAAAGTATTTCTCAATCTCAGGGCGGATGAAAGGCCTTCCTGTTAAGAATAGTCGGATATTTGGCAACTCCTGAGCAATAGCTTTCAGAGCCCTAAGGAGGTGAGTCCGATGGGCTGCGAGGGACTCATCCAACCCGTCAATACATATAACCACCCGCCGCCGTTGCCCAATCGCCGTCTTTAGCATTTTAAGAAGCTCCGAAACCTCTGGGCGCACCCCGCCGAAATGCATCTTTGCATCTTCGAAAGCTCTGCGGATATCGTCTGGGATGATTCCACTCCCAATCAACTGCTTGAGCATAGCTCCTAAAATGTTTGATGTAGTCTGTTCCTTTCTATCGAGGTAGTCACAATATAGCCCGGTAACCGTGATATCCTGTTCACTACCATAAAAATTATCGATCACTAGAGAACTAGAATCACAAGCAGTTAGCGATGTAGGAGTTCCCTATGGTTTCTTATGTTATCATACCTAAGATGAGTCTTCCCCACACCTGGATCACCATGGCAAAAGAGTACAGGATGAGAAGATGCATCTTCTGTCATATTCCATCTCCGAAACTCGCTTGTTTGAAAAATCCATTTCCCCACGAACTTGAGTCGGCTCTCCCTTAAATGTTGATGCCTTCTCTGAGACTCCAGCGGTGACAACCACTGTAGAACCTGACTCTTGTCATCCGGTACGGTTGTATGGACGATATTGTTGAAGCTGTTGACATTGAATGACCCGGTAGTCCCCTTAATGTCCATTCTGTCTGATGTCTAGCCGGGAGAAGGTGTACGAGTACTTGGGAGGTAGACAAAAGTCGGGCGCACCCCATATATGGTAACTAGGGCTTTCCCCCACGCCCGTGTACAAACCCGTTTTGTGGCTTATTTTTGTACACGTGTAAGGGCGGCAAAAGTCGAGCGCACCACCAGAATGGGGGGGAAATTAAACCCAGACATTTCGTGGCACCGCACACGACTGACCTTTGAGCCCGAGTACAGCGCCTGAGTTTTGAATATTTGCGAGCAGGGGCTAGGGTAGCAAATGGGGAAAGGTCACGGTGACGCTACTTGTCCCAGGCAACAAATACCTGAGCATAAAGCTCCGTTACCGTTACAGCCCCAGTGTTACTCCTTTGAAAATTTTCGAAGTTACGGTATCCCTCATAGCAAAACCTCCCTAATGAGCCTCTTTCGAATTCCCCCTCTCGTTTCTGCGGCTGGAATGATCAGGTGGTCACTCTTCTCACACGCTAGGCTCAACTACCGGTAGTTACCCGAAACTTATCAAGAATAGCCCTCCTATTTACATTATGCCCAACGAAAGTTCGAAGGGTACCAAAATATTAAACTAGTGAACAAAGCTAAACATACCATCTTAACTAAGACCATTCACCATTCTATGAGATCACGCTAGAATATCTCCCCCTTAGCAAATGTTACATCCAACACCGGATCCAGACTCCTTCAACTACTATGTACCTGTGCTCGAATACCGGCACAAATCAACCTGAATTATGATTCTCCTGAATATTTGCCAAGCCTCGCTGTGCTCTTACCCAGTCTACGGTACGCACCAACTTACTCCAATTCGTAGAGTACTCGAGTACAGTATTCCGATAGAGGAAGTTCTCTTGGCACCAGACCGGCTGATCATACAGCCTGTGAGTGTTTCCTTCCCCGCAATGAGGACTGCTGGGGCCCATAAGTTGTGTAGACATATCCAGATAATAAAGCTCTCTTGCCGCCCACTCGTTTTCTCTATATCTAGAAGTTACTTGACGAATTCGCGAGCGCAAGAGGCAATTGCAATGTCCTAGCGCATTTCTCCAGTGTTTGAGTACTAGTACTTTTACAGCACCTCGTCTGCCACGAGTAAACTTTGGATTTTACGGCACTGCATACACCAATTAGAACCTCTTCAGGCCTTCTAATACTCTCCGCCAACACTACCAAGACGAATATTGCCACTTTTATAACGACACCCGTCCCCTCTGGCCCCGCAATGCAAGATATGGAGAAAATCCCTTTGGTTGGTCTCACAGGATCCTATGCCCTACTCCACCGGTATGATGCTGATACCCAACCAATTCACAGTGTTGCAAAATTTCTATAAAGAAACCACAATTTACAGAGGCACTACAGGAGTAGTGCCCGTCCGTTAGGAGGGGATGGTTTCTTGCTTGCTGAGGCATAACAAATTCTGCCATACCCACGGCTTCTTCCTGATGGGCCACTCAGAGACGAAGAGCCATGCATCAACCGCATGCTCACGAAATTTGAGCGCGAGTTCCGATTTTATTGAATTTTTGCTGCAGCAAACTCAAGACCCCCCCGGAGTCACCCAATCTCACTCGACTACAACATACGAACATCTATTAGAAATCATAGCGTTATGGCCACACTGGTATGCGTACCCGCTAAGTTAAGCCAAAGGACGTGCAAGCTATGAAAAAAATTTCACACCCCTGTTTCTTCCTCTTTCTTTCCTTCCTGTCATTTCTCTCTTTTCTTCCTTCTCTCTCTACACAACTTTCCTCAAGTCTTTCCTTTCTTCAACTTATCACAATCAATTATGATCTTCATCTCTGCATAATACAAACTTTGTGTCTCCATTTAAGCCGTTCCACTCCGCTGCGTGAAACCCTCACCGTTAATCATTGCCTCCGCATCGAAAATCTCCAACAACATCGCATGTCGGATGCATTATGATACTTCAATGTGATGGCAGGTGTGGATAGGTTCGGCAACTTGTCAGACAACATGGGATGTGTGGATCTAGCAAATGACGGGAGTGGTATTGATGTGTATTCATGCTGCAGGTTGTTATAAGAGGCCAGTCTCCAGCGCTTCTATTCACACGCAAGAAAAACGACAGCGCTTTTATCTCTCTCCCTCATCAATACGGCCTGATTGCTTTACCTTTCGACTCTGGCTTCCTCCTGTGTGGCCTCCAACTTCCCATAGTGCTCCCCCTTCACTCGCAGAGGGCTAAGGGTCCTTAGACCCTCAAGTCTCATGCACTCGGAAGAGCGAGATATCGGGAAACAAGGGAACATGAAGGACATCTGCTTCGGATTTCTTGTTTCTCACAGCGTGCACTGCGGCTCTCTAACAAGAAATCTCCTAGCCTAATTGCCCAAAGGAGATGCTATTCCTGAGAGGTGATAACGTGATGGGGGTCGCATCCTGATCCTTCAAGAGCCGGTATGGGTATGCGCCATTTGCCCCCAATGCGCCGCTGCCCAATGATAAAGTACTACTACAATTAGCAAAGGGAATCCTAGAAATAGTATTTTTTAAAATATTTATTTTCTCCGTAACCGAGCTATCGATTAGGACAAATGAGAGGTGGCACCGTTGAGGATTGTTGACAAATTGATTAAGAATATTCTCACCTCAGTTTATCATACCTTGAGTATACAGAATATCTAGCTACTAGTACAACCCTATATACACCCTTTGACTATCCAACCCTAGTAGTACTCTAGTAAGTTAAACATAGTATATCACTACAAGAGTACTCTGTCGGGCCAAAAGAGACATCTGATAACCAAAAAGGATGATTAAATTTTAGAGATCGGTCCAGCTGCTAGTTATTGTAGCGAACCTTTCTATTCAAGATACTCTTGAGCGAGTAGGTTCCTAACACCATCAGATAGCTTAGCGGTAGAGCGAGCTCGTTCACATGAGACCTGGGTATTATGTTGCAAAGGCAGGAAAGCTATGACTGTACAAGTAGGCTTTGCTATCTATTTGAATACTCAATTCCCATGCCAAAAAAGATATATATCATAATATAAAAAGACAATAAAAAACATCATTTTTTATTCTTTCCCGAATCACTACATATGTTATCGGCATCCCAATTGCTTCACATACCTCCACTACCATAATAAGTAATATAGCGGGAGTACTTGCCTTTCTCTAAATCACAATGACTCTAAAGTAGTTGAAACCCTAAACAAAAACACACCAAAGCATAAGGAAAATTCATCAAAGCATGGTCGACATCCAAGTACCTTCTTCCAGCCTCAGCAATTCTCAGTTTTCGTCCCACCCCCTTTGATAAAGCAGGGGTTCAATTGAACACGAAGGTATATATGCACTATTGCTATGGGGTATTAAGAAGAGCTAGTACTCAAGTTTTAGCAAAAGAAAAAGGAAAAAACACTTCCACCATAAGTTAGATAGATAAGAAGAGCAGAGAGAGAAAGAGAGAGAAACAACGAGGTGTTAGAAGAATAGAGGAAACCACAGGCTTGATCTGAGAAATAATAAGAATATAAACCCATTGCCGGTTCTCACGCATATATTTCCCCAGTTACAGTAATATGGGGAGCCTTGCTATCCCTTAATGATGGAGGTGGTACGATCGGTGCAAGTGTGTGAGCGGGAGGAGATGTTAAGGTGTATGTGCTTGTTTATTGGAGGTTGCTAGCAGATGACTACTTAAGTTGTGAAAACTCTACATATATAACCTTGTACTAGCCTGGAGCAAAAAGTGATCGGAAAAACCGCTGTTTGCAACCAACAACCTTTTTTCTGATCACTTACTCTCACACCCAAGTACATCCCCCCTCGGGTCCTGATTCAGAGGGGAAGTCATATGATTCAGCTTGGAACAGGACAGCTCTCCCCAATGTCCCCAGGAAACGAAATTTAGCCACTCTCATCTACTGTGTCGGGATTGACATTGTTCCGTTCCAATAGCATCCGCATAACTCCATCAAACCCTCTCGAGGCAGCCCATGAGTGTGGCGTTCGGCCACTCTGGTCAACGCTGTCGGGATTGACATCGTTCCGCTCTAACAGTATCTTTACAAGATTCTCACGCTCTTCCTCAGTACCCCGTGGAATAGGCCCCGGCCCAGCAGCCCATGAAAGTGGGGTTCGACCACTCCAGTCAGCGCTGTCGGGATTGACATTCCGTTCCAACAGCATCCGCAGAGCTCCCGCACGCCCATCCGAGGCAGCCCATGAGAGTGGCGTTCGGCCACTCTGGTCAACGCTGTCGGGATTGACATCGTTCCACTCTGACAGTATCCTTACAGCCCCCTCCCTCCCACCACTGAGACCAAGTAACCAATCCCCCGGCCCGGCAGCCCACGAAAGGGGCGTTCGGCCTTTTTTGTCAGCCCTATCGGGATTGACATCGTTCCGCTCTAACAGTATCCTTACAGCCCCCACCCGGCTATCATCGTCCCGGAACGCATCCCCCGGCCCGGCAGCCCATGAAATTGGCGTTCGGCCACCCTTGTCAGCCCTATCGGGATTGATATTGTTCCGTTCTAATAGCATCCGTAGAGCTCCTGCAGACCCACCCGAAGCAGCCCATGAAAGTGGCGTTCGGCCACGTTCGTCAGCACTGTCGGGATTGACATCGTTCCGCTCTAGCAGTATCCTTAGAGCCCCCTCATGCCTGTCATCGTCCTGAAACCAATTCCCCGGCCCGGCAGCCCATGAAATTGGCGTTCGGCCGCTCTTGTCAGCCCTGTCGGGATTAACATCGTTCCGTTCCAATAGCACCCGCAGAACCCCCGCAGACCCACCCTCTGCAGCCCATGAGAGTGGCGTTCGGCCACTCTGGTCAGCGCTGTCGGGATTGACATCGCTCCGCTCTAACAGTATCTTTACAATCCTCTCAGGCTGTTCCTCAGTATCCGGTGACATAATCTGCGACCCAGCAGCCCATGCAAGTGGCGTTTTGCCGTCCCTATCAGCAGTGTCGGGATTGACATCGTTCCGTTCTAATAGCATCCGCACAATTTTCTCACGCCCATGCTCGGCAGCCATTGAAAATGGCGTTCGGCCGTAATTGTCCGCAGTGTCGGGATTGACATTGTTCCGCTCTAATAACATCTCCACAATTCCCTCATATCCACTCTCAGCAGCCCATAATAGTGGTGCTCTGCCGTCGTTATCTACAATATGGGGATTTAAACCCCTTTGTTCTAGTAGCATTTTCACTATCGCATCATGCCCCATCCCGGTAGCACATATTAGCGCCGTTCTGCCATCCCGGTCGGCTGTGTTAGGGTCCCATTTATCCATCTTAAGTAAAGAAGCCATGATCTCTGGAACCCCAAGAAGGGCTCCAGCGTGGAGCGCCGTGTAATTTAACGGGGGATGGGTTTCATCCCCGGGGAAAGTTGGCGGATTGTATGCCTGGCGTAGGAGTAGGTCGCAAGATATGTGCGTATCGCATCCATCAAGTAGATTTAATGCAAGCGAAATTACACTTGTTGAGGTCTGTCTTCGGGCATGTGCTCCCCAGTAACGAGAAGCATATTCAAGAAAGGGAGCTGTAGATGGGAATGGCCAGAGACCTGGTGAAAGGTCCCTGATGCATCCAAAGTTAAGGTAGGTCAAGCAAACCTCCGCAATCATTGAATGGGGAGTACAAAAAAGTGTAGGATTGGCTATGATATGCTCTTGTAGAGTGAAATGAACAAGACGGGTTTTGGAAGACGATGAATCAACTGTGATCAGTCCTAGCCCGCAGTTCAATATGGTCCGGATCGAAGGTGCATTATCGTTGTCCAGATCTGTCGACCCTATTTCTACCCCTAGGGCTTGACATAGTTCGTCTGGTCCCAATGGCCGCTCTGAATATGCTATCCACATGATAGCTTCCATCCCTAGTCGCGCCCTGTCCTCCCCCTGTGCCTTGATTCTTTCCAAAGTGGCAGTGTATACATCTCCTACCTTTTGACCGTTTGAGATTTGTTTAAGCTTTTCCCTCCTCCGACGAATTGTTGTCTCCCCGAGAATTGACTCGATGCTGAGAGAGACAAGAAGGAATCTATGCGGAATAATTCGTGAGCGACATGATTTCTACCAAACAGGGGGAAACTGGGCATCTGGGCATACATCTCCGATATTGTTTTCGGAATAATTTCCATGATATCCGCTCTTAGATGGTCATTCATGGCGTCAGGCTCTGGGTCTGCAGCTAACTTCATCTTTAAAAATGTCTCGGTGTCTTCCCTTGTTGGGCTCACTAGGATAGTGTCCACGCTAGGAAAGTACCTCTCAACCTCAGGGTGGATGAAAGGCCTTCCGGTCAAGAATAGCCGGACATTTGGTAACTCTTGAGCAATAGCTTGCAGAGTGCTAAGGAGGCCTGTCCGATGGGCTGCGAGGGACTCATCCAACCCGTCAATACATATAATTACCCGTCGCCGTTGCCCGATCACCGTCTTCAGCATTTTTAGAAGCTCCGGAACCTCTGGGCGTACCCCGCCAAAATGCATCCTCGCATCTTCGAAAGCTCTGCGGATATCGTCTGGGATGATTCCATTCCCCATCAACTGCTTGAGCATGGCTCCTAAAATGTTTGATGTAGTCTGTTCCTTTCTATCGAGGTAGTCACAATATAGCCCGACAACCGTGATATCCTGTTTACTACCATAAAAATTATCGATCACTAGAGAACTAGAATTCCAAGTAGTTAGCGATGTAAGATTTCCCTATGGTTTCTTGTGTTACCTAAGGTGAGTCTTCCCCACACCTGGATCACCATAGCAAAAGAGCACAGAGTGAGAAGATCCATCTTCTGCCGTATTCCATCTCCGAAACTCGGTCTTTTGAAAGATCCATTTCCCCACGCCCTTGAGTCGGCTCTCCCTTAAATGTTGATGCCTTCTCTGAGGCTCCAGCGATGACAACCACTGCAAGACATGACTCTTGTCATTCGGTACGGTTGTGTGGACGATTTTGTTGAAGCTGTTGACATTGAATGACCCGGTAATCCCCTTAGTGTCCATCCTCCCTGAAGTCTAGCCGGTAGAAGATGTACTGTACTCGAGTCCAAAAAGGTGATGGATAGTGGTCTCAAGGTGGCCAAGAGCCTCCTTGGAGTTGAAGAAAATCATGTTGGGGAATAAGGCTGTGAGATATCACCTCGGCATTCCATCCAATAGTCTCAATCCAACATGTCGCAGCACCTCTCTATGAGCCTCTTTCGAATTCTCCTCCGGTTTCTGCGGCTGGAATGATCAGGTGGTCGCTCTTCTCACATGCCAGACTCAACTATCGGTAGCTACCGGTAACTTATCAAGCACAGCCCGCCTATTTGCAGTATGCCCAACGAAAGTTCGAAGGGTACTCGAGTATCATACAAGTACTCATACAATTATGATACCAAAATATTAAACTAGTGAACAAAGCTAAACATACCACCTTAACTAAGACCATTCACTATTCTATGAGATCGCGCCAGAATATTTCTCCCTTAGCAAATTTTACATCCAACACCGGATCCAGACTCCTTCAACTACAATATACCTATGCTCGAATACCGGTACAAGAGACATGTGCTAGGTCGTCGAAATTCCCCATCTAAGATAGGAGCAAAGAAGCCACAGTAAGGCAGTTGAGACCAGAAAAATAAGATAGGCTGGGTTAGCGCTTAGCGAGGCACCACCGCCAGCAAACTTTGGCATGACTTATGATTCTCGTGAATATTTGCCAAGCCTCGCTGTGCTCTTACCCAGTCTACGCACCAGCTTACTCCAATTCTTACAGTACTCGAGTACAGTATCCGGATAGAGGAAGTCTCTTGGCGCCAGGCCGGCTGATCATGCGGTATGTGAGAGTTTCCTTCCCCGCAATGAGGACTGCTAGGGGCCATAAACTGTGTTGACTATACCGAATAATAAAGCTCTCCTGGCGCCCACTCGTTTTCTCTAAGTTATATGTAGATAAGTTACTTGAAGAATTCGCGAGCGCAAGAGGCAATTGCAATGTCCTAGCGCACTTCTCCTGTGTTTGGGTACTAGTACTTTCACAGCACCCTCGTCTGCCACGAGTAAACTTTTGATTTTACGGCAACTGCACCGCACCAATTAGGACCAATTCACAGTGCTGCAAAATTTCTGTAAAGAAACCACAATTTACAGAGGCACTACTGGAGTAGTACCGGTCCGTTAGGAGGGGATGGTTTCTTGCTTCCCGAGGCATAACAAATTCCGCTATACCCACGGCTTCTTCCCGTTGGGCCACTCAGACACGGAGAGCCATGCATCAACCGCATGCTCACGAACTTCGAGCGCGAGTTCCGATTTTATTGAATTTTTGCTGCAGCAGACTCAAGACTCTCCGGGGTCACCCAATCTCACTCGACTTACAACATGCGAACATTGTGAAAATACTTTAGTTTCAGCAGCGGAAAAGTTGATTGCTTGAACTATCTCAAGAGACAATGAGCGACACAACTTTCATATAGCCTTCCTCCACGCATACACTCATTGTACACAAACAAGTGACAAGGAAGACAAACAAAGGAAATTTTAAACAACAAAGAAGATAATATTAGAGTAGCATATCGCAACAAACATCTTTTGGAAATCATAGTGTTATGGCCGCACTGGTATGCGTACGCGCCAAGCCAAAGGACGCGCAAGCTATGAAAAAGTTTTTACACCCCTGTTTCTTTCTCTTTTTTTCCTTCCTTCTCTCTCCCCACAACTTTCCTCAAGTCTTCCCTTTCTTCAACTATCACAATAAATTATGATCTTCATCTCTGCATAATACAAACTTTGTGTCTCCATTTAAGCCGTTCCACTCCGCTGCGTGAAACCCTCACCGTTAATCATTGCCTCCGCATCGGAAATCTCCAACAACATCGCATGTCGGATGCATTATGATACTTCAATGTGATGGCAGGTGTGGATAGATTCGGCAACTTGTCAGACAACATGGGATGTGTGGATCTAGCAAATGACGGGAGTGGTATTGATGTGTATTCATGCTACAGATTGTTATAAGAGGCCAGTCTCAAGCGCTTCTATTCACACGCAAGAAAAATGACAGCGCTTTTATCTCCCTCATCAATACGGCCTAATTGCTTTACCCTTCGACTCTGGCTTCCTCCTGTGTGACCTCCAACATCGCATAGTGCTCCCCCTTCACTCGCAGAGGGCTAAGGGTCCTTAGACCCTCAAATCCCATGCACCCAGAAGAGCGAGATATCGGGAAACAAGGGAACATGAAGGACATCTGCTTCGGATTTCTTGTTTCTCACAGCGTGTACTGCGGCTCTCTAACAAGAAATCTCCTAGCCTAATCGCCCAAAGGAGATGCTATTCCTGAGAGGTGATACCGTGATGGGGGTCCCATCCTGATCCTTCGAGAGCCGGTATGGGTATGCGCCATTTGCCCCCCATGCGCCGCTGCCCAATGATAAAAGTACTACTACAATTAGCAAAGGGAATCCTAGAAATAGTATTTTTTTAAAATTATTTATTTTCTCCGTAACCGAGCTATCGATTAGGACAAATGAGAGGTGGCACCGTTGAGGATTGTTGACAAATTGATTAAGAATATTCTCACCTCAGTTTATCATACCTTGAGTATACAGAATATCTAGCTACCAGTACGACCCTATATACACCCTTTGACTATCCAACCCTAGTAGTACTCTAGTAGGCTAAACATAGTATATCACTACAAGAGCACTCTGCCGGGCCAAAGGAGACATCTGGTGACCGAAAAGGATGATTAGATTTTAGGGATCGGCACAGCTACTTATTGTAGCGAACCTTTCTATTCAAGATACTCTTCAGGGGGCATGTTCCTACTGACACCATTAGATAACTTAGTGGTAGAGCGAGCGAGGTCGTTCACATGAGACCTGGGTATTATGTTGCAAAGGTAGGAAAGCTATGACTGTAGGCTTTGCTATCTATTTGAATACTACCAATTTCCATGGCAAAAAAGACATATATCATATCACAATATAAAAACGTAATAAAAAGCATTTTGACTTCTTTCCTGAATCTCTGTACATATTACGGTGCCCCCAATCGCTCCACACACCTCCGCTGCCACAATGAGTAATATAGCGGGAGTATTAGCCTTCCCATAAATCGCAATAACTCTGACGGATCAAAAATGAATTCCTAAATGGCACCCCAAAACATAAGGAAAATTCATCAATCATGATCAACACCCAAGTACCTTCTTCCAGATTCAGCAGTTTTCAGTTTTCACCCCTTCTTTGTTTCTTCAAAGAAGTTAATAAAGGAAGAGTTCAATAAAACACAATAGTATTTACGCAGTATTGCTAAGGAGTATTAGGAAAAGCTAGCACTAAAGTTTTAGCAGAAGAAAAAGGAAAAAAAACACTTCCGCCATGGATAGATATATAAGAATAGCAGAGGGAGAAAGAGAGAGAAAGAACGAGGTGTTAGAAGAAGAATAGAGGAAACCATAGGCTAGACCTGGGAAATAAGAAACTGAATCCTTTGCCAGCTCTCAGGTATATATTTCTCTAGTTACAGCAACATGGGCAGCCTTCCTATCTACCCCCTGAATGATGGAGGTGGTACGATCGGTACAAGTGTATTGACGGGAGATGTCGAGATGTATGTGCTTGTCTATTGGAAGTTGCTAGCCGACGGCTACTTACAGGAAGTTGTGAGAACTCTACATGTATAACTATGTACTACTGTACATCCGTTCATTCCCTAGCGTTCCCACACACGTCCACACTTCAGTGCTCCTCCTTACTATTGCGCTTCTTGCTACCTGCGCTCCTCGATGTTACCAACACAACGTTCTACTACTGGGGTTATTATACCATCACTTAACAGTCGATTATTAGGAAGCGGTGACGGATTCGTTGGCGGACAATCTGTGGTGGAAGTGGGTGGCGCATGTCCGGGGAAGTGTGGGTGGAGAACCAGCAACTAACAGGGGAGAACTTCGCGTGTGTAATATAGCTGGTAGGTGGTATATCAAAGCCGGCGGGTCTTTTTGAAGGGCAGTTCGGGTAGCGTGGGGGGGTCGGTTGTGGAGGGCCCAGATAACCCCTCCCCGATTCCTGATTTAGAGGGGAGGTCATGGGACTCCGCTCGCCCCGGGACAGCTCTCCCCCAGCTATTCCCGGCAGCCCATGGAAACGGAGTTTAGTCACTCTCGTCTGCTGTGTCGGGATGGGCATTGTTTCGCTGTAATACCAGCAGCATGTCCTGGATTTCCTCATCCTTATTCACCGCCATCCATGACAATGGCGCTCGGCCGCTGTTGTCAGCCCTGTCGGGATTGACATCGTTCCGTTCCAACAGCATCCGCAGAACTCCCGCAGACCCATCCGAGGCAGCCCAAGAGAATGGCGTTCGGCCACCGGTGTCAGCGCTGCCGGGATTGACATCGTTCCGCTCTAACAGCATCCTTACAGCCTCCTCCCTCTCAGGACCGGCACCCAATAACCAAACCCCCGGCCCGGCAGCCCATGAAAGTGGCGTTCGGCCGTTTTTGTCAGCCCTATCGGGATTGACATCGTTCCGTTCCAATAGCATCCGTAGAACTCCCGCAGACCCTCTCGTGGCAGCTAATGAAAGTGGCGTTTGACCGTCCAAACCCGTAGTATCGGGATTGACATCGTTCCGCTCTAACAGCATCTTAACAACCCTCTCGCGTTCTTCTTCCTCAGTGGTTCGTGACACCAACCCCGGTCCAGCAGCCCATGAAAGCGGCGTCCGGCCACTCTTGTCAGCGCTGTCGGGATTGACATCGCTCCGTTCCAATAGCATCCGCAGAACTCCCGCAAACCCCCTCTCGGCAGCCCATGAAAGTGACGTTCGGCCACTTTTGTCAGGGCTGTCGGGGTTGACATCTCTCCGCTCTAACAATATCCTTATAGCCTCCTCCTGCCCAGCACCGACATCCAGGATCCAATCCCCCGGCCCGGCAGCCCATGAAAGTGGCGTTCGGCCGCTCTTGTCAGACCTATCGGGATTGACATCGTTCCGTTCCAATAGCATCCGTAGAACTCCCGCAAACCCTCTCTCGGCAGCCAATGAAAGTGGCGTTTGGCCGTCCATATCCGCAGTATCGGGATTGACATCGTTCCGCTCTAACAGTATCTTTACAACCCTCTCATGCTCTTCCTCGGTACCCCGTGACATAAACCACGGCCCAGAAGCCCATGCCAGTGCCGTCTTGCCGTCCCTATCCGCAGTGTTGGGATTGACATCGTTCCGTTCCAATAGCATCCGCACAATTTTCTCACGCCCACTCCCGGCAGCACATGAAAGCGGCGTTCGGCCGTGCATATTCGCAGCGTCGGGATCGACATCATTTCGCTCTAATAGCATCTCCACAATTCCCTCATGTCCATCCCCAGCAGCCCGTAACAATGGTGTTATCCCGGAGTAATCTACAATATGAGGATTTATACCCTCTTGTTCTAGTAGCATCTTCACTATCGCATCATTCCCCACCCCGATAGCACACATTAACGCTGTTCTACCATACCGGTCAACTGCGTTAAGATCCCATTTATTGATCTCAAGTAAAGAAGCCATGATCTCTAGAACCCCGAGAAAGGCTCCAGTGTGGAGCGCCGTGAATTTCAACGGGGTATGGCTACCATCCTCATTGAACCATGAGTCCTGGAACTCCTTGTGTAGGAGTAGGTCATGAGATATGTGGGCATCGAATCCATCAAGTAGATTTAACGCAAGCGAAATTACACTTGTCGAGGTCTGTCTTCGGGCATGTGCTCCCCAGTAATGAGAAGCGTATTCAAGAAAGGGAGTTGTAGGCGGGAGTGGATAAAGAACTGGTGGAAGGTCCCTAATGCATCTAAAGTTAAGGTAGGTCAAGCAAACCTCCGCAATCTTTGAATGGGGGCTATAAAAAAGTGTAGGATTGGCTATGATATACTCTTGTAGAGTGAAATGGACAAGACGGGCTTTGGAAGACGATGAATCAACTGTGACTAGTCCTAGCCCGCAGCTCAATATGGTCCGGATCGAAGGCGTATTATCACTGTCCAGATCTGTCGACCCTATTTCTACACCTAAGGCTTGACATAGTTCCTCTGGCCTCAATGGCCGCACTGAATATGCTATCCACATAATAGCTTCCATCCCTAGCCGCGCCCTACCCTCACCCTGTGCCCCGATTCTTTCAAAAGTGGCAGTGTATACATCCCCTACGTTTTGACCTTTCGACAATTGTTTAAGCTTTTCCCTCCTCCGACGAATTGTTGTCTCCCCGAGGATTGATTCGATACTGAGAGAGACAAGAAGGAATCTATGTAGAATCATTCGTAAGTAACATGATTTATACCAGACACGGGAAAACTGGGCATCTGGGCATACATCTCCGATATTGTTTTCGGAATAATTTCCATGATATCCGCTCTTAGACGGTCATTCATGGCGTCAGGCTCTGGGTCCCCATCCAACTTCATCCTTAAAAATGCCTCAGTGTCTTCCCTTGTTGGACTCACTACGATAGTATCCACGCTAGGGAAGTATCTCTCAACCTCAGGGCGGATGAAAGGCCTTCCGGTCAAGAATAGCCGGACATTTGGTAACTCTTGGGCGATAGCTTGTAGAGCGCTAAGAAGGCTAGTCCGATGTGCCGCGAGGGACTCATCCAACCCGTCGATACATATAACCACCCATCGCCGTTGCCCAATCACCGCCTTCAGCATTTTGAGAAGCTCTGAAACCTCTGGGCGCACCCCGAAATGCCTCTTCGCATCTTCGAAAGCTCTGCGGATCTCGTCTGGGATGATTCCACTCTCAATCAACTGCTTGAGCATGGCTCCTAGAATGTTTGATGTAGTCTGTTCCTTTCTATCGAGGTAGTCACAATACAGCCCAGAAACCATGATATCCTGTTCACTATCATAAAAATGATCGATCACTAGAGAGCTATAATTGCAAGTAGTTAGCGATGTACTGTAGGCCTTCTCTATGATTTCTTGTGTTACCTAAGATGAGTCTTCCCCACACCTGGGTCACCATGGCAAAAGAGCACAGAGTGAGAAGATCCATATTCTCTCGTATTCCACCGTTGAAACTCGCTCGTTTGAAAGATCCATTTTCCCACGCCCTTGTGTCGGCTCTCCCTTAAATGTTGATGCCTTCTCTGAGGCTCCAGCGATGACAACCACTGCAGGACCTGGCTCTTGTCATCCGGTACGGTTGTGTTGAAACTGTTGAAATTGAATGACCCGGTAATCCCCTTAGTGTCCATCTTCTCTGAGGTCTAGCCGGGAGGAGACGCGCTGTGCTCGAGTGCGGAAAGGTGGTGGATAGGGGTCTCAAGGTGGTCAAGAAGAGCCTTTTCGGAGCCGAAGAAAATCATGTTGGGGAATAAGGCTGTGAGACATCACCTCGGCATTCCATCCAATAGTTTCATTCCAACAGGCCGCAGCACCCCCCAATGAGCCTCTTTCGAATTCCCAAAGAAATTTTCGCAGTTTCTGTGGCTGAAATGATCAGATGGTTACTCTTCTCACACGTTAGACTCAGCTATCGGTAACTATCAAGCATAGCCCGCCTCCTTACAGTACCAGGGCAAAAATATTCGTCTAATGCCCCTTTTACACCAAAAGTGCCCATCTTCACCACCCTCTCTCATTGCGCAATGTCTATGAGAATCAGCGAAAATTCGTTCTTGCATTGGCAAACCTGTAGATAACATGAAGAAAGTTAGAGAATCCTCAAATATTACCAAGCGGCGGAGAAAAGGTCGTTTAAGTATGGTATCTGGCATCGGTTGCCATGTACTCGAGTACTTTTTTGTATGGAGCCCCATATAAAAATTTAAGTCACTTTACACTAGTTGACGCAATCATGAACACTGAAGCCAGCTTTGATTCCTTACACTTCTACTTGTAAAGGTTTGAATAGATAGTCATTCCCTAGCTGATGGAAAGACATCAAGTGTTTTTATACAAGCAGTGCTGAGAATTGTTTGTTTAAATATGTGTAAAAAGGGCATCGGACGGATCTTTTTGCTCCCTTATGATATTTTACATTATGTCCAACGAAAGTTCGAAGGTTGCCAAAATATTGAACTAGTGAATAAAGCTAAACATACCACTATAACTAAGACCATTCACCATTCTATGAGACCACGGTAGCATATCTCGCCCTCAGCAAATTTCACACCCACCACATCCAGACTCCGCCTGTGGCAGATATATCTCACTTTCAATTACCATAAGTTCCTGTACAGTAGGAGAATAAATACAAGAGACATGTGCTAGGTCGCTGAAGCTCCCCATCTAAGATATCATAGGAGCAGAGAAGCCACAGCAAAACAGTTGAGACCGAAAATAAAATGAAAGGCTGGGTGAGCTCTCGGCGAGGTAACACCCTCAGCAAAGCTTAGCATGGCTTGACACCAAATTTCGGTACAAATCAATCAGAACTATGATTTTCGCGAATATATGCTAAGCCTCGTTAAGCTCTCACCCAGTCTACGCACCAGTTTGCTCCAGCACTACCCGCCAATTCGTACAGTACCCGGATATAGAGAAAGTCCCTTAGCGCCAGGCTGGCTGGTCATACAGTATGTGAGAGTTTCCTTCCCCGAAATGAGGACTGCTGGGGACCATAAAATTTAATTATGTTGACCATACTGGATAATAAAGCTCTCTTGGCGCTAGCTCGTTTTCTCTATATCTGGATACTTTTAAAAAATTGGTGGGTACTGTATTATAAGGTATTATACGTTCCCCTCGAGTTACGGAATGGAGGTACTAGTACATTTTCGGTGCGTGGTCGTGTATCATATCATATCTCGAAAAGTGGGTGTCTGGTCGGCTACCTACTCGAGAACGGGGGAAACCACTCGGGACTGAAAGTGGAATGTGTTAGGCGTGAAGTGGTGGGAGGAGTGGCTTCTATTGATTAATTCGTAGCAGGCATTGACTCTCCTGAGGTACATGTTGTGGGGAAACGAGAGGTTAAGAAAGAGCTCTGTTGATTACCCAGAAAAAAAGCGGTGGGCGATTATCTAAGGGAGGGAGGGAAGAGAAACTGCACATTATCTAAGAAAAATATTTATTTGAAGGAGTGCGTACGTACATAGTTCCACAATGGGTGCATTCCTACGATGGCTGTATGCAGCACCCCGCGGCAGGGGACTGATTATGCAACAGGCGATATAACTATGAACCCAGGCAATGAAATCCACACCCTAATCGACTCATATCTTTTCAATCCCTTTCTCCTCCAGGGGTTAGAAACTCCCTTACCTGGAGCCATCCGAGTGATGTATGATGACTAAGGTTTTTCTTCAACGCCATTTGGCAGACTAATTTCCTCCGATTCTCCTCCCTCAATTACTCCTTTGTTCTGACCGGGTATAACCCCATTAACTTCCACCTTCCCACCCTCCTCCGCCCCCTCCTCCGCCCCCTTCTCAGCCCGCTTCTCCCTCGCCCACTCTCCGGCGGCCCCAACTGCTGCCACTGGATCCTTCTTATGCATCAACAGCAACCCCTGAATCTCTGCCGGCGTGAACACGCCCTCCGGCAATACCCGACCAAACTCCTTCGCCAGCTCCGAAATCTCGTCTACGGACGGAAACCCCTCTGGAATCCTAAGCGCCTCTCGATCGCCCATATCCACATTATAAAGATTCATGAACAGTGTTTCGATGACGTCGCGGGAAGCATACTTGAAGGAGATTTGCAAATCCACGCGGCCAGGGCGTATGAGTGCGGGGTCTAGTCGCTCACGGTGGTTCGTGGTCATGATCAGGATGCGCCCTTCACGCGAGGCCGCGCCGTCGATGGCGTTTAGGAGGCCGCTGAAGGAGACGTTGGCTTTTGTGACGGAGCGGGGAGATCGTAAGAGGGGGTGGGCTGGGGGGGAGGGAGAGGAGGAGAGGTCAATGGGGGGGTCTGGGGTGCGTTTCACGCTTGAAGCGTCGACGTCTTCGAGGAGGACTATGCATCTACTTGGCAACCCGGCGAAGAGCATTGCTAACGTATCGTCTGTGAGACTCCCAGCCGAGAGGGAGAGGGCGTAGACTTCGAGGTTGAAGAGGCCAGCAAGGGCCATGCTTAGACTTGTTTTTCCGGTTCCTTCGAATGCATGTTAGCACGAGAAATCAATCTCAAATAATTGAATCAGTGCGGGGATATACCTGGCGGGCCATAAAGCAAATACCCCCTCCGGTACGGTAACCCCCGGTTAGCATACCACTTCGCCGTGGCCGGTAATGTGTACTCCTCAATATCCCTTATAATCAACTCCTTCTGCTCCATTTCCAACACCACCGTCTCCATAGACCTATTTGGCCTAGAGAGCGCCCTCTCCCAGCTCGGTGGCATACCATGGGGACTCATATTTGCATGAAAAACGATGGTCTTCCCCTGGTCCCGAGCATTGCTTTTCCGCAGAACCTCCTCTAGTAGCTCTTTCAGGACGGCCGGATCCCGCCCATACGAGCGTAGCCAGACAATCCTCCGCTGTGGCATGCCGTGCATTGTTAAGCCCTCTTTAACCTCTTCCATAATTATCCTGATCTTGCGCCCTCGGTAGTGGAGGAAGTACCTCGACCCGGCTGCCGGGAGGTAATGAACCCGGTAAACTTGTTTTCCACGGGGGCGCTCGCGGCCGCGGAAGTACTCTTCGTTCATATGGTCAGCGCCGTCGCCGTCGCCGGCGTTAGCTGGACCGCCGGCAACTTTCTTCGCGTTGAGGATACGGCTCAGGTTCAGATCTGCCGCTTGCTCTTCAGACAGCCAAATAAAGAAGTCTCGGAAGAGCGTGTCCTCGGAGTTTATCCTCACGGAGGTGCTATAGTACCTGTCTATCAGTCCGGCAATGGTGGAGTAACCGAGGTTGTAGCAGGTTATTAGCGCGGTGGATACCATCACTGCTCCTGCTGCGGTGTTCATGTCTATGCCTAGGCCGCGCATTATACGCCGCATTGTATCGTAACCCGGTAGGCGTTCGAAGAGGAGCGTGGTGATACCCAGTGCGCCGATTAGGCTTTGCGCTCCGAGTGGTAAGTTGGGGGGCGGTACGTGGGAGGTTCCTGTCAGTTTATTCATCTTGGAGATGGGTTCGTTTTGCTTGTGCGTATGAATGGGATGTATGTACGCTAGGGTGAATTTTCCCAGCTGGGGTGTTTCCAAAATGCATCCACGAAAGCTGCCTTCCAGCGGGTATTTATACACAACCCATTGACTCACATAGGTGTGATAGCTGTTACAATGACACCTCCGGAAACGAGAGCTAGCGAGGTAGGTACAGGAGGAGGCGGCGCTGGAGTTTATTTACCCTGCATCCCCCTGTCATGCCGATACGGTATCTCTGCTGCGCTCCAGAAGTCTCCCCAAAGTAAACGAGCGAAGTGCCCTGCAGTGTTGCCTCACCACCAGTCAGAAGTGCACTTTTTCCTGGCGGGTGGACAAAAACCTCCCACTTTTGGTGTTACAGGTGCGTGCGGCACTACAGGGGTTCATCCCTACCGGTAGGGCCTGAAAAAGACCTTGGCGTGTGCAACGCCTCTCTACACAAACAAAACGCTCTCCTGTGGAATATGGTAAGGCAATGCCTCTACTCGAGAACTATCTTCTCGAGTTGGAACACAAGGCGTGTGGGGAATTCGCTCTGTGTACTGTAAGCATCTCAGCCTTGGGGATTCTTAGGCCTCCTTGCATTGCAGGAAACTCTACTGGTATCTTATCTAAGCCCCTGTCGACTAGCTTGGGCAGGCTGCGAGCCCTACCGCTCACTACGGTACTCGTAATGCTTTGATTCCCCGCAGGCTTGGGCATCGATACCGTGCCGCTGCTGACGCCGTAAAACATTCATGTCCACCTTACCAGGCCGAAAATATAAATGATCACCCTCTGGGGCAGTATACCGTATTGTCCTACCTTATCCCATGTCCTAGCGAAACTGAGAGGGTAATGTGGGAAATCTCGTGAAATCCACTATCAGATTATCGGCGGGAATCAGCTCGTCTGCCCAAGAAAGGTTTAGTTTGACAAGTTAGGAAAAGGCCCAATTCTTCTCGGGAACTACCGTATTGTGGCTGAATCCGGGGATTACAGGCAGCGGGGCCCGTTGGGAATGGATGGTGGGGTAAGCGTGTTGGGCTTCGCGTCCCCTCTTAGCGGACCCCAAATACCGTACTAACAAGAAAATAAGAACGTAAACGGAATAATAGGGGGACTTCTTTTGTTTGAATGAATCTATGTACAGTACCTATCTTAAGCCAACCAACAGCTATTCCAAGTCCCCCTCCAGTTTCTAAAACACAGCTCTGACGCCAAACCTCAAAGGCCTTTATTATTCCGGTCGGGCATGAGTTTTGCTTGGCGCTCAACCTTTAACTCTAGCTTGAGCTAGGTTGTAATCTAGCTTGCGGTCTTTCGTATCATTTTAGTGAGCCTCTCCTCCATCCTCTTTTGGTCTTTCCTCAACTGTTCCTCGGCGAACCGAACACGGGAATCGATGAAGTAAGGCTAAGTTTATCAGTCAGCCTAAGGTGATGTGCTCGAGTGCTTGTACAGCAAAAATTCACCAATAACATTGCCCCAAGAACAAATAGTCCCCAAATCAATCTCATCCATAAGTGGAGATCCTTGATATCATCATAGGTCGCTCCGGAAATGCTCCCGTTGGTAGAGTACTTCTATTCAGCCACATAACATAGTAAGTGCTGGTGCTTTTATGTATTATGCGCTGAAACACAATTTATTTGCAGATTTACTTGGGAGCGAATAGGTTGGATGGTGCGAATAGCCTGGGGTTGAGAGAGACCGAAACTGCATACCGGTAGACGATGAGCGGGCTTCATAATACTATGAAACACACGAGATTGATGAGCGAGCGTCGAGCGAGAGATCCGATAAACCGACATCCTGATACCATCAATTTCGAAAAGGTTGTCAGTGCTGGAATTTCTCAATTTTTTTTCATCCTTCCGCGATCTCCCACGGCCCACTTTCCTACATTTAGCTGCGAGTCGTTTGGGGAGCCGATATGAGGCCCTTTAGTGGCAGCAAGTGAAGGAAAAAGTGAGAATGTTGGAAAGGTTGGAGAACTAATAGACTAACGACTTTTCTAAAATTGAGAATAAGCGTCCGTTCAAGTGAAGTTGTAAGCAAGATAGGGGGACCATTGCTATTATATTGTACCATGCTTTTTGCCTCTCCTAGGACTCGAGCTTCCCTATTTGTAGTACTGGTAGTAGCGAGTGTCAGCCGGTTTTTTCCGCCGAAATAGTGAATGACAAGTGGGGGTCTAACGATCTAGGGGGTTGTCTGATTGCAAGACTCAATGATTACCAGTACTTTACACCTACCTTAATCCTCTTGAAGACTCGTCGGGCTATTTCTTTCTTAGACCCACTACTACAAACGGGAAGGCAAATCTTGGCAGAAAAGAACAAAAACCACGGTAGGTTCTGGGGTTCCTTTCTTTTGTATTTGTCTTTGAGGGTGGGATGTTTTAAGCAGATTCTCTCTTTTTTCCGGTATTCTTCAGCGGAGGATTTTTTCACTTTTCAAGCTTGAACTAAGTTAGCTCTGCAGTTAAGAATTGATTGAGTTGTTGCTTTTTTGTCCGATACTATTACCTAGTGTTCCGCTTCCCGGTGCTATCCAGCTTCCCCGGGGGATTACCCGTATATACACCAAACCCACATCGCCCGAAATTCTCTACTATGATATTATTATAATAGCTATAAGGACGAAAAATTCCGAGAATATCGCATATCACACTCAAACACCTCAGGCTCCAGCTACTACTTTTCGTCTACTTGTTGGGCGATGGAAGTCTGCTCCCTTCTAATTTATGTATCATACTTGTGATCTACTTACGCCAGCTCACATTACAACTATCGCAGCCGGATTTATACCCAGGGTTAAAAAAACAAAAACAAAAAAGCCAGGTCTCAATTGTGCTCCTACCTTTCTCCGCTTGCCTTCGCAAAAACTTGTACTGCACATGCTCTATATACTACCTAGATGTTCAACAAAGCCAAAGGCCCCGACTACGGTGCGGTATGTCCCATAGGTCCTCGCATTACTTGTATGATACTCGAGTACAAAATGGCGTATAATACCGGACCTTATGCTAGGACGTTTGAGTTTCCTCTTTTAGTAAGGTCTAGGTTTTATTTTTCTTTTTGTTTGTCACGGGGGGGGGCAGATTTTTAGTGTGTCCCTTGCCCCTTTTCCAGAGGAGGAAATTTCGGACTACATAGCATAGTACGATTATTCGTAGTATAATGACTAATACCGAATAAAATCCCTCCCCCAGGCCGCCACATCCGACGTTTGAGAATAGAATAGTACCGTAGGACCCTAGGATACACTGACGAGGGATATTCCCGAGTGAAGCATTTGGGCGCCTATCCAGAAGTCCAAGCGAATTCCCGGGCATCGCTGCCTTGGTGCTGTGTTGTGGGGTATCGTGTTATAGGTTTCTCTCGAGTTATGGAATGGGGGTACATATACGGTGCGTGAGGACGGGTGGCCTATTGATTACCCAGAGGGAAAGCAATGATCTCAGAGAAGGAAGAGGAAACTGCACATTATCGAAGGAAAATAATATTATCTAGTTGAAGGAATGCTTACGTACTGTACATAGTCCACAACGGGCGCGTTCCTACCTACGATAGCTGTATGCAGCACCCCGAGCAGGGGCTAATTATGCGATAGACGGTATAACTGTAAACCCAGGCAATAGCAAATCTACATTCTAACAGACTCATATCTTTCAAGTCCTTTTCTCCCCCGAAGGTTAGAAATTCCACCACTTTTGCCCTATCCGAGTGATGTATAATGACTAAGGTCTTTTTTCAACGCCATTTGGTAGACCAGCTTCCTCCGATTCTCCTCCCTCAATTACTCGTTTGCTCTTGCTAGGTGTAACCCCGTTTACTTCCACCTTCCCACCCTCCTTCGCCTTCTCCTCAGCCCGCTTCTCCCTCGCCCACTCTCCGGCAGCCCCAACTGCCGCCACTGGATCCTTCTTATGCATCAACAGCAACCCCTGAATCTCTGCCGGCGTGAACACGCCCTCCGGCAATACCCGGCTAAACTCCCTCGCTAGCTCCACAATCCCCTCCATAGGCGGAAACCCCTCTGGAATCCTAAGCGCCTCTCGATCGCCCGTATCCACACTATAAAGATTTAAGAACAGCGACTCGATGTCGTCACGAGAAGCACACTTGAAGGAGATCTGCAAATCCACGCGGCCAGGGCGTATGAGTGCGGGGTCTAGTCGCTCACGGTGGTTCGTGGTCATGATCAGGATGCGCCCTTCGCGAGAGGCCGCCCCATCGATAGCGTTTAGGAGGCCGCTGAAGGAGACGTTGGCTTTCGTGACGGAGCGGGGAGATGGCAAGAGGGGGTGGGCTGGGGGGGAGGGAGAGGAGGAGAGGTCGGTGGGGGGGTCTGGGGTGCGTTTCACGCTTGAAGCGTCGACGTCTTCGAGGAGGACTATGCATCTACTTGGCAACCCGGCGAAGAGCATTGCTAATGTATCGTCTGTGAGACTCCCGGCGGAGAGGGAGAGGGCGTAGACTTCGAGGTTGAAGAGGCCAGCAAGGGCCATGCTCAGACTTGTTTTTCCGGTCCCTGCGAGTGCACGTTAGCATGAGGAATCAATCTCAAATAATTAAATCAGTGCGGGGATATACCTGGCGGGCCATAAAGCAAATACCCCCTCCGGTACGGTAACCCCCGGTTAGCATACCACTTCGCCGTGACCGGTAATATGTACTCCTCAATATCCCTTATAATCAACTCCTTCTGCTCCCTTTCCAACACCACCGTCTCCATAGACCTATTCGGCCTCGAGAGCGCTCTCTGCCAGCTCGGTGGCCTACCATGGGGACTCATATTTGCATGAAAAACGATAGTCTTCCCCTCGTCACGAGCATTGCTTTTCTGCAGAACCTCCTCTAGTAGCTCTTTTAGGACGGCCGGATCTCGCCCATACGAGCGCAGCCAGACAGTCCTCCGTTGGAAGCCGTGCGTCATTAAGCCCCCTCCAACCTCTTCCATCATTATCCTGATCTTATGCCCTCGGTAGTCGAGGAAGTACCTTGATCCGGGCGCCGGGAGGTACTGAACCCGGTAGACTTGTTTTCCACGGGGGCGCTCGCGGCCGCGCAAGTACCCTTCGTTCATATGGTCAGTGCCGTCGCCGGCGACTTTCTTCGCGCTAAGGATACGGCTCAGGTTCAAATCTGCGGCTTGCTCTTCAGACAGCCAAGTGAAGAAGTCCCCGAAGAGCGTGTCCTCGGAGTTTATCCTCACGGAGGTGCTATAGTACCTGTCTATCAGTCCGGCAATGGTGGAGTATCCGAGGTTGTAGCAGGTTATTAGCGCGGTGGATACCATCACTGCTCCTGCTGCAGTGTTTGTATCTATACCCAGGCCGCGCATTATACGCCGTATCCTGTCGTAACCTGGTAGGCGTTCGAAGAGGAGCGTGGTGATACCCAGTGCGCCAATTAGGCTTTGCGCTCCGAGCGGCAGCCTTGGTGACAGCGCGTGGGAGGTTCCTACCAGTTTATTCATTTCGGAGGTGGGTTCGTTTGCTTGTGCGTATGGATGGGTGGATATATGTAGGCTAGGATGTATTTTCCCAGCTAGGGTGTTTCCAAAATACATTCACGAAAGCTACCTTCCAGCGGGCATTTATAACACAGCTCCTTGACTCACATAGGTGTGATACCGGTAGCTATTACAATAACACTTCTAGAAATGAGAGCTCGCGAGGTAGGTACAGGCAGTTGCCGTGGTGTTTATTTACCTTGCAGCCCCCCTGTCATGCCGATTACTCTGCTGTGCTACAGTAGCCTGCTCAATGGAGAAGAGCAAACTGTCCTGCAGTGTTGCTTCACCACCAGTCATAAGTGCACTTTTTCTTACTAATGGACACTGACCTCCCACTTTTGGAGTTGCAGGTACTGTACTTGTACCGGTGCTGTGTGGCACCGCAAGCCTTAATCTCTTGGGTTTGAAAGACTTTAGCGTGTGTAACGCTTGTCTGCGTAAAACAAAAAGCTCCCCAACCTTGTAGCATAATGCCTCTACTCGTAATTCTTTGACGTTTGTGAACACAACTGCTATTGCATATAGGCAAAAAGTCAGCCGAGCCTCAAAATCTCGGTGTATGCATGCCATATTCAATACCTTTTATTTCTATATAAATAGAGACACCACATATCCAATAGCAGTCGTGTTCACAAACGTCATAGAATTAGGAGTACCTTCCCGAGTTGGAATACAAGACGTGGGGTGAATTGACTCAATGTGAGCATCTCAGCCTTGGGGGTTCCTAGGCTACCGTGCATTGGAAGAACGCTATTATCTAAGTCCCTGTCCACTAGTTCGAGTGGGCTACGAGCCCTACCAGTAATTTACTCACCAGCCCTTTGATTCCCAATGTTAGCTTGAGTACCGGTACCGTATCCCTTAGACTGATGAGACGGTCAAACTTGTAGCCTGATCCGTGCACTGCTTTTGGAGAAACTTGATTACCGGTAGAGGAGAATGAGCAACACAGCCGCTTCATGAAGGCTTCTCGCAAATAAATACTCATCACTGAGAGAGGGAAGGCGCACGGACCAGGCTACAAGTTTGACCAGTGTCATCCGCCCAAGAGACACTTGTAACTTACCGGTAGCACCGGTATCGGCGCGGTGCCGCTGCTGGTGCCGTAAGCAACCATACACCTCACCACGTCGAAAATATAAATCATTACCCCCCGGAGGCCGTATTGTCATACCGCATCCCATGCTCTAGCGAAACTGAGAGGGTAATAATGTGGGAAACCTCGTGAAATCCACTATCAGATTATCGGCAGGAATCAGCTCGTCAGCCCAGGATAGGTGTAGTTTGACGGGTTAGGAAAGGGCTAATTCTTCTCGGCAACCATTAGGGGGGGGGTTGTTGGTTCGGCGCAGAAAAACTCGGTAATTTAAGGAGTTTAGTGGAGATATCCGAAGACGTTTTCGTTCTCCACTGGGTGGGCATTTACCCGCCTAGACGATAGCGTTTCTTAGTACACATCTCAGAAGGCACCAAATAATCCTAGGATAGGTGTCTAAAATGGAACATAAGTAGATTTAGCAAAAAGGGATGTGATTTTAGTGAAGTTGGGAAAAAGAAGACAAAAGGTTTTGTTAGGAGACTAATTGAGATTAGTACGATTTTGAAGTGTTACGCATGATAACTATCAACTCCTACCAAATGACGCAAACCGACCATAGTTGCTAAATCTGCGTGGAGCCTACTACCGGTACAGGAAGCGGGGCCGTTGGGAATGGTGGGGTGTGCGTGTTGGGCTTCGCCCTCCCCCCGCTTGGTGGGCCCCCTCAATACTGTAACAAGATAATAAGGACCTATGATAAACGAAAGAATAGGCGGACTTCTTTTGTTTGAGTGAATCTACGTACAGCACCCATCCTAAGCCAACGCCAGTAGTTATTCCAAGTCCCCTTCCCTTCCAATTTCTAAAAACACCTCTAATGCCAAACGCGGTTCAAATGAACAGGGAGAATTAACTAAACTTCCTCAAGGCCCTGAATTGATCCTTATTGTTCTAGTCAGACAAGGGTTTTTCTTGGCCTTCAACCTTTAACTCTATCTCGAGCTACGCTGTACTCTAGCTTCGGCACTTCGTATCATTGTAGTGAGCCTCTCCTCCATCCTCTCTTGGTCTTTCCCCAACCTCTCTTGGTTTTTCCCCAACCGCTCCTCCATCCTCTCTTGCTTATTCCACAACAATTCCTCACCGGAGCGGATACGGTGATCGATGAGGAGCATCTACTTGATCTGTCAGCCTAATAAGGTCATATATAATAGCAAAAATCCACCAATAACGTACCCCAAAAATAGATAGCCCAAGAATCACCATCCATTGGTAGAGCACCTGGCTAACATAATCGTTCCTTTCGCAAATACTCCCGCTGGTCGAGTACTTCTATTCATCGACATACATAGTAAGTACCGGTACTTTTATGTATCACACACCGAACACAATTGATTTTCAGATTTACTTACCTGGGAGCGAATAGGTTGGATGATACGGGTAGCCTGAGGTTGAGAGAGGCCGAAGCTGTGTACCGGTAGACGATGAGCGGGCCTCATATGAAACATACGAGATTGATGAGCGAGCGTTGAGCGAGCAATCCGATTAACAAACATCCTGATGAGCGTCGGTTCAAGTGAAGTTGTAAGAAAGATGGAGGGAAACCCGAGGGAAACCATGCTATTATATCATACCGTGCCTGTACGATAAATAAAACAGTCACGTGGGTCTGATAAACGGTGGGACATAATTAGACCATGTGCATGTCAAGATGACCTTCGACCAGCTGTCCTACAGACGGGGAACGTATTCATTAACCCGTTTTTAAGCACTGGTTTTCTTCCACCTCCTAACTCTAAAAGGTATAAACAGTGGTTTGTCTTCAGCTAGGGGGAAGGTCAGCCTTCCGTGAGTGAGCCTATTCCTTCAATGGGCGATATTCGAACTAATTAGGGTGACGGCCTTCCCTACCACTACGCTAAAGGTAAGTGAAATTCGGTACAGACGAAGGGATAGCACATGGTCCCGCCGCTTATCAGACCTACGTGATTGTTTTATTTATCGGCCGCGCCCGTAAAGGGACGATATGATATAATAGCAATGGTTCCCCTCAAGTTGTCCCCCATCTTTCTTACAACTTCACTTGAACCGACGCTCATCAGGATGTTTGTTAATCGGATTGCTCGCTCAACGCTCGCTCATCAATCTCGTATGTTGCATATGAGGCCCGCTCATCGTCTGCCGGTACACAGCTTCGGTCTCTCTCAACCTCAGACTACCCGTGTCATCCAACCTATTCGCTCCCGAGTAAGTAAATCAGCAAATCAATTGTGTTCAGTGTGATACATAAAAGTACCAGCACTTACTTACTATGTATGTGGATGAATAGAAGTACTCGAGCATTTGCGAAAGGAACAATTATGATTCCCAGCAGCTCGGCTTCTGGGCGAGTTTCATTTTTGGACTATCTATTTTTGGGATATCTTTTGGGGTATTATACATGGCCTTATTAGGCTGGCAGATGAAGTCTATGTTCTTCATCGATCACCGTATCTGCTCCAGTGAGGAACGGTTGAGGAAAAGCCTCGAGCGGATGGAGAGGCGAAGAGCCGCAAGCTAGATTACAACCTAGCTCGAGCTAGAGTTAAAGGCTGAAGGCCAAGCAAAACTCATGTCCGATAGGAATAATAAGGATCAATGAAAGGCCTGGAGGAAGTTTAGCTAATTCTCCGTGTTCCTTGGAACAGCGTTCGGCATCCGAGTTGTGTTTTAAAAGCTAGAAAGGGACTTGGAATAACTGCTGGCATTGGCTTAAAATAGGTATTGTACGGTACATAAATTCATTCAAACAAAAGAAGTCTGCCTATTATTCCGTTTATCATACATTCTTATTTTCTTATTACTCGGGGGGCCGCCAAGCGGGAGCGCGCACCATCTATTCCCAACGGGCTCCGCTGCCTGTAATCCCCGGACTCGGTCACAATAGTTCTCGAGAAGAACTGGCCCTTTTTCTAACTTGTCAAACTAAACCTACCCTGGGCTGACTAGCTGATCTCCGTTGACAATCCGATAGTGGATTTCACGGGGTTTCTCACATTACCCTCTCAGTTTCGCTAGACCATGGGATAGGGTAGGACAATAAGGCCTTCGGGGTATATGCAGTAATCATTTATATTTTCAACACGGCAAGGTGGACATGATTGTTTACGGCGCCGACACTACAGTATCCCTTGGATGGATGGCACTAGTCAAAACTTGTAGCCTGGTCCGTGCACCTTCCCACTCTCGGTGATGAGAAATTATTTGCGAGAAGTTCTCATGAAGTGGCTGTGTTGCCCATCCTCCTCTACAGTACCGGTAACCAAGTTTCTCCAAACGCAGTGCACGGACCAGGCTACAAGTTTGACCGCCTCATCCGTCCAAGGGATACGGCTTCCCACGAGGACTGTCTGGCTACGCTCGCATGGCGTTGAGGAAAAATCTTAGTCATCATACATCACTCGGATGGGGCAAAAGTAGGGGGATTTCTAACTTTCGGGGGAGAAAGGGATTGGAAAGATATGAGTCTATTAGAATGTGGACTTCTATTGCTTGGATTTACAGTTATATCGTCTACCGGTATCGCATAATCAGCTCCTGCTTGGGGTGTTGCATCCAGCTATCGTAGGTAGGAACGCGCCTATTGTGGATTATGTACGTAAGCATTCCTTCAGCTAGATATTTTCCTTAGATAGTGTGCAGTTTCTCCTCCCTTCTTCGAGATCATCGCTTTTCCTCTGGGTGTCCTGGGATCCTGCGGTATTATTCTCAAACGTTGGATCAAACGTTGGATGTGGCTGCCGGGGGGGGGGTTGTATTCGGTATTAGTCATTATACTATCGTAAAAGAACTCGACTATGATAGTAGTGAGTTTCGGCCAGTTTATTTCCGCCAAAGAAATAATGTATCAATCTTTCTGATACTAGTTGCGCACTAGTCAGGCACAACTGGGATTGTGCAAATACGTGGCAGGAAAGTTCAACCTATGATGCTCCATGGAAAGAGCTCTTCCAGTCAACTAAAGCAGTTATTGCTGTCCTTCATGCTTTCGGATTTCACCTACCTTTAGCGTGGTGGTAGAGAAGAAGGACAACAATAGCTGCTTTAGTTGACTGGAAGGGCATCGTGGGTTGAACTTTCCTGCCACATATTTGCACAATCCCAATCTTCCTAATACTAGTTATGCACTAGTCAGGAACGAGGATACAAGTTTTAACTAGTGCCATCCATCCAAGGGATACTGTAGTGTCGGCACCGTAAACAATCATGTCACCTTACCGTGTTGAAAATATAAATGATTACTGTATATACCCCGGAGGCCTTATTCCTACCCTATCCTATGGTCTAGCGAAACTGAGAGGGTAATGTGGGAAACCTTGTGAAATCCACTATCGGATTGTCAACGGAGATCAGCTAGTCAGCCCAGGGTAAGTTTAGTTTGACAAGTTAGAAAAAGGGCCAGTTCTTCTCGAGAACTATTGTGACCGAGTCCGGGATTGCAGGCAGCGGGGCCCGTTGGGAATAGATGGTGGGTGCTCGTGCCGGACTTCGCGCTCCCGCTTTGCGGGCCCCCCGAGTAATAAGAAAATAAGAACATATGATGAACGGAATAATAGGCAGACTTCTTTTGTTTGAATGAATCTATGTACTGTACAATACCTATTTTAAGCCAATGCCAGCAGTTATTCCAAGTCCCTTTCTAGCTTTTAAAACACAACTCGGATGCCGAACGCTGTTCCAAGGAACAGGGAGAATTAGCTAAACTTCCTCCAGGCCTTTCATTGATCCTTATTATTCCTATCGGACATGAGTTTTACTTAGCGTTCAACCCTTGACTCTAGCTCGAGCTAGGTTGTGATCTAGCTTGCGGCTCTTCGTCTCATTGTAGCGAGCTTCTCCTCTATCCTCTCATCGTTTTTCCTCCGTTCCTCACCGGAACAAAAATAGTAGTGATCGAGGAGGAAGGCCTACAGTAGTTGATCTATCAGCCCACTAAGGTCATGTATAATAGCAAAAATCCACCAATAACATACCCCAAGAAGTCCCCCAAAAAATCCCCCCAAACTCACCCCAACAACATATAGTCCAATAAATCTCGCCAGTGGGCTGAGCTTCTGGGAATAATAATTGCTCCTTTCGCAAATGCTCGAGTACTTCTATTGATCCACATACATAGTAAGTAAGTGCTGGTACTTTTATGTATCACACTGAACACAATTGATTTGCTGATTTACTTACTCGGGAGCGAATAGGTTGGATGATACGGGTAGCCTGAGGTTGAGGGAGACCGAAGCTGTGTACCGGCAGACGATGAGCGGGCCTCATATGAAACATACGAGATTGGTGAGCGAGCGTTGAGCGAGCAATCCGATTAACAAACATCCTGATGAGCGTCGGTTCAAGTGAAGTTGTAAGAAAGATGGGGGAAAACTTGAGGGGAACCATTGCTATCATATCATACCGTCCCTTTACGGGCGCGGCCGATAAATAAAACAGTCACGTAGGTCTGATAGCCATGTGCTATCCCTTCGTCTGTACCGGATTTCACTTACCTTTAGCGCAGTGGTAGGGAAGACCGTCACCCTAATTAGTTCGAATATCGCCCATTGAAGGAATAGGCTCACTCACGGAAGGCTGACCTCGCCAATCCAAGAACTTGACCTTCCCCCTAGCCGAAGACAAACCACTGTTTATACCTTTTAGAGTTAGGAGGTGGAAGAAAACCAGTGCTTTGTATGCACTCGTCCCGCTGTTTCTTTCCCAGACTAACCTGTAAGCAGACTAACAGCTAGTCAAAGGTCACCCCGACACACATGAAGGACAGCAATACCGTAGCTGCTTTAGTAGACTTGGAAAGGCTCATTCCATGGGGCATCGTGGGTCAAACTTTCCTGCCACATATTTATACAATCTCAATCTTCCTAATAGGCACGACTGATACATTATTTATTCGGCGGAAATGACTGCTATCATAGTCGAGTTTTTTTACGGTAGTATAATGACTAGTACCGAATACAACCCCCCCTCCGGCCGCCACATCCGAAGTTTGAGAATAGTATTGTAGAATCCCAGGATACCCTCACGGGGGATATTCCCTAGCGAAGTATTTGGGCGCCTATCCAGAAGTCCAAACTAATTCCCGGGTATCACTACCTTGGTGCTGCATTGTAAGATATCATATAATAGGTTTCTCTCAAGTTAGAGAACAGAGGTACATCTACAATGCGTGGGGACGGGTGATTTATTGATTACCCAGAAGAAAAGTGATGATCTCAGAGAAGGGAGAAGAAACTGCACATTATCTAAGGAAAATATTGAAGGAATGCTTACGTACATAATCCTCAACAGGCGCGTTCCTGCCTACGATAGCTAGATGCGCACCCCAAGCAGAGGCTAATTATGCGATAGACGATATAACTATTAACCCAAGCGATAGAAATCCACACTCTAATAGACTCATATCCTTCCAATCCCTTTCTCCCCCGAAGGTTAGAAATTCCCCCACTTTTGCCTCATCCGAGTGATGAATGATGACTAAGGTTTTACCTCAACGCCATTTGGTAGATTAACTTCCTTCGATTCTCCTCCCCCAATTACTCCTTTGTTCTGACTAGGTGTAACCCCGTTTACCTCCACCTCCCCACCCACCTCCGCTCCCTTCTCAGCCCACTTCTCCCTCGCCCACTCCCCAGCGAAACATCCAGGAGACTGATATATAGTAGTACACTATACTTCTTCGGCTGAAATGGACTGGCCGACACTTCACTGCTACAAATGGGGAAGGCAAATCTTGGCGGAAAAGCACGAGTACGGTAGGATCTGGGGTTCTTTTCTTTTGTATTTGTGTTTTTCGTCCCTTTTCGACACAACCTAGGGTACCCAGGGTCTGATAACCGGAGTGGCTTATTAGCTAGCAAGATCCTGCCAATTGTGCCAGTACGAATCAGTGCTTGTCTTATTATATCTGTCTTGTTAGCTTGGCGAAAAAATTCATAGAACCTAGGAAAATAGTAAAGATGATAATACTGTAACCTAAAGCCACTAGGCTGCTCTTCCAGTCCATTCTAGAAGCGGGAATCTAATGAATCTAGTCTAACCCAATCCACTTGTAGCCAATTATATCTACAAGCCCCACTAACACTCATCGTCCTTATCACTCAGCTCCCACTCCTCGCTTTCGCTCCCGCTCTCAATCTCGCTCCAACCCTCTTCATCATCCTCAATTTCTTTATTCTCCCACTCACTCCCACTCTCATCATTGTCATCCATCTCGCCATCCTCATCCGGCCCATTATTCTCCAGTTCAATCATCAACTCATCGACCTGCTCCGGCCTAAACCCATGCCCGTTCGCACTCCCCAGATGATTCCTCAAATCGTACAATCTTGCATACCTCCACCGACACCCATCCACAACGCATGCGATATGCCTACCAGAACTCTCGTAGCCATAGCCACTTAATTTCTCAATAAGCCCCAGCCTCCTGATCAAGGCTCTAGGCCTCCCTGATTTTCTCTCCCCGGACGTAACCTCCGGGTTTGAGTTATGTGCCCGGGCAATGTGTTTCTGAAGCGGGGCTTTGTATTGATAATCCCTTGGACAGTGGGGACAAACGAATGGGCGGCATCCCTTGTGCACGATCCTAATGTGGGTTTTTACGTACTGGGGTTTGGTCAAGCCCTTTCCACATATCTCGCAGATATGCGTTCTGCGCTTGTCGAGGGGTATGTCGTGTTTGTTGTGTATATGGAGTTTTAAAGCTTTGTGACTAGGTGGCCGGTGGGAGCAGTGGGGGCAGATTGGCGGATGAGCCATCTTGGTGTGCGCACGGAGCTCGCTGTAAGACTTGAAAGAGGTTGTGTCTGGTAGAACTGTGCGTTGGATAGGGAAGACTGTGTCGTCTGTAGATATATCCTCCAGCGGAGGCGGACCGGGGTTCTTCTGGCAAATGTCGCACCAGAATCGGAGTTTTGGCATACCACTGTGCTGGGACGCAATATGGCTCTCTAGTTTTCGTTTTGTGTCGCTGGCGTATGGACAATTTTCCGCAGAGCTATCGGTGCCCTTGTGAGGGCATGCCCACGGGAGCAGCCCACGGTGGGCTTCTCGGATGTGTCTTACCAGCGGCCCACGTTTCCGGAAACCTTGATTGCAAGGGGGATAATCCACACACTATGCAACACTATCAGTCCCATCTACACAAGCAAAACCCAGCAAAGGGGGAAACTCACAACATGCGGAAAAGCTTTTTGATGGCTTTCTAGATGCCTCTTAAGGTGCTGATTCGTAGTAAACCTAGCCCCGCATTCCCTCCCACCATCAACCGACTTCCCGCCCTGCCCCGCAACCCTCTTGAACCCAAAGTTTCCAAGCTGATCTTCTTCCCCTTCGGGGATAACAAACGTGCATATGTAGCGCTTGTCTTGTAGATGCTTCGCCCGGGAGTGCGCTTTGAGATGTGACTCCCGGAGGAAGGACATATCACACCCCTCAACTGAGCATTGAAATGGTCGTTCGCCAGTGTGACTTCGTAGATGCTCGGTTAGGCGGCAGGGGCGGGTGAAGTACTTGCCGCAGCCGGGTTCAGTGCATGGGAATTCTGGTAGATAAGGTTAGCTACTTGAACCAGAAATTTCAATGGTTAACATGGCCGCGGTACTCTTTTCTCGAGGTTTACCAGCAGTTTTCTTCTCCGATGCTCGCTTCGGTACTGGTTTCGGTACTAGCACTAGCTCTCCCGGCTCAATGCTAGCTGTCTCGGCGGTTTTCTTTGCTGATTTGGAGTTCGGAGATGAGGGGGATGCAGAGCGTTTTCCGGGGGCCTTGGATACAGAAACGGGACCTCTTGTTATAGGTGGCTCTATAGAAGGGACTGCCTCAGCCGGCACGGCGGAGGTAAGTTTCACACGCCCGGGCATTTTGAGCTATGCTCAGCGATCTTTGACGGTGAATTGAGTTTGTTCTTTCTTGTTCCCGGAGAAAAATAGTTGAGATTCTGTGGGCGCCAAGATTTCATTCGTCATAGTAGCCCTAACCCAAGCTAGTTTCGTTATCACTCGAATTCTAGCTTGAGCAGTGTTGCTTGTCGAAAGGTGGCGTATGGTAATCAAAATACGCAGCATCCCCAAATTTTTTACACAACACCAATCGCATCCTAAGGGTGAAGAGTAAAGGATTAAAGCCAAGAAGAAATGAGAAAAAAGGGGGCTGCACCAGGTCTTGACTGTGAGCGTAATGTTTCCTCCCCTGTTTAATTGCGGGGGTACGGCGCAAGGCTCTGATCGGACGGAAAGTGCCACCCGTACCATGTTGTTAAACTTCCTTTAATCCCCCCGCATTCTTTGTCCTGACTGTGTCGCAGTACCCTAAACCATTGCTTAAAGGACAAAGGAATGCAATCCGACTTTAAGCGAGCCCAGCTGTGGTTCCTTTAGCCCGTTGGCAAAATCTAGAAGATAAATATCGCAGCAACCCGTCCACGATAGTTTCTCCCCCTTCCTGCCCATCTCCCCCAACAGCTCTTGCTTCTCCGAGAATATTACCCAGAGGCTATTTTTCCACTTTCGACCTTCGGTCCTCTTTCCGGTGGCAGTGGTTTCTTCAGAAGGGAAACAGGAAACAGTTCCAGGAAATAGGCCACTGGAGCCGGGGGCCTTCCGGACGGCAATTTGGAAATTTTATTGCTTAAGTTTCTAGTGGTACAAACCAGGTTAGCTATACCTATAAAGTGCAGAAGATGGAGCAAGCGATCATCTAATGGAACTCAGCGGTAGGGGGGAGGAGAACTGCTATTTTCTTTGTTGTTATTAATCAACTTACCGTATTCTGAAGACTTCCTATCAAAGGCTCCCAACTACCACTCAACGGTAGTATTAATATCAACTTATAAATGCTCTTAGCAGAAACTCAAACAATTAGCCTTGTTCCTTTTCCTTCTATACACTGGTATAAAAAAAAAGTGAGTCAAACCAACTGACGGATTCTTACCATGGATTTTTCCTCCACCGGAGAGGTGGATCTAAGTGTTTAGCGAAAAAAAGAGAAAGAAAAAAACAAAAAGAATAAAAAGGATAAAAAGAATAAAAAGAATAAAAAGAATAAAAAGAATAAAAAGAATAAAAAGAATAAAAAGAACAAAAAAAACAAAAAAAACAAAAAAAATACACTGCTGTATCTGAAGCGAGCTCATAGATTTAACAAAAAAAGGACATAAAACAAACATGCAGAGCTCCTCAACCCAAATTAACTTCTGCTAATGCTCTTAATAGCTAATTAGTCTTCAGCATATATATTTATAAAGAAAATAATGGAAAATTCCGACTAACCTCTCATATTTATAGTAACGGACTCGGATTGCTTGCTGATATAATTACCAACAACCTACTTCTCAAGCTCCTCCTTTCCCCCCCTGACCTCCTTCCGATCAGTACTCTCTGTATGGCTCTCTTGTCCCAATTCGAAATTCATGCCATTATGTCCCTTCGCTTTATTGGAAGGCTGTTGAAAATCAGAAGATAGCACATTCCCTATCCATTGCTGAATGCGAATATAACGTTCAGGTGCCAGGTATATGTTACCCCACTGTCCTATCCGGGTATCAGGAAGAACAGGTGGAGAAATTTGACAAGAATCACATTTATGCCTTAATAGCTGAATTTGATTCTGTCTATTCAAGGTATTAAAGGGATCATATTCTTTTTTCTCCCTTGCCCAGATGGTATGACCACAGGTATAGTGGCAGTAGACTCGGACATAGTAATGAATAATGTTAGACATTATAGGATAGTTGAAGGTAAGCTTTTGAAAAGAAGAAAATTGGTAATAGGATGTTTTGCCCGTTGACTTTGGGTTAGCTTTGATGAGCTTGGGTAAATGTGTTGGTTGATCCAGGTGTGTCCAGTGTGGTGTGAGTTTGGTGTGTTTAGTCTAGTAAGCTCGCTCCGGTGGGAGCCATATATATACTGGTAGGGTTTTGTGTGCCCTTTGTGCTGCGAGCAGAAGTAATAACATACTAGGCTTTAGGAATTTAGTGGGGAATTTAGGGTTTAAATACTTCACTATAACAAATACTATATTATCAAGACAAAGCCTAATAGCTATTAATAATATAGGATTAGCAAAACCTAATAATATCATTGCTTAACCTAGCGTTGATATATCATGGTTCGCCGCCTTGAGCAATATCAATACAAAGAAAGCAGCCTTCAAGTATTAGAAAATAAGATAAAATCACAAACAGGTATCATACCATTTACTATTGCACAAAAGCTACAGACGAGACACTTTTATCCACTATTCCTCTCGCCCTCCGCCAATCACTCAATACAGGACTAGGTTTACACTATTCCTATGCATTTGATGAAAACCGCAGAGTCTAATAAGTTATCGCGACCCGACGCTGTCCGAATCTCCCTACCCCACTGACTCCAAACCACAAATCATACAGAACCAACCTGCTGGGCCTCTACAAGAAGGCTCCAGCTTAAGTCTACAGCGAAGCCACAGTAGAAACGAATACAGAAGCCCTGGGCAGTTAAAACACTAGGAGCCCGGCTCGAAACAAGCACGAAACGTAAACATATACTTCAAAACGACCTCTCTCTAGCCCTAGGGACCTATAGACCCCGAAGCTATTTCGGGGGGCATAGGAAAAGGCAAGGTTGTAAGCCACGGGTGAACTATTCCAATCCTTGAGCGTTGAAAAAATGGCCCACTGGTGCATAAGCCAGGACTTTGTAGCTGCGGCTGATCCAGGCGCAGCCCAGCCGGACCGGCTTAGCTGAGGTACTGGGTCCTACTAATACTAGCATCATCAGACACAAAAAGACATATAGCCCTAGACATGTTCAAGTCTCGCTCACTCACTCCTAAGGAAATGCGGGAACGGAAAAAATATTCTCCGAGAAAAATATGGGAGGAAATTGTGCTTATCATACCTTCACACTCGATCCTATCGGCCAATAAAATTATTTTTCTTTTCAAGGCTCTCCGCGCCGGTCGTTGACACAACATAAATTCAGCCTCGTCAAACCCGATTGATTGTTCAAGCCTAAACTTGGATGTCCTCTTGAAAGAAGAACGCACACAATATCAAACTACAGCTTTTCATCCATCCAACGAAAAAAAAGAAGAATAAAATTAATTTTGAAAGGACTACGATCTTTCCTACTACCCGTTACAAGTGGGGCAGGATAGGGGGTGTTGAATTGCTTGATCTATCCGCGCTGCTCACCAGTCTTACTTAACTTGACCCAAATATCCACCTTTTTACAAATACCACAGCAAAACCTGGGCTCGATTTACTTACCTTCCTTCTCCGCCACTCAACTCCCAAATCTATCAAAAAAAAAATCAATTTATATCTCCACTATTAACCCACACACAAAAGAAAAGAAGAAAAAAAATGTGCATTCGCCACACAACAACCCTCATCTGCGGCCACGTCTTCGCAACAACGACCTCCTGCAGTGACAGCTGCCCAACCCCCGAACAAGCGATCGCCATCCTCCCCGCGAAGCTCGCCGAAACCTCCTGTCTCGCGTGTGTGCGGAAAGCACAAAAATCCCGGCTAGAGTGGGTCGGAGAGAGGCTAGAGGTGACCCTCGGCGAGGTCTCCCGTCTGCTGGGCCGCGCGCAGCGCGACTCTGGCTATATCAAGCAGGAAGTTGAAAGCATTCGTGCGTGGGTGGACTTGCTGGAGCGGAGGAGGAATAATAGAGATGGGGGCATCTATGACGAGCTGAAGTGCGTCATTAGAAGTTCGAGGGAATATGCCGGGGATCTTGAGAGTGGGAAGTTTACTGAGTCGTTTGAGCTTTGGTGTAAGATGAAGAATGAGAGTGGGCTTGAGGGGTATCATGTGCAGGAGGGTGGGAGGGGGTATGGCAAGATGTACGACGAGGCGTGGGAGAGGTTGCTGGCGCTGAAGAAGCCTGGGGATGGGTTTTCGGAGGAGTTGCCGCCGGTAGTTGGTTCGAAAAAGCAGGGGGAATGTGGCGGTAGAGAGGGTTGATCTAATATCAGAGTCGTGCTGGGTTTTACTAGAAGGGGAAGTATAGTTCGAACTCCCCTCTATCCCTCTTCCCCTCCCCATTTATATCTTTTTTCTGCATCTTGGGAGTAGTGTCATAGTTATAGATAGATCCTTACATAAAACGTACAAGAAATATAATACTGCATATTCATTCTAGACGATTTTTGTCATTCCCATAAAATCTTCTAAGTTGTGCTATGCCTTGCTAGTTTTAGCCAAAATCTAATCCGGTTTACTACTGTAAGGTCCTAGCGGAGAATAAACCCTCTGGTTTTATCAGGAAGTCCATGAGAGAACACCTGGAATAACGAATATATCGTACAACAGACAATACGATGTTCTAGGGCGTTTTTAAGAGACTGCTGATACCATTGCCAAAGCACCCATTAAGAAAATTTCCCGAGTAGCACTCCACAGCACTACCCGTAGCTGAGGTCAACTTAAGATTATATTATTACGCTACGATGCCTTGCATCGGACATCCGTCAACCGGAATTGTAAGTGGTGGAAAAATCCACGTGGGACTTAAAACAGGTCAACCGCACCTGCGCCCGAAGAATCCTCACCCAAAACTCCATTTCATAACTCACTCTTGCACCCGCCGAGGGTATAGACCCTCTGATTGCCTTCACAGATATAAGGCCAGATAAGCATGGGCGCTAAACTAAGATAGATATATCCCATAAATCGTTCTTTCGCAATTGGCTAGAGCCGATAAATCCCGCTGGGAGGGCAATACTATGGAGGGGATGCATAGTAATCCACTCCACAATGATGGCCCCAACCCCAAAATGTGACACTCACATGATACAGGAAATAATAATATTATTATTATGATAATACTATGATAATAATATTATCATACTTGAATTGAAAAGGCTTCCTCCAGCAACCCAGAAAACATGCCCATTCAGGTACCCTGAGCCCACGCTCATGATTGCTAGTTAGCTTATACAAGAGGAGATGTAGCCCATTCCACAACCGAGTGATCTCTAATGACCCACTTGAAAAGCCCACACATCACTCTAGCATTCAATATTCCTTCAACCGCCCCAAGTTTAAGGCATTGTATTACCCTCGCGGACACACACACCCACACCAAAACCACCAGTGGAGAGTCCTCCAAACAACCTCTTGAAAAAAAGGAACAGGCTAAGACAAACAGCGATCTGTTTTTCAAAGTTTGCAACCTCTGCGATAGCGGTATATATACCGGCCCAGTCAACACTGTAGTATCGACTATCCATCAACTCCATCTACTGTCCACCAAACAATACCAATATCATTACTACTCCCCTACTCATCAACTACCTGGCAACTAAATCCTCACTCACCAATCCATCAAGCAAAATGTGTATTCAAACCATCACCTCCTACGCTTGTAAGCACGTCTCTACCGCTTATAATACTACAACCCCTCACTGCTCTGCCACCTCAATCTGCACTCTACCAAGCCCGCTGCCAGCTAGGAATGTGAAGTCCTCCTTGCTCTGCGCCAAGTGTCTTACTGAAAAGGTTGAGCGCGATGCGAACCAAATGAGAGAGTTGGAGCACTTTGCTAGAATTAGTGGTGGGGAGGTAAAGGTGGCCGGTGAGAAGGAAAAGGTGGTGGAAATTGAGGCGAAGAGTGTTAGAGTGATTGCCAAAGGCTTGGAGGAGGCCGGGCATGTTACTGAGGGGTTGTTGAAGAAGGCTGGGAAGGTTATAGAGGGGAGTACACACAGCGGTTTCAAAGAGAAGGAGGAGATTGCAGAGGCCTCTGATGAAAAGGGAGTCGAGGATGGAACAATGGACACCAAAGAGGCCGGGGTTGAGGTGGGGCTCGATGAAGGAATCACTAACCTCATGGGAGTTAACGCTGAAGAGTCTGGCGCTCCTGGGCAGATTCAATCCGAAGAGCCGGATACACTCAGCTTCAGGGATATTTCTCTCGATGAGCCCATCCAGAAGGTGGACGCCAAATCGGAGTCTAAAATTGGAAAACCCGGGTCCCCAGAGACCAACAAGGCCGGGAGATCCTTGTCGGGACCCTCCGAGAAAAAGGATCTCGAACTCAAGAACATCAAGGCTAAGAACCACACTCCCGAAAGATCCAAAATCGCTAGATCTACAAGCACGCTTACCCCCAAAAAATCGATCAAGTCCTCTGCCTCTCCCAAGACTAACGATCTAGCAACAGCGAAGGGAAAGGTAAGGGGTAGTAGACCTTCAACTTAATGGCTTTTTTAGCTTTGCAGGACTTTCTGGGGTTGAGTTTGATGGCAAGTTTCCCTATATTTTATTAATGTCATACTTTCTCTATGTGCTGCGCAAGGCTTGCTTTTTTTTTTTTTTTCTTCCGTCTTTTTTTTTTTTTTTGCGAACTTATCTAGCAGCTAGTTCCTCGTGCGGAGCCAGAGTAATGGTAATTTAGTGGTAGTTGATGGTTTTGATAGGAATTCTTACTTAATTCATGTTTGATTTACCGAAGTGATGCTAGAAACCCATGGGAAACGTTCAGTAGAGAACGATTACGTAGGCATTCTGGAGATGGTTGGAGCCTAGGATACTCAAGTCGTAGCCTAAGTAGCGTAATAGAGGCGTTTGCTCTTCTTACTTTTACCTCACCTTCATCTTACTTTCACAACCACCTTGCTCCCCCCGCAGTAATCTTCCCAGGAAAGGTTTATCCTAACTCTCTAAACCACCTTCCTGGCTCCTATCACTAACCGGGCTTACCCTGCTGGAGATTTCGGCCGCTTCCCTGGAAACACCGGAATATTGGCTATCAGAAGCTTATGTCGTTCGCAGTGGAATTGGTAAAGTTGCTGCACGTAATTCCACCGCAAAACACCATTCGTGGCCCAGGCTCCTCTCACCCGCTGTACTGCACTGCTCCAACACCGCATTCAAGCACTGCGCCAGTAGTAGGCACGCTACTAAACAGTGCTCCCATATATCATTCCATACTCTATATCCAATCACTAGCGCACGCCCAGCATTTAACTGCTGACCAAGTCATATGGCGCTCCTAACTTCAGCTGTCACCACCAATATCCCAAATCCCAAAACTCCTACAATCGAGCATTTGTCAATTGATCGCCTCTCCAGAAAGCACGAGATTCCGACCGAAATAATAAACTCGAGGAGGTGTTGTATCACATGTATCATCCGTCTCGGAGAGCGCTTGCCATCGGCGTTTTAAGTGGAAATTCATGGTAACGGTGCTACAACCCCGGGAACACAAAACATTAATTCCTGTCAACTAAATTGGAGATATCGGCGAGGGCTTTTTTTTTTTCCTTGTCCCACCAGCGCTAAGTATACTTGTGCTCTACGCCTCAAGGCCTCCATGGGCCACATCGACACATAAGGTTCAAAATATTATAATACTTTTTCCTAAGTTTTCTACAAAGGCCACTTCTATCATAATCTTGTGAGCCTCTTACCCTCTGGGATCCCGCCCAACCCCTGCTTAGCAGCTTTTATGTTGCACGGTGTTCAGAATGCCACGAACATATTGAGCCCCGACTAACTTATCACACTGCGCAGCGCTCTCTTTCTACTAGGACAACGTTTCAAAATTGGACTACCACTTGCCGTTTTTCCACCTGCGTCATATACTTGTGGTGAGCAAATTGGTCAAGCTGCCAAGCCGCCGTAATAATGCTCGCAACTTGGTAGTTGTATGCAGGCACGCCACCCAGACCAATTTGCTCTCCACAAGTGCTATACCAAGGACAGCTAGCAGAATTGGATGCTCAAATAACATAATATTTCGCAGTCACTTCATAGGTACTATTGAGAAAACATCGGGCTCTAGGATAGGGAGCTGGTCCCGCTGGCAAACAGTCACACTTGGCTCTATGCCTGGGCAAACTAATACTAGAAGCAGAGCAGGCGACAAGTGGTATTTCACGAGCAAATTCTGGAGTGGATGAAGGAATGGCTAGCTAGTACACATGTACCTGCACCCACTGATGTTCAACATTACCGGTAAAAGTCAGCGAATGTCCGCGTAGACTAAAAAGGGGAGAATCTGGTACTGGAGTCAAGATTTTTATACTCAACCTAATATCCTCATTCCTGGGGTCTCTGCACCGGTCTCAAACTACCCTTTTGAGACACTTTCGGGACACCATCCATTAATCAATAGGATGCAAGATAGACTGGTTGGCTACAGCATAGAAGACCACTCGGCGAGGTAATTAACAGTTCAATATCGCCCAGTAAGTCACGTACTTATGGTTTACCTTAAACAACTCTCTCCCCCTCGTCAAACTGGCCGCGTGCTGAGTGATTTTTACATCTTGACACACTTTTATAGACAAAACTACAAACCCCAAAATCCTAATGTCGCTTCACTTACCCTAGCAGAAACGAATGGATTCTCTTTTTTTTTTTCCCACAAAATTTCCGCCTACAACTGACAGAGGGCGACAGTCACCACCCCGCCTGGTTTGATAGGATATAATTGGTTGGGCCGCCGCATATCCTCCAATCTCTATTCATCATTCATTTCCCAGGGCTAGAAAGCACACAGTAACATGCATCTTGCTCTTTTAACCGGAATCCAACTCCCCTGCTTTTAAACTAGCCGGCATGATACAATATGGCAGATGGAGAACCCCCCACGCTGTCTCTCCCTTCCTCTATTTGGCAGGAATGCAACTACCACCGTTTGTCAGAAGGCTGGATTTGATTGTATTGCACAAGGACCCTAGCCCAGCAGAGCATGCTCGCGGGCATTTGCGGCCCTCCTAACCCAACAAAAAAAAATCATATGCATGTCCCTCCCTTCCCCTGTGCGCCCCCTGGCTGGCAAGTCGGATACAAGTACTGTAGGCCGAAAGGTGGGAGGGCTACGATACATTTGGGGCAGCCACCGGGGTGAGGGATGAACCGGCCGACGAAGTTGGCTAAGCGGCAGTTTTCAGGTACTGTACTGTACCGCTTTCTAGCGAAGTCTTTCCCAAACTTTGGGGATTTTTTTCTCTTTCTTTTTTTGTACCGAAGTACTTTGTCATTCTTCCTTGACCGAGTTAAAAATAGGGATCGACGTCACGAGTGGGCGACTTTTCATACACCTTAGAATATTTTGTGATTTTTCCTACTTTATAAATTGTTCAATTCTTTCGCACAATTCATCAAGGGGAGCGACGCAATGGAGTACCGGTAAGTGCTCCATATTAGACTTTCCGACCTTGCGGCACCCCCCCCCCTCTTACTCCCCCACCATTATCACCATAAAATCAGAGTAACTGACAGCGTTTACAACCGGATAAGCTGATAATAATAATAGGAAAAATGCCCCTAACGCAAGAAGAGAACTATGGTTCCTCCGAGGCCTCTTCGCCCTCCCTCTGCTTCCGAATCCTTTTCTATCGGAAATTCCAAAGATATCTGCTGTTGTCGTTGCTGCTGCTGACATGGACTGGCTGCGAGATGGCACGTATGCTCGGCGAGGGCGCACAAAAGGCTAAGCGGGGGGAATGGATTGGTTACTTTTCTCTACCCTTCTCTTCCCTTCCCTCCCTTATCTGCTCTTGCTCTTCTTGCGTGCGGGTCGTCTTATAACAAACTGATATACTCACACTCCATCACCTTATGTTCCGAATAAATTAGAGCAAGTAAGAATAAAAGAAAAAGGAAAAAAAGGACAGGTGTTTAATCCGAACGTGTGTCGAGCAAAAGTCGGAGGGAAAAAAACATCCGGATCGCGATAATGCAACATTATACGTATCGTACCGTCCGGCGATCAAAAAGGGTACTGAGCAAAGAGAGAGAGAAGGGAAAAGTCTCGTTACTCACCTGAAGATACTCCCTTCCGATCTTATGCCAACCTACTCCATCGCGCAGTTTCGCAAGGACAAGAAAGTAAAAAACCAAAGGTGAAGAGAGAAAAAAAGCAAAACCACTCCAAACAACCGAAACTCATCGAGCACTTCCTTACGGTAGGGAAAAGAGTGAGGTGGGACAGGAAAAGAAAGGGTGGGAAAGAAAAGGTTTCCGCCTCAAAGGATACCAATCCAACCACATTTGCAATGCAAGAACAAAAGACCCCCACGCTTTCCAAAATAGAATACCGGTATCGCACCCATCCATCTATACATCCATCCTCCATCCATCCATCCCTCCATCATGAACAGTCGAGACCGAGCGAAAAGAAAAGAAAAAAAGACAGAACACCAATTTGAAGTAAAAGTAAGAGTAAAGAAAATCCACAATTTGCAAAAAAGTAAATAAAAAACCTTCCGATAAGGGAACCCAAAAAAAAAAAAGTGATATCGCATGTTCCCTCCAGATCACCATTATCCGTCGGCCATCTTCAACCACCACCAGCAAGAACCCCCACCCCCGCTACCGTCGTCGTCGCCGCCGTTGTCATTCGAACCGGGGACATAACCGTGGGTTGCACCTTACTCATACCATCTCCGCCGACACTACCACTACCGGTCGCCTTGTTCTCACCAACGGGAACAACATCGATACTCTCCATCCAGTCCATGACCGTCTCTCTCAGCCTCCTCGCGCGCTTCCTCCACTCCTTTATCAGGCGTCGGCGCCGGGCCTCCTCGTAGTCGTCCGCGCACCGAGTGCAGGCGAAGGTGACTTCCATCCACCGGCAAAGGTCCTGACAGGGTGGTCGGCCCGTGTGGTTCGTTGTGAAGTTGTGGTGACCGCAGACGAAGCGGGTCGTTGTGAATACCGACATTTTTTTATTCTTTCGTGTGTTTTTATGTATTTATGCGTATTGTACGTGGAATTGCGACTGTTGCTGTGTTGTATGTAGCTACTCAGTAGCTAACGAGCGGTAGGGGAGGAGGGTAGGGGAGGAGAGGAAAGAGGAGGGGAGAGGAAGAGGAGGGAAGAAGGTGTGCTTTTCTATCAAGCTGGCGAGTGAGTGAATGAATGAATGAAGTTGGATAGGACCCCGGAGGGGGGGTCAGATATGTTAGATATATGTTTGAGCGGTTTACTGGGGGCGTGGGGTGATCGGCGGGTCGAGATGGATGGATGGACGGATGAACGAGGTGGGTATGACTGGTGCATGGTACGCGAGGGGGATTTGCGATCCGGGCTGCAGGACCAGGGAAGGGAAGTGTTCCAATCTGGATGGACTTAGACTTGGTGCCGTTTCGCACTGTGCTCGAGAAGTAACTGTGCTCGAGCACTGCGGAAATAACAAAAGAAAAGAAAAAAAGTGACGAGGGATTCCAGAGTTTCTGATTGGCTCCAGCCCAATTGATTTCCGTGTTTCTACTGTTGGCCCCCTCCGTTTTCCGATTTTTTCTACCGTAAGGTGTATTATATGGAACTTCTAAACTCGGTATTTCGGTTTGGCCCGACTTGTTTGTAATTGTGAATGTCTGCTATTATATTCCATGACATTGTTATATTGAATCTTTCTGTTTGCCGAAGTCTACCCCGTGTTTAGACCCTCAATGGCGAAAACGCAACAGGCGCTGGGAAGGAAGATAAAAGAAATATCGGTATTCGAGCAGAAAGAGAAAGTAGCATCATATGATCCGGATTCCGATTCGGTGAATGATCGAGTGGTGTCCGTATGGCGGCTGAGTCGGTAGTTACGTAAGGGGATGGATGGGGTTAGTCTCGGCCCGTTTATAGGCGGTTCTAAGTTCGGCTACTGGTAGGAGCTCTGCTGCGTGCAGTACGACATCTTATCTTATCGGGGTTTCCTCTCGAGGAGAGGAACTGAGTATCTGTATGATAACAAGCAGAATAATACCTTACTGAAGTTACCGTTGCTATCGGTAGCAAAGTGGGAAAAGCAAGGGTATCGGTATTTACCATTTACCATACCAGGAGTAACAATCGAATTTGTATATCCCCATCAGGTCGAACACCGGCACTGCACAGTACGATTACCAGCAGGGTATTACGAATGTCTCATGAGAGCAAGGAAATCTAAAATGCTAGATGAAACCTGCAGAATATAGACGAGATAGGGCTAGGTGACGTCAAGAAGTACAGCACCATCCGCATTGCTTCCACGCTGCCTAAAAGTACTCGTACTCTGCCTTCTTTGGGCACGGTTATGCACGTTGTAGGTGTGCGCTAATCTCCGGTCCAGATCACAAGCACGGTGCAAGTCCTGTGGGGAGTAAGTAAGTAGGCTCCTAGGATCCTTGCTGGAAAAAGAGAATGAGTTTATCCACAGAACTCGCCGCCCGGCAATGTACCGCACATCCCGAGCATTGATCTCTGTGGTCCTCCGCCGATCGTTTCGACTGGGAAGCTCCATAGACAGACTCGAGTAGGATAAAACGCGCAAATTGTACGCTTCGATCCTTTCTATCCCTAGCGCAATGCTCTCGGGAACTAAGATTCTGAATAAAATGTCTGACTCAAATCTAGAGACGCGGAACAGTTTTGAATCTAGTACAGTCGCACCTCGCTATAACGAAACCCTTTGTACGGGAAACCTCGCTGTTACGAATGAACCTGCTGAAAATTTACACCCATGCTCCCATACAGACAGACCTCGCTATAAGGAATTTCTTCTGAAACCTCGCTATAACGAACGAAAGAACCTGAATTCTTGGCTTTCGTTATAGCGAGGTGCGACTGTAGTTTATGTGCTACCAAACGTGCCGGCACGGTACAGTCTCGGTACCTTAAGTTAGCTAGGGCTTCAAGTAGTTGGGGGGCCGGGATCGTGAAACACAGTTTGCATATTCCTACCATACATTCCGCCTTCCCTTTGCACCAAATCTCCACCTTGGATTCGATTCTCCCGAGAACCCTCATAAGCCATAAGCAAAAGCCCATAGTCTATAAAAATAATAATAATACGTGTAATATAGCCCTTAATGGAGCCGTAGGATGGGGTCTACCTCGATAAATCGAGAGAAACTTCCCACCGCTTACCCCTTGCGATACTCCGAGTAAAATAGCATTGCTAATTCAGCCATCGTCGTTTAAACACCCCCACATCCAACCGTAAGGGGTCCCTATGGGTGCCGGGTCAGCGCAGTGGCCCATCTTCCCAAACCTCGACGTTGGGGGTGGGAGCGATCCTTTGTATATGCGATCTGATGGGATCGCTCCCCTGCAGGATCTTGTGTGATTGCGGTAAACATTCCGATATCTAGTCTCTTTCCCCGGTGCCCTACCTTTCAATATCTCACAAATCTTTTGCACGAGTACGCAATGAGTGAAAAAGAACAAAGGGCTGTATGGTGCGCCCCACAGGGTTTCCGGGGCTGAAGTTCAAATACCATACTCACTCAAAATGAGCAGATTTCGTCCTTGGGACAAATGCGCAGTGCTATCTGCCTCCAAGCTCTCTGCTCTGCTCCCGCTATCCTTAGGATTGGCTTGGGTCGACGCACAACGGTGCTGCTGAGGATATTGCTTTAATGTGAGGGAAGCATGTCCAGCGGGAAATAGTGGGACTCATATCATCAACATTGTGCATAGATCCCACTCAGGGGCACAAGTACCATGGCCTCGAGCCCAAGCAACAATGAAGGAAGATACATAGGGCACATGACCCTTCCTTCTACCGCCAATTCATATCTTCCTATAGTTCTCATATCCAGCGAGTCCTTACCTCCCCCTAAATTCCTCATTTCCCACACTTTACCTTCAACAGATGTGTTGAAAATAATGGAAGCTGAGGTAATGATTGGGGAGACGGATTTTAAGCAGCAGAGTAGAGTGGCTCAAGTGAATACACAGAATTTGTATTAAGCGGCGAAGGAGCTCAAGATTTCTTCCATTAAGTATGTGGAAGAGAAAGTCAAAGGCGAAGGAAAGAGAGGAAGGCCAGGGCGAGGAGAGGGTAGGAAAGATGAAAACCAAAATAGGAGAAAAGCAATCAAGGCTTGCGTGTCCCACCACCGGTGCATACGCGTACTACTACGGCCTCGGAGTGGGGCATTTCCCATACAAAGTGCGGCTAACCTGTGTTGGAAATCGCGACGCTGAGGCCGCACCTCAAGGCCGCACTGGTCCGCTTACGCACTAATCTAAGGACGCACAAGCCATAAAAATGTTTCCACCCTTTTCTTTTTGTTTCCTTCCTCTCCTTTCTCGATCATAGTCTTTCCTTCACTTCGCTTCTTCTTTCAAGTCTTTCCTTTCCTTAACCTATCACAATCAATTAGGGTTTTCATCACTCCACTTAAGCTATCCCACTCCGATGCGTAAACCCTGACCGTGAATCATTACCGCCGCATTGAATATTTTCAGCAACCTGTAGGATTCACAACACGAGTGATAGTGTATGATTGGAGAATCACCAAGTGCTGTAGAATGAATGGAAGATGACCAAAGACCCTGGTGATGAGAAGAAACGGCTCGCGGCCTCCATGAGTATGTTCTTGGAATCTCTGAGGAGAATGCTCCTGGCGAGAAAGCTGCCAAAATACCACTACGAGACAAATTCAAGCCTGTGCAAACACGATAATTGTGCCATGCCAATTGAAGCAGCGGGTAAGCGGTGACTAAAAGATAGGAAAACCAAATAGTCAAGCGGTGCTGATAAATCTGGATATAATGAGGTGGTTGTGAAATGATTCAAGCATATTTGAGCCAAGAATATAGGCTAGTTAGGAATGGAGACGTAGCCACTCTTACTCCCTCTTATGCCCCCCTATTTTTGAACCCGGATGCGGGACACGTCGACTCCGCGCTTTCCGGGGGGGGTCTGACGGGCTTTCGCTTCTTTTTTCTATCACCTCATCATTTAGCTGATTAAGCATGACATAGCGGTCACATCATGAATACTGGCAACCTATTCAAGAAGGTTCTCTGGTAAGCCCGATTCTCAGAGTATCTACAACTAGGAAGCTTCTAAGGTTATTCTCCAATCGCTCCTTTCCCGAAACTTTCTCTAGCTCACATTCTAACTTCCCCGGAAATGATACTGGGGACAAAGGTGGTCGGGGCTGGGGAAGAAACCGAGTGATAAAGTTCATGGTATCATACTTCAAACGGTGGGTGCACTTTATTTTAGGTTTGAGTAATCACACTCCATATGACAGCGGTAAGCGAGGAAATAGGAAATGATCCATCTGCAGGAGTAATGAATGTGAAGTTAACACCTAAACTAGTATGACTATCCTCTCCAACGATAAACAAAATAGCCAACGTCTTGTATGCTATACAACAGAGGCATCAGGGCACTGCCGATCTGGGTAGTATTATGGAAGATAATATCTTCGGGGATCTAGAGCCCGCCAGATAATACAAAACCCCCACCCTTGTCTTTATTTAGATTTCAACCTACTGGCAAGATGATGCTTAGCCAGGTGAACTACGTTTCTCGAATACCCAAGACGGCAAAATCCACCCTTCGACTAACTTACCTCTGTTTGAATAACACTTAGGGTGCGTCTGGTTGCAACGCGAAACCTCAATAATCACCTTGATTATAGAGTTTTGAGTCAAAACGTCGTTTTGCAATAAAGTGTCGTGTCTGGTGAACCACATATGGCAACAATCAAGTTGCAATAATGGGCCCAAAATGAAGGTTTCCAAAAAATAGAAAAAATCTATTTTTCGCAAAACTACATAATGGAAGAACCCTAACCCAACCAAACTGAAGACTATTTTGTAGGCAAATTTCATCACATATTTGATAAAAATGTAGGATACAAATAATAATATGAATACCTACAATGCAAGATCTGATCAATTCTACAAACCCTAATGCATTTACCCCATCTATGCTAGCCTGTACTCAAGTATTTTGGTGAAGAGCTTGTAGAACACCACCAATAAGTAGGAGAACAGATATTTCTTGGCTGTTATATGTGTGTCAACCAGACACACCACTGTGACGTTCATCTGGCCAGATTATGCTAACTTGACAAAACTCTATTATTCGGCTGCAACTTGTGTTTTGAGATTATGGCACTATCCCGGAGCCACAACCACCAGACGCACCCTTAGCCTATTCATAAAACGAGACCAGTGCCTCTCCTCGTCAGAACAGCGTTAACTTAATAATTCCCTATTAAAGTAGCCCCACCGCCCGGACCCCCTTTCACGGCCAAGACGAATCTCCGATTTTTCTTGGACTCACAAACGGAGTGATTGTTCAAAAAGCACAGTTCGTTATGCCCACTCTGCACGGATATATGTCCGAGATATCAGCCTTAGGGCTCGTGCCCTCATAACTTCTAGCGCGATGTGGGCTCTTCCAATCCGGCATTCTTGACTGAACAGCCTTGTATTACGTGTAATCCCTAAAGCAGAGGAGGCGCAGAAGACACTCTAAGATGGGAGATTTTTTTTAACCGTGATACTGATGCCCGTGTCTGGTGGAATTATGATAGGGTGGACAGCCTCCGGTGATCTGAGAGGTTGGTGGGTAATATCGTGCATGTTTTCACTCGACTGGAGACAGACATTGCGATTGACAAAGGTGTGAACTCTAGAAGCGCAGTACTGGTAACGCATAGTTCTGAACGCCTAGAGGTGGAACCTCATTTCCCACCGAAAGTGGCAGCCTTGGGTGTAACGGTTACCGTAATACTTGAATTTCTGCTTAGTGGCGTCTATTCACGATGACTAGATATTCGGAGGTACTTGTACAGCGCCTAAGTTTTGTATATTTCACTAGCAGGGGGGCGAGGGGCGAGGGGCGAATTGTGCATGGTGGCTTGGGGGCTCTGAAGCAAGATCCTAAAACTTTTACTTCGTTTCCAGGTAGAATGAGATGCCCACTTCGAAGACTTGTGACCTGGCACTAGATCAGAGATGTGTCTGTAAGCTTCTGTGATCTATAAAATGGAAGTATGAACAAATTCAAGAAAAAAGCATGGTTTCCCATATTATGCTAAATTCAGTATGTATACACTTCTCGAGCTCTAACAAAGCAATCAGATTACTCTCCTGTTCTTGACCAAGTACAAGTACAAAATGGCGGACCTTATCAGATATGTTTGCATATTATCAAGAAATATTTGTTGAGCAAAAGTGCCATAAAAGTGGGAAAAATGGCATTTTTGGGCGTGCCAAACATGGCTTTATTAATTTTTTAATTTTAATCCCCTAACCCTCTTTTTTTCTTGGCAAAAACAATAAGTTAAGCTAAGCCTAAGTTCAAGCATTGCGGTGACCGTTGCATCCACATTTCGTGAAAAAAAGAGGTCCAACCTCAACGCTTCCGGAATCATACAGCATTAAACGAAGATCGAAAGCATGAGGCTTTGAATAGGGTTTCCCTAGCCAGTGAGTCCAGGGCAGAGCCCTTATTCGATTCCATAGGGGCCCTTGGCCCCTTGTGACCACGACGATCTTCAAGATAAGGAACTACCGACCTCAGGATGATAGGTCCGCCCTGTTTGCACTTTCGCTTTAATTAGCGGCGCAGCAGAAAGCCGGCAGGAAAGTTATGGAATACTTATTTGAGGTTAACCAGCCAAATATATCCTCGCCCATTCCGGTAAATGAGTTCTTACCCCATGGATAGTCTATTCAAGGGGATTAAATCCTAGAGAGAAGCAAATGGAAGTGCAGCGCCTTGTGTCATTCACTCTCACTCGACACAAGCTTGTCGGAAATCGAATTCCGCCCCTCAGCGACTAGCGGGTCGCTTCGCATTGATAGAGTAGGACCACAGGTATTTGGGGTACCCTTGCCAGTTACGGTATTCTATGGACGAAATCACAGCAAATCATTGGGAGTAAGTTGCTCTGAGAATTCCAAAATGGGGTTTCACCTTTGCAAGGTTCCTTTGAAGTGTAGGGCTGATGTTGCTTCACTTACTGCACAATGCGTGGCAGCAAACGAATCGGAAGGAGTTACGGGTCACATGTCTCGTATAAGTTGTGCATCAAAGGCTGAGTGAAGGTCTTTCTGCAAAAGGTGGGTAACCGTACCCTCCCGGAGGGGCATTTTATGCACTGTAGGTACGGAATGACACGATACCTCTCATCACGCGTACAAGGAGCTTGTATCCACAAGGCTTAGGAAATGTATTTGATACTTTTCTCGCCTAAATCCATGGGATGAATGTACAAGTACGGTACTACCGGTAGTACTCTTCCAGGATGGCTATTTTCTAAAGGGCACTCTGCGGGGTTTATTTCATTTGAGGCTCCAACATTAGGGGAAGACCCAGGATCGGCACAGTGCGGCATCGGCACCCTTCTCGGGTGGCAACCGGGTATATCTTACCGTAAGAACTTGAACAATTGGATCACGCACCAGGTATGATAGCCCGGAGTTTCCTCCTCTGGAAAAGGCAAGAAAATGGACCAAAAAAAAACATATTCTCTAGGGCGAACGAAGGGGAGGTAAACACCAAACCTTACTAGGAGAGGCAACTCCAACGTCGCAGCTCATGGTCCAGTTATTCGACTTCTTCCGGTAATCAATGCCGCCGAGTTGGACGATAGCTATTCACGGCGCATGTTCAAACAAGTCCCAACTATTGTGGGGGACGCAGAGGCACCAGTGCCCAACCGACCTTGGGTCTTTTCCAGGACGAAGCGCAAGCGTTTTGATATTTTTGTTCGGTCGCCCTGGTTGAAACAGGTCCTGTGTGCACAACCGCGAGGCGAGATATCAATCACTGGCTGGGAGATAAGAGGGCGCATTTTTGCTCACAGATCAGCCCAAACCCCTGGCTACTGGGGCCGCTAATGAGCTGGAGGAGTAACAGAGGAGTGTAGTTGTGGAGAGCCGTTTAGGGTAGGGTGTTTGTACCGAGCACGATTTGAACTCAGATCTGCATCCCGAGCAACTCTGGTTATGCCAAGTTTTTTTTTTCGGAATGATATGACACAAGGCTAGTGTCAATCATCCGCTTGAATGATTTATTTCCCTCAACCCAGTAATAGGTGATCGACTTATCATATTGCGGTGCTCAACAATAGAGCATCCAACGAAGAGAGAAAGAGACTGACACTCCTCTAGGCAGGGCCGATAGCTAGGGGCCAGTGGGGTTTGCCCTCTACGATGCCGTTAGCGGGAATCTAGCACCCAGATGGGAGGAATTAATGCAGGGGTAGGCAGTACTTTTTATCGTCTTATAATGACCATACCGGGATTCTAGCAAGGTTTATCTTTTCTATTCTTGCAAGAGAGGCAAGTGCTTCGCACGATATTACGAGGGTCAGCATCATATTATCGATTTCAGAAAGGTCTCCAGTTTGCCAGTTCCCCAACATTACGAATTTTTTTCTCTCACTGCCACAAAAGGGCTCCATATTGGCTCCCTAACTCCCCAACCCAGAGGTGCAAGGTTCACAGCGAAAAGTAGGAAAGTGGGTTGTGGGAAATCGCGTCCAGGGTGAAAAAAAAAGTCTGAGAAGAATCCGGCTGACAACCACCGAAGCTGATAATGAGTGTAGAGTCTTCACTCTCACTCATGGCTGTCTCTGCGGCGAAGCCCTAGCCGTAGGAAGGGGACCATCGCTGGATTCGCCCCGTGATGAGATGCCGATTTCAAGGTTATGGCTTGGAAGACACGAAGGATAGCTCATTGACTGGACGCGTACGCGCGATCACTTGACTCTGGATGAGGATGGGATGATCAAGCATTTTTCTGGGATGGCTTGATGATAGCGGGGTTCCACCGTGGGCACAGTATCGCACTTCGTCACCATAATCTTTTTTCTTTTTTCTTCTTTCTTTTAGTGTGGCGTGGCTGTGTTGACTGCGTTGTGTTGGCCATGCAGACGCCAGAAGCATGCAAGTCGAGGTCGAGCGAGTCGAACGACGAGTTTGGGATGAAACTTCTCTCCAAGTGCCGGTGTGGTCCATGTGCAAATATCGGGAAATTACAACTACCGTATTTAGGGGCAGCACTGTGGGAAGGGAAGAAAATCTTGAGATACAGTATCTATTGCACAATCTGGTGAGAACTGGCAGGCCCTCATCCGGTATATTAAAGTGTGGCAGTGTCACGCAATATGTCGGCATCTGAGGCAAGACATCTGCTTATTAATCTGTATCAACAAATTCAGTTTTATTTTGATCATTATTCTTAGGAAGCAGGTGGTCTAAATTTATATGTAAAACCATACCTTTAGTATGATACCATGATCATACCTCTTAGCTTGCTCTACTGATTAATCTTACTACATGTATTCCTTAAGTATCTTAGTAGTACTACAAAGCAAGAATTGATGAATTGATAACTCTAATTAGTATAGCCTACACTTATACAATTTAAAATTTTACTTTAGATAAATGTTTTTTTATAAACAGTTAATCTATAGTAGAATTGTAATAAGAGTAGCCTTTTTCCTATAATTAACTTAATTAATCTATCATCCCCAAGGTTCTCACAACCAGCCGGGTGCCCCGCATTATAACCCAATAATAATAATAATGATAATAATAATTATTCTGCTGCAGGCTACCTACGGTATGATATAGCTTACCCGCCGTACAAAATTGGTAATTTTCAAAAACATCCTCCTTTTTCCATGAGCTCTGATACAAATTCCCAGTACCGGTACTTAACTCTAGTTTAGGGACAAGTAGTGCTAGTTGACAAGCGCTACCTACAATACAAAGGAATTTGATATGGAAAGAGAAACCCGAGATCTGCTCCACCTTTAGCTGTCTATTGATATATCTTTTATTTGGATTAATTTTAAGAGGCAGGAGTGCAAACTAGCATCTCTCAGACTCAGAATTTGGGTCGTTTTAGTGCGTTTTCAGCAGTTCTTGGACCCGCCAATGATGGATGGCCTTTCTTCAAGAACTAGTAGTATATTATTGAAATCAAGGACATCAAAAAGGTTTGGCTATATTCCACTTCAACCATCTACCCATCACAGTAGCTATTATACCGTAATCTATGTGGCACTGGACTACACAGCGCCACAAAAGACCCATCACTTTCATGCACCCTCGAATGCCGTTGCCTACTTTTGTCATTGATGGTTTAAATAGCAGAAGAAAAGTGCTCGGATAATCAAATACGGAAGGTACTCCAACACCTCGCTGCCACTATGCCGTAATCGCTGTTCTCCCTCTATGCTTCCAAGGCTTGGAAGATTTGGGTCAATGTATTCACAATAGCTTCCATGTCTGTAGTGCCGTAAGCAGTAAGATGGATCCATTCATCTCGAAAAAGACTTTCTAATTAATTGAACCTTTTACGAAGACCGACTCCCATGCTCCCGGTGAGAGTGGTTGTAGGCGGAACTGTACCCCATTGAAGATACCATACAGTAACCATTCCTCTTTTTACTTCACCCTTGGTGCCTGCGTATGTATGCAATCAACTAGCGAAAGTTTGTTATTTTCGCTTGGTAAACTTTGAAACGCAATGAGTTTACCCCTTGTAATTTGAACGGTAGAGATGGAGCGAAGGATGGGGATGATGAACCATTCTCCCCACCCCCCCCCTCCCCGTTGACCTTTTGCGATTGTTTCACAGCGTGGGTTGATGATGGGTGTGTGATGATGGTGATGGTGATGGTGGTGATACACACTTATTTTGAATGCCACGTTGGATACCTAATGTGCAGCCCAGAGCATGTATGTAGCGGGTCACGTTCTTGGTTTTTTTTTTTTTTTTGCAGATTAGAGTTTTTACTGCCTGAAGGCGGTGGAGAAAGTTTGCCGAAATGGTTGTGGGGAAGGTGGTGATGATTATGCCGAATATTATCTTAGGTGGCATTCCGTAGGGAATAATGCAGGTTTTTTTTTTTTTGATGGGTCAGAGGAACTAGTGACTTTGTAAACGAAGTTCGTGAGAATTTGGATTGTAGGAGTTATCGTGGTTGGAATTTTTATCATAGATTACGGTGTTGGACAATTGTTCTGTGTAAGCTCACTGGCAGTAGTTATGGCCTTGGTTGAGATTTTGTTAATGCCGAAGCTGTCGTTTGGGAGAAAGGTTGCTAGAAGTTGATGCAATACCCTTCCGGTAGTTACCTTACATGATACAAACTCAGAACCCGTCTATGATACATTTGAATTTGGATAGTCTGGGCAAGGAAACTGCTTGTTCTGAAGAAAAATCCAAGAAGTGAATGAGGCTCTGTGGAGGGGAAAAAAAAAAGGGCGGAAGGAATGGAAGGGCCATTGCGTTTGTTGCCTATTTTTCCCTTCTCATCGCATCCGATTTGGCAGACGATCAACCCCTTCCTTCATTCCTTTCAATCCTTTCACCTCACCTCTTCCTCTCCTCTCCTTTCCTCCTCCTACTTCTACTGGTCCGGTTCGTCTAGTTTGGCCACTGGTTCGGGTCCATCTTCTTTGTCATTCTTTTTCTGGTGGAACTGCTCGCTTTCTACTATTCTACACTTTCTCCCTTCCTTCATTTCATATTCTGAGCTCTTTTCTTCCCTGTGATATCCTGCAGCAGTTTCTACATTTTTTTCAATCCAAGAGAAAAAAGATCGGCCTTATTTGTTCGCCTGTCCTGGAAAATATATGTAAGAAAAGTGTGTGGGAAAAAGGTTTTTTCTGCTCTGCTCGTTTATTCGTCTTGGTTGCTTTTTCTTCTCTTTTCTACATAACTCTCGTAACTGTATCCACCCCAGTCCGAGACACCCATATAAATTCACCCCCAAACTGTTTGAGCCAATCACACTCGTACCTACCACCCCCCATGGCCTATCGACAACAAACCGTCGCAGCCCTCCCGGCCAACGCAGCATCACAACCAGCGCCAGTCACAGCAACCCTAAATCTGAGGACAGGACAGTCGAGCAACACGCATCGACCTCCCTCAGAGCCCACATACAGCTGCGACAATGCCCGTAATAGCAGTACCCTCCTGTCGGATCGGCCAGCCAAGACGCTCTATGATCCGCTGTCTGGCGTACACGATGCAGCTCACACAGCAGGCGGCCAAGTGGCAGCAGAGCCGGGTGCTGAGCATGGGGAGCCTGCTCCCCTCGTCTCCCTTCCTGCCTCTCCTCCGCTTCCTACTTTCACTGTCGCTCCTACTGGACTGGCTCGCAATTTCTCACGCAGACTCACTACCCAATCGCAGCCAATCACACTTACTCGGTCTAGTTCCACTACCGATGAAACGTCAGCTTCTCGACCACCACTCTTGTCCTGTACTGTTTCCTCTTGGCCCTCTGCTATCGACGATTCCCCTCCGCCTTCCTTGTCGTCAAACTCTTTCCTCGAGCCACCGTCAAAGGACACGGAATCATCCACGCCGCACCGTTCATCCTCAGCTCAACGTTCACAGTCTCCAGTAGTTTGCCCCGTCTCGCTTTTGCACACTTCTTCAGCGGAGTCATCTTCTGTAGCAAAAGCAGGGCCAGCACTGTTGTTTAGCGATACCAACAACAATCACAACAATAACGGCGATAGTAACGAAAAAGAGGCGGAGAAGAAGAAGAAGCAGATACACCAGCAGCGATTGCTGTACAACCCCTCTCGGGTTCCGTCCCATTCTCCTCTCTCCATCGGTACCACATTCGTCCTTCCAGAGTTAGACCTAGACTTGGACTTGAATCGATTGTACGGCGGATACTTTGACCGCACAGTAGATACTGAGCAGCTTGTTGCGATGACTACTTCACCCTTCCAGTATACCCCTCCTTCTCAGCCTCCGCTACCCCCTCCGCCCCCATATTCCGAGCCTAGCGCTGGGGGGAGATTTTCGTCACCAGACCTGGGGTTCCCGAGGTCTGGGGTGGATGGATTCAGTAGCCCAACCACAGACAGCTTACACGATGGTGACAGTCCTAGGCAATTCCGAAATTCTCAGCACTCTACCATGACACAACCCACCCCGGCGCAGAGCTTTTCCCGGAAGGTTTCTACAAAGATTCGGGGCTTTTTAAACCACACTCACCGAAGCAGGAGCCCAAGTTCTCGGAATAGCACTGCAACTGTTGCAACTGTATCAGAGGATAGTCACATTTCATCTTCCCTCCCTGCCGCCAATGATAACAAGGGGAGTAAGGATGTACCGTCCGTCGTTGTACCAGTGGTTGCTGCTGTGACCACAACCGTAACCGCACCCGTCACCACCTCAGTCGTCGAGCCTGTCTCCTCTACAGCAACGATGGAAGTATCCGCTAATGCTGCTGTGGATGATTTCATGGATGCTCACACTGCTGTGGAGGTTCCCGTCGTCATGCCGATGGTGGATGCTGTGGACGATCGTCTCAAGCCTCAGGAATCTCAGACCTTTGATGGTGATATTCCGATTATGAACGGTTGTCAACCAGACAGCGGGGTCCGCTCCGGCCGTTCTTCATATGCTTCGTTGGAATCCCCAACGTTGGCCACTGAGTCTTCCGGTAATCCCAGCAATCGCAATTCATTCAGAAGTTTTGTGCAGGAGGAGCGACCGCGGTCGAGGTCTCCTGAAAGCCCCGTCACGCCGGATGATGATTATAGGTTTAATAATCGGATGCCAGATTCGAGACCCAAATACCATGCCGCGGCGGAATTACAAACGGAATATTCTCGCGATGAGGAGAGTACCCACGATGGCGTCGAATCGCAGGTTGTACCAGTGTACTTGGATGAGGGGAATGGATCGGGGAATGGTATAATTCCTTCGCTTCTCATCGAGAACCCATCGTCTCCTTGCAGACTCCATCCAGATCATCCAGAATCGTTTATGACGCCGCGGCCCGCACCCCGAAGTCCCCGAAATCGGCCCGCCTCAATGCGTTCAAGATCCCCGAGCCCGGCTCCGATTATGAGCCCTTTAAAGAGTTTACTCCCGGAATCGGGCCGAGAAACTCCGTCCTTTTTAACGCCAAGGCCTGCTCCAACCACTCCGATACCCTCGCCTGGATGTGGTCCAATGAAGCCTTTACGCTCTCCCACCGAAGCCGGGCCGAGGCTTCTCCGAACGAGCACAATATCCTCTAGGTCAGCTGGAGCAAATCCTACACGAGCACCCTTGTCACTCAACCCTCGGGTAAGATCTCATCTCTTTCCGTACGCACGGCCATCCACTGCCACCAATTCGATCTCGGATGTTAGAAGTTTTAGAGAAGTATCATCATTAAACCGCGTGCTGCCCCCACCTGAAAGGTTGAAGGAACACGATGAGATCTCCATCCTTTCGCTTGGTCCCCCAAGCAGTCCAAATCAATTGCATGATATCGAACATAATTTCCCCCCGATGCCCATGCCGAATTACGCTACATCGCTAAGGAAGTCGGGTTCAATTCGCTCAGCCTCTGGAAGGGCACTTGAGATTGCTGTTCCACCACCATTAGATTCTCGAAGTATGTGTGATTCCAGAAGCATGTTTGATTCCAGAAGTATTTTGGAAACCCGTAGTATCCTTGGTGCTCGAAGTGTGGAAGCTGCTTCGCCAACTACAATTCCGGATGATTTCAAGAGTATGACATCGCCAAAACACCACCCTGACGACGCACCCCTGTCGCCGACTGTCTACTCACCAGACATAGATATGATTGAGACAGATTCTCCCCCACGAACGCCGCCAACGGAGCCCGAGGCGGCTCCTACACTACTACCTGCACCAACTCCTGAACTCGCACCAGTTCCTGAACCCGCTGCCGCTCCCGCACTAGTTGCGGCCCAGGCACCACCTCCCCCGGAAGTGAAGCGCCACAACACGGTTAGCAAAGGACTCCGACGAGCATTTAGCCGTCGGAAATCTACCAATAAACGTACGACCGGGCCAATAACTGGAGAGATCATTTCCCGACCGTCTACTTCCGCTACCGCAATATCTGTGGACGTAATCCCCGGGAGCGAGCTACCAGACGACAATAGGTCCGTGAGGAGTCGATCAATGATGAACCCATTGACATCTCCGCCGTCCTCACCTACGGCCTCAGTATCCCGATGGAGGTCCGTGCGCGGGCGAAGCTCATCTACTTCATCAGCCCCCGCCCCGTACTCCCAGTCACCAGCAGTTCTCCCACTAAAATTCAAATTGGCCTCGGTTCCGGAAACCGCGAAGCTTACCCAGGAGGAATTGATCGAGATCGCGCGAATGCCAGGGACCATATTTATCAGGACCAGCATGGTCAAGGAGGGCGCAAACCCGGACTCTACAAGGGAAGAAGACCTTATCATCCAGAAGCACAGAATGAAGCCAAGGAAGGGAATGGCCGGAACCGGCGTTGCGGGAAGTTGTAGATTTTGCGGAAAGGGTCCATTCGTGAATATGTGGGTGTGCATGGATGTATGCCAGTTTGTCATGTGTAGGATGTGTGCGAACGAGAAGGTTCAGGCCGGGGAGGCGGAGTTGTTTTGAAGAGTTTATGTGGATGCGATGTGTGGTGAGAGAGGAGCTGGAGGAATTGGAAAAGTAGTGACCTGTGGTTATGATAATTGTTGCATAGCGTGGTTTTTTTTTTTTCTTTTCCCCTTTTTTGCTTTGTTTAGTCAAAGTTGACTTTTTACTACGATCTTTTTCCCTTTTGTCACGACCTTGTGGTGGTGGCGCTGGGAGTATTGTCAGCGAGCTGATATTGCGAGTGGATGGATCGATGGATATGGAATTCGATATTCCCATGATGGGAATCGTAATTGGCGGGACATGAGATGGTATGATTTGGTATGGTCTGGTCTGGAATTGGGGTATTTCTTTTGCATGTGGGCGTTTTTTGACATCACCTTCAACTTTGCTTTATCCATTTTTTTGTACTTGGCTTCACTCTCAAAACCGTTTATATACCTGTCTTTTTCTATGATTTTTTTTTCATTTATATGGAAAATGTTTTATTTGTAGTTATTTGAGTAAACAGTTTTTTCTTTATTACACTCTGTTTTGCTATATCTTTGATATCTTCTGTGTGTGTGTCGAGTTGGTTTGTTTGTTTGTTGTTTGTAAGGTGCGGGGGTTGGGAGTGGTGTGGAGTGAAATGTTAAGGAATCAAAATTTTGGTGCAGTGTCAAAGAAAAACATGAGTATGGTGTGACGTGGTGTAATGCGGGAAGAAGCGTGAGAAGGCTAACATAGTACGACAGATAGTTCATGCGAGCATGTTGATTCTTTGTTATCTTCCCTCATTTTTATGAAAGAATACCGGTACTGTTACTTGTACAATGATATCATAAATCGAACTTTTAGTTGTCTGTGGCTGATCTTGCGAAGCACGTTATTTTCACTTCTTGAACAAGTATCATACGATACGGTATCCATGGGGGGGACTGCGCAGTGGCGTAGTAGACCTTGCCGTGCCTTTTTCCTACATACTTGTACGAGTACTGTGACATATGAATGATAGTCTATACATCGCTCATTCCGACTTGGCGTACTACGACTGACTGTAGTATTATATCTTCCTTTCCCTCCCCCTCTGTCATATATTCCTACTGTATATCTACCACAATTACCCATTTTCGATTGAATATAATACAGTACCTACACTACCAGCACCCAGCATAACGAACCTAAACGCAGGAAGGAGGTAAAAGATTTGTAAAATAATGACGAATTATCTATTTCTTTCTACATAGTGTACTGTACACGTTTGAGCACTTAAAACTAGTATAATAGCTCCTGCTGGAAACCTGTACAGTACAGTACTGTACTCGAGTATTATACTGTGACTTGTACATACCGGTATTGATACTAAGTTAGCACTCTTCGACGAAGCAGGTGAAACAATCTTTACCACGATCATTCCCCCCCCCTCGTACCTCGTAGCTATTGTATTATACCACTGGGATAAAATGGTTGTCACAGCGCTAGTTAGTTAGCTAGTCAGTCAGTTAGCCCCGCTGTTATTTTTTGCCGACGCATAATACAGTAACTACTGCAGTTGCTGTTGCGTGCTTGCCTTCGCCTTTGGTATAATAATATAAATGCAGTAGTACTATACGAGGGATACCTATTCGTTACCGAAGGTGGCAATTAAATAATTCACAGGATGAGGGGAGGGGGGGGGGGGTTCGTAAGAAGAAGTTGGGGGGACTTTTTTTTTCATTTTTCCCGGTGATATTCGCTTTCCCTGTACTGGTTTTTTAAAAAAAGAAGTGGAGATGGGTGAGTGAGTAGCTATGTAACATATTACTTACTATACACATTCCAAGAGATTGATTTGAGCGCTGCCTGCTTAGCCTTTGGGATTTCGAATGGAAGATTGTGGGTGGGTGGGTTACTTATCATATACTACTGTATTATATGATCCGTGAGTGGGAACCGTACGGTACGTGAGCGCGATCTATTAGATATACTTCAAGTATGGGAAGTAAGTATTATACTACATACAGTATTAACTTACCGAGAGGCAAGAGCCGTCAGGTGTCGGTACAGTACTAGTACTAGTACTAGTAAGCTTAAATAGGATTCTCGAGTATTGTATTGTATCTTGGTTTTTGCTCTTGTGTCGAAATCGTGATAGGTTAACTCACTAACTCCTTATATTATATTATTATGGCAAGACTAAGGCGTTCTCTTGGGGGTCTCCGGTTTTGACGCAAATTGTCCTACAGCTTGCTACTAACACTAGCGTTACGGCTACGATTATTCGTGTTGTTTACAAAGCCGGTGTTATAGAAGAGCCGTTAGTAACTCCACAGTCCTAGACGCTGAAGGCGCCATTCTTCCAGTCAATGGCCGACTCTGTTTCCCGCCGCCATTTCCTAGCGCGTCTTCTTAGGTTTCATCTCGGATGGTTCTTAAGTTATCTGCCGGTACTCGTTAGGTAATTCGGTAGATGGTGCCAGGCACGTATAGTATAGTATGTTAGTTGAGTGGCTGGTTGGTTGTTGTATGTATATCGGGAGTTGGTAGAGATTGAGTGGTGGTGGGAGGTGGATATTTGGGTTGGGGGATTGGGTTGGGTTGGGTGGGGTAGGTGCCTGTGCCTGTGCCTGTGCCTGTTTGTCGAGCGATGCCGATTGGATTTGAGGTGGGGTAGGTGCTAGACGGAGGAGTGAGTTGGGGGGTGAGGTGGGGAGTGGATTATTTGCTTCTTGCGGTTGTAAATATGCGCAATGGATACCTTATGTTAATAAACACTGGTATAGTATCTATTAACTTGTATAACTTGTAGGAAGATTCTTTGTTCTCCGGAGGAGTAGCTGGGGACTAGCAATTGACGAAAACCTTCTCACTCACATTCGGAGTCATTCCTGCATAGTGGGGAGAAGGGGGTGCGGGGAGTGTGGGGGAAGTGCCTGAGAGTGAAATAATTGTTTTTTTCTTTCTTTCTCTCGGGTGGAGTTCGCAGGCGCGAGACATCATACTAGGCTCGTCCGGCTGGATACTATACTTTGTTGTGGTCATGGGGCTATGGAAAGGTGCCGGTATGTGGTTTGGGGAGGTACAGTATTGTGACGGGTAGAGTATATCTTGACGGCGGGGATTTGGATTGGGTAGAGTACTATCATAGTCGGATAATTAGAGTAGAGTGAGTTAAGCTTAAGGCGGAGGAGAAAGGCGAGGTATGATATTCCCCTTGTCTAGAGTTGAATATAGGGAAATGATATGTCTGTGACAGACAGGGGAAGAGGTGTAATAATTTTTTTTTTCTTTTTCTTATTTTCTTTGAGTCCGTAGTTCTTTTTATCTTTTGTAGGCTTGGTTTGAGTGTTGTGTGACATACGGGGTGTGTTACGATGAGTGGGTGTGGATGGAAGGTCTTGGCACTCCTATTTTTCACTTATCATAGGGTATCCCACTTCGCGAACTCAATGAGCATGTTTTATGTAGCAATTCTTACTCATAGCTGGAATTTCTCAGGGGGTTTGATTATATGCCACTTGGGTGTTCTTATTGCAGATATATTATACCACAGCTGGAGCGTAACAGAATGTATTTTTTATATGGAGGTCTCATGTAAAATTGGAAGTATCATAATATTATTATGCTGCTGTACTTACCCAATGGCTAAAAATTGCTCAACAATCCTTAGCAACATTCTCCTTATAGAAAAAAAAGTTGGTTGTAGATAAATTCCCATGGCTTCCCTACCTTGATAAACACCCATAAAGTAAGATACCTTTAGAGAAAAAAGAAAATGGGGGTAACTAGGCAAGACCCTCCACCAACAAGTTGCACAGTTAAGTCTTGCAGAACTAACTTTAATTATTTCACAAGTATCATAGGAGCGTTCTTGCTACCTTACTTACTCTTGACGACTGCTCACTCCAGCTTTGCTGCTGCGTTGCCGATCAAATTGTAACTATCTATCATTGACCAGTCGCAATCAGAGAGGCGATTTCTGGGTTCCCTACACTTTCGATGGGCAGTGGGTGGCAGGTCATGGCCACTAGGGCTGCGCTCGTGGTACCTGCAGTTAAGTTGGGTTTCAGGATGCCTGTGCTCGAGTACCGTATTTGCTCGTGAAATTCCACTACCCCAGTCTAGGCTCTAATATCGGTACTCGGAGATGAAATGTCCCCGAAAGGAATAGTGTTTGCCTGGCGGGGAATAACCTGAGGCCTGGGAGGTGGGGGATATTATTCACTCACAGTTGTTATTCTGCTCACTCGTCAAAATAAGGGGGTGTTGGGTGCATCATGACTCGATCTGTTCACTATGTTAAATCATGGTTTCGGAGGTTCATGGCGTTTGGCTTATAGGTCGGGAGTTCAGATCATGATTTTGAAATCGCCACTATCTCAAATCACAACGAGGCAAACGCCCCCCTAAGCTATCTTGGGTAGTCACGGTGACAATCTGGAAGTGCACGACAGGAGCAGATATAGCATGGAACTAGGGCGGGGGGGGTGGAGTACTTGGAGAAGCAGGGGTAGCAGAAGCCTATGAAATGAAGCCTATATTCAAATTGGTTGAACAGCGCTCAAAACCCCTTTATACTTAAAAGGAAAATCTTTTCACTTGTTTAAGTAGATTCTCTATAGACCTTTGTATTCTGGAGGTGTATCAGCAGAGCTAGCACAGGAACGAAGAAACCTAAATGATGGTCTGAATATTAGATCTCATAGAGGCCATTCTAGTACCAAATCTACTACAATTATGAATTAATCCATGCTTCACCACAGAAAGCCGCGAGAAGCCGTAAGAGCACGAACACTTCTGAGCAGGGTGGTTAATATTGTCTAGAAACAACTTTTCGCAGTGGCCAAATAAACAGGAGTTTACTTTTTCCTTCTCATGAACATCCACCCCCCCTCTGCTAGTCCCAACATTTTCCCCCTATCACAAGCGCTTCGCTAGTGCGCCATTGTAGATCAGCACTGCTCTGCCCTTGTCTGTCACTACGTCCGAGATAGGCCGGATAGGGTCTCAGCGATTGATTTATTACCAATCAAAGGATACTTCCCAGGCTCCCGTTATTCTCACAAACGGGGTCCTTTGGACGCAGCATTAAGGGAGACCTCACTGCCCAGGAATGGTAGGAGACATCCCGAGTTATTCGGTATATAGCATTCCCCCAGGAGAAAAATTCCTAATTTCGAGTCGCTAATCCATTCAAATCACCCCCGGGTGCGCACCAAGAACCAAGAAATTCCAACTCGGGATTTGGATATTTCTAATAAAAAAATAGGTGCTAAATGACTATTAACCAACTATCCCCGCCGTGAGGTCTAGGATCAAAACCCTAGAAACCCCTTTTCTACTCCATTCAACTTGTGTGAGTATGATACCCGGTATGAAGTGCTTGCCGACCCCAAAAGCGCCCGGAAACTGAGGGGTTTCCTGGGCCGAAGCGGGTTGGGGGTTCCGGATATCCAAGGAATGGGCAAGTACCAGTATCTGAAAATACAGCTATTGTTACACAACTACCCGACCAGTAGAAAAAGTCTCTTTTTCAGATGCTTGGTACCGGCATCGCTCGGGCCATGTGATTTCATATCCTGCTGTATGGTAACAATGAGCTTACAAAACATCTGTTTAGAATTACAGAGAATCTCTCGCTAAATACATCCAAGGAGCAAAAAAATCCCTTGATTTAAAATCTTGAGATCCTGCTTTCAGTGGGATAAGTATGATGAAATACCTAGCTGGCGCAGTGGTTAACATGTCAAGAACCAATTGACCTCTGTCACAATTAGCAGGAGCCCAGAAGCTCAATTCAAGCTTACAATGAGTTATTATTGAACGTTCCGTCATGCAGGGCAGGAGAATTATGATAACTGCCCTACCGGAACTGGGAGATTGGAGAACCTAGCCTTCATCAATAGGGCTATGGGGCTTAACAGTCCTGTTGCATGGTGGTAGAGTCCGGCTCTTGACCTTCGGGTTGGCGATCGGCGGGGTACATAGCAGATAAGAATGAAAATTTAATTTTGCTTCCTTTGTCTTGGAAAAGCGGTGGTGGTGGCCCGAAAGCGAGAGACGTTTTTAGGAATCTTCACTCTTGCAAACTGCGTTCTCCTTATCTATTGCTTAGTGAGGGGCGTATTATTGGGAGATGCAGGGGCAGGAACAGCCAGGATAAACACATGATGTTGCAATAGGATCTGCGCGATGCCGCACTAACTTGGCATCTCAGCATCTGATTGTCCTGTCAGAGGCGCAGATCGCACTTCTCAAACCCGTAGCACAGTACATAAGACTAAATAAAAGTCCCTAGCCATGGCATATTATCTGTCACATCTGAGCATCCACACTAAATTCAGAGTCAAATTTTTAAAGTACTTCATGCCAGGTACCCGTATTACTCAAGCTTTATCCTCGGTAGATCATAGTGCAACTCTCCCGCTACCTGTACCCAATACTCAATCTACCTCGCACGTACTGTACATTACTAGGATGCCAGTCCTAAGATAACTTAGCAAGCACATCCCCACATCCCAGTGTCTGGAACAGTACTCGGGTATAGGGGTAAGTGATGAGACGAATAGGGGTATAGGTGGCTCAAGAGCCCATATGTGCACAATTGCTGGATTAGTAAAGCACCATAAAGGCTGAGCCTTGGTTAAAAAATTGTGACTGTTAGACAACGCAACCTTAAAGAGGGAATAAGGTGTCAAAGTTCATAGTTTTTAAAGATGACATTCAGTAATAATAGAAACGCTAAAAACTCGGATATAGGGTCAACTCAATGTCAAAAAATTTCGCCAAAATAGAAAAAAAGGTTGATTCCCAATTCTAAAGGAGCTAACCACTTCTCTGGGGGAGGGGGGTCATGGAAGGTCACTCGTGTGGTATTGTGGAATAGACCTCGGACATGGGTTCATTTTTATTTAAATTAGATGGTTATACTTTTGCATTGCTCCGGGGGGGGAGAAAAACCTCCAGGCTTCCCCCAAGAAAAGCAAGAGATGTTTCTTTAAGAGCATTGGTAGTCGTTGGTGTTTGCGCAAGTGCTTGTCCCATAGCCGGCAGGGCAGGTATAATTGGCCCAACCGCATTATCCCCATTACACCCTTTATTAAGCTTAGCCAGATAGATATCTTATATAGTGGAAAGAGTGAGAGGTTACCTTAGAGAGGGCATCACTATTTCCACAGCTACTCGGGGAAGTAGTCCCTCCAGTCGTGGTGGATAGGAGGTCTAGCGCAAAGAGCAAGAATTGCAGTACCACTCCTTCCGTACCCCGCGGCACTAACGTATCTTGATTATAGGGCTGGAGCTGGGGATCCTAGGCTCTGCCGCTGCCGAGGTGTTGTTGTGGATAATGCAGGAACATTACGGGTATGCTTCCAGGATAAAAACACTAGCTAGAATGGTAGTACCTCCATACGAGATAACTTCAATGCGAAAATGGGTTCCAGTACTCCCATATCCACAGCTCCTGAAAAAAAAAGATAAACTGCAGTTACTCTTTGCAATAGTTTTAGTCCGAGGGGTAGCAGAGTAGAGAAGCAATCGGGCACTAGTCTAGCTCGGTTCCCCTATCTCAGGATTTAGTTAGTAGGAGAGATCTTTAAGATCTCGGCTAAAAATCCAAGTCGAGTCTAGGAGAGACAAAAGCCCTTCCATCAATTCCCCACGGGAAAGGAATTTGAACCTCCCTATTCCCTCTTCCCAATCACGAACTTCCGTATCCTGGAGGGGGCTCCTGAAACCACACTCCAGCACGATTTAATTGCGAATAATGAGCAGGAAGCTCTCAAGTGTGCTTAGGATAGTTTTTCCAACCTAGGCCTTCCGGAATAAGTTAGGCAGCTACACGAGCCGGGAGCTCCGTGAAGATACCATTAACAAGGGGGTGTTTGGTAGGTTAACTCAGTTCTCTGTAAAACATGACTGTAGTTTTCAATTTTCCAAATCACAGTTCGGGACTAACTTTATGAGAAGACCCAAGGCTCACTACCATCTACTAGCAAAAATACTTAAGTGTACAAAAATACTTAAGTGTACAAACTAGAATATCGTACCCCTAAATATTCACACACTATGAAATTTTCCCAAATCTTGATGTGCCAAACACGTCTGGCCCCCGACACGATGACTAATACTCTGTGGGAACCTCACAGACCTAGAGTAAGGCCCTAACCAACCTTCCTGTAAAGATCCAATCCTAAGACACCTCTTGTAATCTATGAAGCACTGTAGCTAGAAAGCCAGACCAGCGAATTCAATAATACAATAACTACTATCATACTCTCAGAATAATATTTTCTAAGCGGTTTGAGAATTTTTAGCAAAGGGCACCGAAGGAGGGCGGTTTTGCTATCCAAACATTTCGCCCCACCGTCGTGTGCCAAACACCTAAAATTTCACAAGGAAGATCTTGCGCTGATATATTCTAGAACTATCGCCCAAGCTAAAATATAACACGATGCTCTTTTAGCTTCTAACCACTAGACGGTCGCCTACGAGTGACCAAGTATGATTACAGAACACGGAACTGCAGGGTAATGGAGATAAAACCCAGATCACACTATAATATCTTAGGGGGTATTGAGTAATTTACTGTTCAAATGGCCCAGTGGGCAGGGTGGATCTAGATATCGAATAAGGCGAGCCAAAGCTTCACTACAAATACGCTACTTCTCGGGGTTCTTGGGGGATGGCTAGGAGGTTTGTCCATGACATTTCGGCAAACAAAACTACCTTGCATATTACTGTTGGAGACCACCATTCCGAACATACCCGGCGTTCATAGCTAAACCTAAACCCCCCCAGGGGGGAAGTCCAAGTAAGGTGACAACCGTTGTCTTCCCAGACAGGCGGATTAGGAAAGAAAGGGGGAGTGGAGTATGCTCCCCTGCTGCGATCCAGGGAGGCAGTTGACCATGTATTTCATTGCTCCCCTGTACCAGATTTGGCATGGAGGAAGGTTGACCCTGATAAGAGACTTCAGCCCTAAGACAGAGGCCTTCAAATCTATGAAAGATGGGACGTAATCGATGAATGTATTTGTTGATCTGTTTCTGAAAATGGTTTAAATTTTCCAGTGAATAGAAACTCCTCCCCTTTCACCGGAGTGTCAAAATTACTTTCCGAAGAATGGGAGATTTTTAGGGCTTTCCTGCCCAGCTTTGGGGCACTAAAAGACTTTACTTGTTTTGGCTTGCCATTGGCTCCCTATGACCCCTATTATGTTTGCTTTTTGATTTGGGTTTAGTATTATAAATTAGCGGCTCTACAAAGATATTAAGCCCTTAAGCGATTGAAGGATTAGACAAAAAAAAAACCGCTAATTCATGGAGGCTGAGGAGATGGTTCAATCTTAAGAGGGGGTTAGAGAAAGTTTGTCAGCGGAGACTGAGGGAGTATCTTACGCCTCTTGTAAGGCTACCAGAAAGTCTTAGGAAAACCCACTGAAAGTTTTTTCATTGCGTAAACTTATTGGTTATAAGTTTAGATTTTATATTTGTCAGAAATTAGTGATTCAATAAATATCAAACAATGATGTTAGATATCATAAGAAATTTGTGTATACAAAGACAATCAAGTGTGGCTTGACATAACACTTTTTAGTCCTTCTCACCAAAAATACAATTTTTTAAATCCTTAAGGCTCTACAACTACAAACATATTTGCCAATAAAAGCCCTGTTTTACATTCTCCTTTATCTTTTCTTTCAGAAACAGATTTTTTTTTTTTGCACTTATGTTTGTGGTTGTGAAGCCTTAAGGATTTGAAAATGAGGAAATTTGAGGTTCCCTTTTTGCACTGCTTGCACTATGCACTAAAGCACTCGAGGCTTATTTGACCCGCCATGATTTCAATTCCAAAACTTGCCCCAGGTCAGTTCAAATGGCCCGCTAAACCCTAAAATCAGGCCGACCCAAAAATCATGATCTCAAAATGCGATTTTCCTGAGCAGGTGAAAACGGCCCCAAGAGTCGAAAGAGGTGTTTCAAGTCAAAGTTCTTTGCCAAATCGCGCTCCCAAACCAAGATTACCGAGTGTCAGATAGGCCCTCAGGACCTTTAGGGGACGGTAGATGGATTGGTGGGGCCTTAAAAAATGAGGAAATCCCATCCTCTTAATGGCCAGATCTTCCAGTAGGACTGAGGGGGTTCGCGCTTTAGGAGGGTAATAGTAGCTAGTTAAAATTAGATCTACTATTTTAAGTTCCGAGTGATACTTTATGTTCGTAGTATTTATGACAGGATCGTTACCCTAGCATATGGATAACCTATTAACATATTCCGCAGTATAGCAAACCATATTATGCAAGTTTAGGCAATATGATAGGTTGAAATTTAGTCAGGATTAAAACGATGGCTAGTATCTAAGTTAGATGTGTCATATGGCTCGCTGTAGAAAGCGCTCTTCACCTAGTAGAATATGCCAGCTGAAAGAAAACCCAGCTTCTCGTAAGCTGTAATGTTCGAGGAAACGAAAAGACTTGATAAAGTATCTTTCAAGACGGGATAACCCACAAGCCTCAATTAGACCTGAGCCCGAAGGTACAATGACAGCTCTTACCTAAAAGGCTTTCGGCTGAGTCATGCTCCATCATCGATGAATCATTCGCCCCATTGATCGCGCTTTATAGTTTGATGCTCCTGTTATATGCTGGTTCAGATTCACATCCGATCAGAAACACCCGCCCCAATCCCGATAATGTCTCACCCAAGGAAACGGAAGCATCGATATGATCAAGATGTCCGCTCCTACCCCCATTCCCGATCCCCCGAGCCCGCCTCATTAACATTTGATCAGTGGTTTATTTCCATTCCACGAGAGCACCCAAATTTTAAACCAAAGCAGAAATTTTTCCTTATTCTTCTTCCAACCATTTACACACGTTTCCTATATATATATGTAGCAAACTCGGAGACAATAAAACTTGTTCATAAGTCGGCAGTTAATGGAAACCGGTGAAAAAAAAGAAAAGGAAAAATGAAAAAGAAAAAGTAAAAAAAAGAGAAAGTCGAATCATGATTCTTTGATTCATGGAGCGCGTGGGACGGGTAAGTGCAAGTAGATTAAATCCGGAGATCAAGAACATAACTCCCCGATTCCTGATTCCGCTGCCGTACTCTGGTCCTTCCAGTAGAGTCGAATTTTTGTGAGGATATTCACAGAAATCCAATTCTATCTGGAGAGGAATTTCTAGGGATCTATCTCCATTGGTCTTCTAGCAAAGAGGTAATTCCGCTGTCTTTTTCTTGAACAATCAACTTTGTTAATAATCACTGAGCAGTGTGGATATCCTTACTGGAGTATCACTCTCAAGCCTGAAACTCTTAGTCAAGGCTGCCCAAGTCATCCATAGCAAGGCTGCTGGCATTGTTGAAGTCTGAAGAATAATCTTCTGACCGATTAAAATCCACTGCCAGTGTCATCAAACACCCAGACACCATCACCAGATTAATCTAGAGCCACTTCCTCACTCTTCCCCTGCGAAACCTGTAATAATTGAAGGCATACAGCTTGATAGCGGGACATATCTGAGGTCGGGAAAAGGTGTGCGATTGGGAATACCTACTCTAGAGCTGACCGAGAGTGTCCATGTTCGATGGGCCGGGGCAAGGCAAGGATACGAAGGGCACTTATCGGAGAGCTTGAGAGAAACAAATCCATGAAAATCCCAACCTTGTGAACACTATGCTCAAACCACTCGCGCTCACAGAATGACTAAAAGCCGGGGATCTAACAACTCATCTCCTGATCAAGTTCCGGCACTTGATCAAGGTGGGGCTCTCATCTACACGAATCTCGGAAGCCCTGAGGGATTAAGTGAATGGATAGATTTGGATTGGAGCTTTCAAGTTTCTTCCATATAGTTCGTTTAAGTCCTGCTACAAGGTAACGACACGTCGCCACCAGAATAATTTCTCGGCCTCAAAAAAAATAAACCCCCATTGAAACAAAAAGGCACAATACATACATCAAATGAAACGAGTAGCTAAATATCGTGAACCCGAGTTCCTGTGTAATAGAAACCCCGTTACTAATAAGAGCAAAATATGGGCAATATGCCCCAGGCAAACAATTCGATATTTCCAACCCGGCCCCACCACCATAGTACAGCCCATCTCGCAATACTTTTTCATGATGTGTACAACCCCACGTGCTACACCGCGGAGTACCCACTACAGAAAACTCAACATACAAACTGCCGTCTACGACACCCCTATCAAGTCACGAGATCATCCCTCCATCATACGAGCCGCAATACTTCACCAACCAGGGAATCCAAAATCTCCACCTCGATTCAAAAGCACTGGGTAAGTCCAATCCCGAAAATCTTGGATAATAATGATTGCGTCAAGCAGGACTAGGGAAGGAGGCCCAGTCCCCTCCCCCAGCTCCCACCTAAACGAACGCAAAACAAGCGAGATTTTCTCCACCCTCATTGCATTATTCAGCTTCCTAATTAGTAAAACTTTTTCAAATGAAACAGCCGCGAAAACCGTCTATTTAACATGGTTGCGTTGTACCATAACCAGACTCTGCATTGGTTGCTGAAAGACGTGTCAAAAGGTGTACATTCCTAAAATTCGTAACTATGTTCAGCAAGTGAAATTGTTTGAGCTGTTGCCTACGGGGGAAAGGGAGTATTTGATCCAATGAAACAGTATCACCATATAATGAGGTCTTTTTTAAAAAAATAAAAAAATAAAAAAAGAGGTTTAATTGCTTCACGTGCGAGTAGAAGCTACAAGTATGATCAACGTAGTGTTGCACCAAGTCAAGAGAGGAGGGAGGTGGGCGGGGGAGGAGGGGGAGACGGAAGGAGGGATGGGGAGAAGGTGTAAGTTAGCCTGATCGTATATCACATTAAGATAATGACAGTAACCTCCTTTTGTTTCATTCTAGGTATCATTTTCCGACATGCACAAATCAGCGGATATACATGAGTTACGATGATACAAGTGCTTCTGACCGCAGGATGGAGCTTCCCGTAGCGAAGAATACTCCATCCATCACGACTCCATCTGGAGCTTTCCGCAACCTCCCCCCCACAATTCTTCTCCTTGGGCAAAAACAATGGGTAACGTAGAGGCTCTTGGAAAGTGCGCAGAGTAAACATTAACTTAGGTTCGAATTTATTTATTTTTTTCCTCAATTTCTCTCTACTCTTTCTTTCTTGGAAGGAAAAAAAAATAAAAAGTATAGGGTCTCCCAATTGGTCTAGACGATTTTATCTTTTGAAAATAAATAAATAAACAAATAAATAAAGTATCCGGAATCAGGAAAAGGAGGTGACTGGGTTACAGTCTAAAACCAATAACTCCTCCGCGAGTGTATCCAACTTTTAGAAAATAGCCATAACCCATCCCCGAAGCCAAGTAACTCACGTTCCAACGACTTTTAAAAACCGACGAGTAGTTTACCGATTATCCCGGCTTAGAAATGGGGTTGGGACGCGAATACACTACTTAGCGCTTGAGGAAAAAAAGAAAGAAAAAAAAGCTCAAAGAATCATACCGGGTTGGAACACTTTCAGTTAAAGTGCCGTGATTAAAGGGAAAAAAAGAGAGAGACCGCCACCTGGAGGCGATCATGGCCTATCACTCAGCCAGGACTTCACTGCCTAACGCACCACACCTCACTCGGATACCCCCGACCCCTAACCCATGAGACCACTTTCCTGTTCAAACCATCATGGGTCCCAACTCGGACCGCCTGTCATGCAAGCCTTAACTATAGCACATTAGTGCAAGGATACCATCATACACGCGGGATTAGCAGATCGCGGCACCAACTTAAGTTCCCCGAAGAGAGGGGAAGAGGAAAGAAAAAAGAAAAGAAAAGGAAAAACCCCCACTTTTTCGCGTATATCGTCTTATTATTCGAAAGGGGGCCAAAAGGGTGGGTCCGAAGACGCAGAAAAGTACGTTCGCCATACATGACTGAGCAGTGTTCAAGGATAGTTTGTATATTTATCAGACGCCCTTTCCAACCATATATGTAGGGCTCCCCGCCCAAAACAAAGCAAAGCAAAGCAGGAAACATGTAAATAAGAAAGAACCATGAAACAAACGTCGTTAATAAAGAATGCCCCCAGGAAAAATACATGCTAAAAGTATAGATGAGCGTTAGGAAAGAATGATGTAAGAACGGTAAAAAGAAAAAATGCCACGCTGCCTCCCTAGTATCTTTTTTCCCATTTTCTCATTGCCCCTTTCCAAAAATGCCCTTTGTATCCATCCTTGCGCCAGCTTTTTCCTCCGCTTCAGAGACCCAGAAACCCAAGTAATAAGAGGGGAAGGAGAAATAATACCAATGTAATGACGGAAAATGAGAAAAAAAAAAGCGCGCCAACTGCAAGGCAGACGTTAGCAAAAACAAAAAGGACCTGAAAGAGCCAAGACGTTTCCCTCCTTTCCCCGATCTAATGTGTTTAAATCTCAGACCCCGCGCCTAACCCATACTAGTAAATCGTCCTTCCAAAAAGGAGGTTAACGCATGAAAAAAAAAGTAAGCGCCCACAAAAAAGCACACGAAGCCGCCATCAACCGCCCAGCCAAACCGGCCAACCCGCCAACCCGCGAGAAAAAAGAAAAAAATCACGAAAATAGCCCTTTTCCCGGCCCGAGCGGGGGAAGAATGGGTAGAGTAGGTCAACAATAACACACAAAAGAGGGGGAGATAGCAGGGGAATAATAGCCGCGGTTGTGGTAGAGATAGTAGTAGTATGAGAATAGGTGGAAAGAAAAAGTTAACTTTTCGTCTTCTTCAATCGATCGTAATTCTAGCACTTGCCAGTGACGATTCAAGACGATCCACAAGCGCATCCGAGTGGATGGTTGCCTTGCAGATGCTGCAATGCGCACTCGGCGGCATCCTCCCTCGCGTTGTTGACGTAAGTGACTTCGTAGGAAAACTTAGCCCAGATACGTAAAGGTTCCGGTACTCTGCTGCCAATGGTCACCATGGTTGTCCAGGCTGTTCGTCCTCCTAAAGTGGAAAGCCAGGGTTTTAGCAAAAAATATTTTTTCTTCCTCTCTCTATCCCTCTCGCTCATTTGCTCTCCTTGGGGTTTTTTGGGTTTGCATATGTATGGATGTAGGTGGGTGGTCTTCCTAGGATACATCGCCAACCACTACCAGACCACCCGCTCACTTAATCATCAACCCTCCTCGCCCTCCCACCCTGGCTTTTTTTCTCCCCTCTTTCTTGATCCACCTTCCCATTTTATAAGGTCTCCCCATGTTGCACCTTTGTGCCCCGCCGGGCATTTTGAAATTGAGATTGGGCTGGGTGATAGGAATTGAGGGCTAGGGTTGTAGATACGCACTGGGTTGGATGAAAGTGGGTGTTGTTTACCTCTTCTGTCGGAAAAGTCTTGGAATAATGGCTCACTAAGGTGGTGTTCCTTGCAATATGCTATGAAAAAGTAGGCAGGCAATCGTCAGCTTTTTGTTTGCTACTACTTGCTCTGAAATTTTCACGGAATTGAGGTGTGGCTTACCTATAAGCCTGTCTTGCCATTTAGTGCACATTGGCGGCGTTATGTAGTTATATGTGGCGGAGGAAGAAAAGCCTGGCGAGGTTGGTGAAGACATAATTGAGATGTCTCCGGCTGTGGTGGAAGAGGGAGTTTTTTGACTAATCATCGTGGGGGTGTCTAATGCAGTAATACTCAGTAGCAGCTGTTGTTAAAGCACCAGGTGGTAGTAGTGAACAGTGGTTGACAGCGGCGTTAAGGTACTGTAGAGAGGCTTGCTGAAGGAAGAGAGGGATGTAGCGCGCTCTTTATCCCAAAAGGAATCTAGTTTCGGAGGACAAGATACTAGGAGGAAACAGTGAGTTCGCAATTGATATTCCAAGGTTATTGTTGCGGCTACTGTGGGGGAAACTCAATTCCATATTGTGATCGCCATGTACTTATAATTTAATTCTCCGGAACGTTGGGGCTGAAAGGAGGCAAGCCTGAGAAGAAAAAAGAGAGAGCCCACAGTAAATCATGCGTGATGAAGTCGACGAGACCGCTCCGGGCCAGGACGCCAGTTCCGGTGGGGGTGTGCATCCTGCAGCAAGGGGCCACTGAGCTGTAAACCACGGTGGACCGCAGTGGTTGCTGGCTCCTAGATTGTTCGACGGAGGCTTCCATTGACAGGGTTGGTCCTTTTTTCAAAAAAAAAAACCCCAAAAAAAAAAGTGTGAAAATGCCGAGTTCATTTCTGTATAGATCCCCAGAAAGCAATAGAGCGGGAGTTGCAAAAAAATAAAATAAATTGAAGGGCAAGAAAGCAAGATAGAGAGAGCAGACCCTGTATTGCTGCGCTGTTCTTTTCCCCAGTGTTCCTCGTTTGCTAATTCTAGGTGCCAGCTCACACAACACTCTCGGGGACCCGATGGTTTCTTGTTACGAGAGGCTCGTCTCATCTCTAGGTATCTTGTGGGGATCTGTCACCACGTACTCAATACTTACTGATCGAAGGCTACAACACTCGTAAAACTGGGAGGCATTTTAGGGATAAACAAAAAGCAAATAGGGTAAAGGGAAAAAAGGAAAATCGTACAAGACTACCGGGCTTCCTAGTAGCTAGTTCTTGCAATAAACGTAAGGATGGAAGGCATTTAGGAGCTAAAAACGCAAAAAAAAAAAAAAAAAAAATTCCATACAGGGGAGTGCGCAGAAACAATTAGAAAATTGACCTCGAGGGAGGGCATAACGAGGTGATTGAGGCGGGGAGCGAGGCAACGCTCAGGGTTTGAGGGGAAAGTGTGTGGAATGGATGAGCATGCAAGAGTATGCATGCAGTCGCCTAGGTCAAGGGGTAAAAGAAAAGGTAGCCTTGAAGGATTAACGGTGCATCTTAATGATTGATTTCTGATGCACAAGAACGTATCCCAGCTGGAATGACCGATAATTGGATATCGACTCACCAGTGCTTCGCGGCACCCTCAGCAGGGTCACTGAGCATTGGTACTATGATTCGCCCTCATCGTCTAATCCTCGCTTTTCCACTATTTTGGGCCCCGGCCGTCAGCAGAAAGATTAGGGAAACGATTCGATATGATTTGCTCGGTGATTTCATTTTTCTTTTCCCATTTCTTGTGGTTCACAAGGGAGACTCGGTCCGTTTTTTGATGCTTCTTGCCACTGGTGGCTTTCCCTATCCCTCAGCACGGCTACCGAGGGTTTCGCGGGATTCGGTCATGGTACATCAATTGGCTGTGATATTCCTTGAACACACATAGCCCACACCTGTCGAAGGGGTCTCCACTTTCTGGACTTAAGTGGTGGGGATAAAAGATGCCCTAGTGCCATGGGGTTGAGGTACTAGTAGCTACTGTACCGTACAGTATCATGCTCGAGCAGAGTTACTAGTAAATTTGGTTAGAATAGAAAGCCATGAAACATTTCTAAGGTCACCCGCCTCGAGTGAAAACCCGAAACCCACTATGTATATCAAGCCTCTCGAACATAGCCGTAAACATCATAGGACCCGATTGCGCCAGCTAACAAGGGAAATAAGAAAAGAAAGAAAAATAAAATATAGGACTCACGGGCGTATACAAGGATACATACCTGAACCAGATCATAGGATCCCCACGCCAATAACAGTCTCAAATACAGTTCTTAGTACCCTCTTTTTTCTTTTCCTCTCCATTCCATCGCCTTTGGGTACAACTGTCACTGCCCCTATAACGGTAAGTCTTATAGCCTATCCTCCCTGTCCCCCCCTCTAATGCATGTGTCCAGTACGTGCGTTACTTGCTGATACTCTCTGTACTGGGTGGCTTCGGATAGCTACGTACCTGAATGACGGAGGTATCGTTCTTTTGATCCCCATTCGCTTTCTTTGTTCCTCTCCCGTCAGGCGTCAGTCTATCCCGAAAATTGTCCCACACTAATTACTAGATCTCCTGGTAGAAAATGTGGGGAATTGGCATGACAGCTACTTGTGCTGGCTGGGTGGGGGCTTGACGTGGAGGGCAACAGTCGTTCCCACTCCCCTCTCTCAATCACTCGCCAACTTCCTCACTCACTCTCACTCATCAAATCAATTAACCAATTACCAAATCATCTCTCTTCCACTCAATAATATCATCTATGTTTATCTTGTTAGCCTACCCCTCTCTGATAGGATCTCAATTGTTCTGGTTTACTTTGTTTACCCATTCCCCGGACTGCTTCCCTCCCACCCTCCGCTCCTACCTCGCCCACCACTCGAGCTCGCACGGTAGTTACCAAGTATTATGAGAAGGCGATAAAAATAAAAATAAACAACCCGAATCGCAAGGAGATTTGCCGGATGAATCCGAGATCCTGGATTCGACCGCATGCAGGAGTTAAATGATTCGTCTCATGACCGTCGTTTCTCATTTGGCCAGTATTTTCTTTTCCTTTTCTTTTTTTTTTTCAAATAGCACAGTCGTCGGCGATTGTTAGTTTTTTTTTTTTTTCCTTGACGGCGGGACTTCGCCTTTTCGCACTCAATTTCCACAATGCCCTTGGTGGTGGGTTTCCATTTTTCAATTATTTGCTTCCGTTAGCAAGTTGGTCGGTCGCTGGCCCTGGGCGCGGGCGGACTCAGAAGGCGGTCGTTGTCGCCGAGGTTGTCGATAGTTCCTGCTAGATCAGACCCCGTCAACCATATGTGAACGAAGGTGATAAGAGGAAAAGGGAACTTATTCTCGCTCTCCCATGGTCCAGTATAGACAGCGCTCTCTCCATATGCTACGTCAATACAAGTATGCTCGAAAGGGTTAAAACAATAAAAATAATAACCGAAATTTTCAATTAATACCGTAATGCCGCCATCCATATACAACCTTAACTGTAACATTAGTGTTGGAGAACACGTAAGGGAACAAAAGGGATTAGTCAACTTCATGTACTCCTCCGTTTGCAGACCAGACCGCTCTATCTCTCTCATCGCAAAATCATATTGCTTCGCAGACCTATTCATCATACCGCTCCCAGTAAACCCATCTTTCCCCCCCCCCCAAACAAATGCCCTCCCGTTTATTTATAGTTTTCTTGTGTAACGTAACAGCATTCACACCCAACAAAGACCATTGAAGTACTAGTACTCGGGTGAGGGGTGAAGTATTGGGACAAACAGGGGGGTTCAATGTCTGTGCAAATTACTCAAATTCGTATCTTCAATCCCACTTCAAGTAATTTGCACAGACATCACGCCCCCCTGCTTGTCCCAATACTTCACCCCCTACCCCTAGTACGGTACGGTAACCATAACCGTGGTAATTCCAACCGTAGCTAGGGAACTCAATAGTATCATAACTTTTCAGTACTGCTGACTGCAAGTATCGTACTGAGTCCGTGTCCAATGTTATAAAGGAACCTCCAATCTCTCGGCAAGAAAGTGCAAAATAGCACTCTCATCGTTTTGGACCGTTCTGGAAAAAAAAAAATAACCCCCCCGAAAGCGGAAGAAAAAAAGCAACCTGTTTTTTTAACTTGTTTAAGATGCTTAAGCCACAGTTTTGATACCGCCCACCTGGATTCACTATAGGCGGACCCTTTGTAACCACGTGTCAGATAGAGAGATTTAATCTAACGAATAAGAATTCTACTAGAATCAGCGGAGCTTCAGAAATAAAATAAAAACAAAAACTCATGTCGGCTTGGTAAGAATTGTGCTCTAGCGAGAACCAGCGTGTATTCAAGCATAGTGCACTACTCATAGGTAAGTTAAGGTTGACATCAAACTGCTGAGGGAGGTAGAGAGTGAGGGAGGGGGTTCCCTGCGCTGGTAGTGTATGGCATCCTACTTGCAGGACAGGACAAGTTTGAGATAACATCCCTACTCGCTAGCCAGGCTTCGAAAAGAGACCTCAAGAACGTGACCGGTGTCAATTACGATCGAGTGTGCTTCCGGAGTAACCATCCTATGAGCAAATCTGCTCGGGCTCCGGGCTCGATTACTGCCAGTTGTGGCGACAGCAATCGGTATTTCGGGGATCCAGTTCTCCTGCTAATCTGCCTAGCTGGTAACTCCTTAGGGAAAAGAAAGCAATGTGCACTACTAGTATAGCGCGCGCTTGCCCGCAGGCGCCATAGGTCATTCTATGTGCCTACCCCTATCCCCGAGACCCAGACTAGAGAGATCTATAGAAAACGTTAAAGGAAATAATACGCGCGGGATCCCCCAGCTAGAACATCGAATTTCCTCATTCCCGTTCGGCACATGACACCGGGAGGTGCCTCAGCCAACCTGCAGTCCGAGCTTCGGGATGACGAGACTCGGCTGTAAATTTTAAGATTATGGGAAGGCGAGAACTAAGGACGTTCCTTGGCGATGCTCAGAGAGAAAGGACCCCTGCCTTAGATGTTCCAGAGTTAAACAGAAAATGACTTCATCTCACATTTGGCTTAGCACCATTCCCTAGTAAATTGCATTTAAGCAATCGGTTATGTGTAAGAGTATGCAACTTATCTGATATACTGCTTGAGTAGTGTACTGTGCAGCACCTAAGCACTTGTAGGTAAGTAGGCCAAAGTATCGTTTTTCTTTTGTTCTTACCAGCTACTAGCAGAATACCCCGGTGGGATTCCTATTGTACTACCACCAAGATCAATAATATGGATATCCTCTTGGGCCTTCTTGTCCTCTAATTTGACATGGCAAATCTTAGAAGGAATTCTCTGAGGCTCCGAATTTTTCGACGTAAGTAAAGTACCTACAGACCCTCACCCAATCCCAGGAGACAATTCCTAACAGTTTGACAAAAGAGACCGAATCAGATCGGGAGCGCGAGTGAATCCGTGTCATCCAACCAACTCTGGCCTAATGAAATATCTCGGTATAAAGTGAACCAAGATATCCTCACCGTTTAGGATGTCCGCACTCTGGATCAGCGTATCGGGTATTAATTACGATAAATATGAAAGGCCACTAAAAATAATAATTCAAAAGCTCCATCTATCTCGGATGATGCGGTAACGAATACTGGTAATGAGTGTGGCATGATAAGATTCTCAAGAAGAAAAAAAACTCCGAGCGTTGGGGAACACGTGGTAACGAACCAACGTCACAAGCGCAATAAGGATCCGAAATTTGGCCAATTCAGTTCCTCTTTTCCTATATTTTCTTCACCGCTAAGAAAACGGTCTAAAGAAAAAAAAACCTTTGATCGGTGCACAGAAACGGGTTCTGGCTGTTGTAAAAACAGATAGCGAGAACGATAGGTCCATTGGGTGGACAACTGACAACTGGCTGGATTATAGTAGTTTTGCACTGGCCGTGCACCGTATGAGTACGTACTAAAGCATGTTCTCCACTTGGTCACTGAATTAACTGGCCGTAATCATGACGAGCAGAAACGGGGGAAAAAAGAAAAAAAAAAAGAGGGAGGAGAGATATAGAGAACCTAGTTACCCTAGAATAGTTCGAATCTAACTCTATCACCTTCCACCTTGAGAGTATATTCTCTATCAGAATAGCAAAGCCGAAATCACAAAATCAACCCGCCACGTAACCGCATGTACCAGAACGCCAGATCCACATCTCTGGTTCGGGTCCATGACCAATGAAAGCCTGCATATGCAAGCCTAGTTACCATGGTACGTCCATACCTCGATTGGCCACAAAAACACTGGTGAAACTTACGCTCGGATGATCAGGGGGGTTATTGAAGCATGAGGTGAAACTGGGGGTTTGTTTTGGGTTGTGTTGTCAGGGTGAGTGTCATGGCCGATCACTCGAGGGAATCGAGGTCGTTGGCTAGTTTTATTTTCTAGAAGGAGTTTTGTATAAAAAAATGCCGCGATGAACGAGATAAATCCAATTGATACCCAACGGGGGATCGCCGGCATGGTATAACATGATGCTGTGACACATCTCAAATGGTGAGAGATTTACAAAGAAGACCATCGCCCTGCTAAGCTATAGAACATTACCCGACGGGAAGGCATCAGCTGACAAATAAACTACTCGTTGCAGGTGCTTTGGGGGTTATACTGCGTTAGTTGGCATCTATCTACTCCAGATAAACTAAGGACAGAATACTGACCTAGATGTGAAGAGGTCAAACATCCTAGACATAGGGCGATGGGGAAACAGCCACGGAGGAGGGCGGATATCGGTTTCAGGTCTTGCGAATACAAGAGCATGTCTCTCTCTCGGACTTGTCTTGTACTAGCTAGTCGAGTCGAGCAATCACGATGGTTTTGCTAATATCGTCGGATAGGTTAGACCACACAGATAGACTCGCCTTAATAGGCTATGATATTAGTCTTATCGCTGTATCTGACTTTGGTTCAGCTCCCAATCAGCCTAGACCACTATCCTGATATTCTACCTTGAAGATGTCTGTTCGCTATCGGATGACAGGGCACGCTAATTTGATTACTATATGTCTTGCACCTAACGAAGTTAGAGACTCTTGAGACATTTATTGTTTGTACAAGGCTGTAAGAATCTTTAGCCTCTCTAGGCTCGACCAAGGGTGAGGGGCAACAGGTAACTTAGCGCTCTGTAACTAGTTGGATTGTCATTGTAGACAGTCATCTGACGAAGGCCCATTGAGATTCAATAGGCTTAGTAAAGTGCATATAAAACACATCAACGTTCCCGCGCGCGGGAATCGCATTCCAATTTCAAAATTTCGAACCGCAGGTAAAATGTGGGGTAACACGAGTGATACTCTATGAGATTCCACCTCGTTTATTTTCCGATCATGAACGAAGAATAGCCCTGATAAAATCGACACATCATGGTATGATACCGGCAAGAGAAATAGCGCAAGAGTGCCTTTACCGCATATGGGGCCAAACACCTGTGGCGGCTCAAGTAATCCGAGTAGTGATTTCGTTTGTTGGCTGAGGTTGTTTTCAGGGCTGCTGCACTGAATACACTGCCAAGTTTAAGTACGCACTTCCTGGACATTCCTAGGGAAAAATTGGTCCAATAACACATTTCCCTAGCTCACATATCATTTGTAGTACAACTTTGGTGATTTCCAGCTTCAGGTTGTGGAGTACTAATGTTATGTTGCATTAGGCCGCGCCCCCGTCCCACAGAAATTGTCAGCTTTGGTACAGCTTCGTAAACCCCTGGGGTGAATCTGCTTGTGGGTAACCTGGATAATTGACCTATTTTCTTGGGAAGCATCGACTTACTTGTGGTTGGACTGTATAAACCCTATTAAACAAGCCTAGTTGAGAAGGTTGTTTTTATTCCAAGCCAATCAAATTCATGAACACCTTTCTTAACCCTAATCAATTTAGTTTGAATTGCCTGGCTGAGTAGACGTTCTTGTAAACCCGTGAGGATATCTGGCGCCGTTAGGCATCCTCTATCTCCCACTACACCAGCATAGCTGATTATCGGCTAAGAGACCTACCTTATCAGTAATCTTCAAACAATGAAACTACGAATCATCATGGTATTTTTGAATCGACGCCCACACGACCTAGTTATCAGGTGAGGGGTTAGAGCCCTTGTCTACCCTTAATTCCACAAGTCAAAGTTTGAAATTATCATAAAAGCTTGTTCCCTGAGGGCCCAGAGAGTCTGAAAGCTTCTGGCTTGGTGAAAGACATAGTAGTTATTAAGACCTTTTCCCGGTCAGAATTCGGCGGTAAGTCAATTCCTAATATTAAAGCAATCAAGTGGAATTGAAGGGCTGTAAATAGGCACCCGGCTACTGGGCCTCAGCTGAAACCTCCTCCACCACACAACAGGGATTAGAAAACGTTAGGGATGCAACCCTTCTGTACTCGTAATTGAATGACGTTTGTGAACACAACTGCTAGTGCTTACCGCCAAAATTTCAGCTTTTTTCCCGGAGCTGGTGTCATGTAATAGTGGTCGTGTTCACAAACGTTGTTCAATTACTAGTAGGCTTCTGTACGGTACTCGAGCATTTTCCCAGAGGCTAGTAGGGCTAATAGGAGGATGAGGAATATTTTTTGGGCGCTAAGCCTTTGAGAGAGTGCGACTACCTGCACTTATCCAAAAGTGAGCAATCTGTAGTGAGAGGGGAATATCTAGTGAGGCCCTATTCCTCTGCCTCCTATTGTGTCCTTTCCTCTGTTTTCTTCACTCTAAGGAAATGAAATAAAGGCTCTATCTTCGATCGCTCCGCACACATAAGTAGCTCACTAGTTCGGCAAATTGATAGCTATCCCCTAGAGTGGCAGTACCTTAAACTTGTTGACCCTGAGCCACCAGCGAGGCCCTGCACACTGCACACGCTACACTGCCAGAGGGACGGCTTGGCCGCTGGGAAGAATGGTAAGTTAGTTGTAGAAAATTTTTCGTTGTGTCAACTAAAAAGCCAACTAACTTCGCACTGCGGGAGTGGCATTTTAGAAAGATAGGGATAAACAACTGAGAATGACTAGCCTCACCAAGGCAATTCTCAAACCCTCCTACACCAGGTCAACGGTTCGATCCTCTATCGTCCTAATTCCTTGCATGAGTTTAGGTTGCTACTCCCCATTTTCCTCTACCTAATTTTCTAACCATGTAGAGTCCTTCAAGAGAACCTGAAAAAAATACACACCAATGATTCTCCTGGCACATGTATCCAGAAATAACGTGCACGAGGAGTAAAATCTCGCTACTCTCCTGCCTGATGGTCTTTCCAAACCAAGCTCCTACCATCATTCTAGCCTAGTATTTACCACGAGGCTGGACTAAACTTGGTTTGGAACATAGACTAGCTGTAATCCTACAGCTGGCAAGGCAACTGCTTCTTGCGCTATGCTATTGGTCTAGTATTAGTGGCTGGGTTTTTTTTCTTTCCATCACGGTGGCTGGTAAGTTAGTTGCCAGTATGACCATTGACTAATCGGTCAATGCAGGCTGTAATTTCCAAGAAATTATATAGATGAGCGCCAAGCCATACTGAGCACGGAAATAGCTCGGTCGCGACATCACTCAGAGATCGTCGGGATGATGCCGCTACCGCTGCGTCAGCTCTCGGAAAAACCCTCGACATCGCCACAGGTTTTTAAACTTGGACACTCTCTCGACGAAAGGCCCTGGTTGCATTTTGCACTAAGAGAATACAAATACTAGCAGTTTAATCTCATTGATGGGCCCTAAGCTGAGTTAAGCGGAGTCGTCGTACTCCCTCCCAGCCCCGTGCAAAAGTAGGAGGCGGGAGATAATCGAATAATCCAGATTATCTGTAGACATGACGAATGGCAAGAGAAAACTGGTCTCCGGATATCTCGAGCCGAGACTTATTTAAAGAAACGACACCTAGTAACAGGGGCAGTGAAGAGCTGAACCCATTAGAAGGCTAGCGAGTTCTTTAGTCTGCTCAAGTTCTTGATTATCCCTCATGGCTTACATACCTAAGATCTGAAGTATATATATATGTGGTCGAAAAGAGCATCTCTCAACCTCAACAGGCCATCGTTCTCGCTTCATTCGTTCAGTACCGGGTCCAGTTCCGCTAAGAGACCAAAATGCAGTTCACACCTACCCTCATAGCACTTGCTTCCCTCATTATTGCGAGTGCAAGTCCTCTGCCCTCGCCCTTTTCTCATAATAATTCCACTGCAACGAACGTCGGCACCTGCGGAAACCAAACATACAATCTAGCCATGGTAAAAATCGCCCCCGACATTGCATCTCCGAAGAATAAACTAACGGCAATTAGTATAAATGCTGGCCCGGCCCAATCCTCTGTCCTTCCATGAACGGAACTGGGACTTTGCCATGTGCCACCGGCAATGGTCCCCAAGGTTTTGACTGCTATCTGCCTTCACAGTACACGTCAGTTCCCCTGTCATAGTCCCGAAGCAACCCTATATAACTGACATGGAGGATATTGCAGCTGTGTGAACGCAACCCTTGTTCAACTACCCTCCACAGCAGCGACGAACGGCACAAATTTGACTTCGAGCCGCTAAGTTTCTGCATAATGCACTATCTTTTCGGGTTTGTTGAGGGTAATCCTAGAGAGTCTGTACCCGCGCAGCCGAGCTAGAGTGGGCATCTAAAGTGGTAATTCACATACAAAGTGTCCAACTTCAACTCGGCCGCGCTAGCACTACATAGTGTAGTAATAAACGCTGTTTCATATATTAATCAATATTTCGTTAAGACCTGAGTTAAGGCTGCGTGCCGCCGTGACAATACGGAACTACCACTCGGAGTTAGCAAAACCTTGAAATTGTGTCGGAGTCGTTAGGTGATATCAGAACAGCCCACCGCAGCAGATGCCATCTGTACAAATATTCAAGTCACCACGCCTCATTAAAGTAGCAGAGCAGTAGAAGTTAAGCAAGTGCGCCAAACTCAGAGCAAAGGCATGGAAAGCAGACCCTACCAGTCCCCTTGCACAATAGTAGCCAGGATTCTCGAGCTGTTTGGGATATGAAAATCAGTTTTGCCTCTATAACTCTGATGCCTCGGACCAGCGTGAGGTCCATTTATACCCACAACAGGTGAGCCGCCGGCAGAGTGAGGTTACTCCCGGTCTACCCGAGCCCGTTCCTATTCTGGTTTGCAGAGGTAGCAGCCGCAAAGCCCCCTAGAATTAATTTATGTCAGCATTAAGCCTTAAATATCAAAAGGGGATGTCATCTACTACTTAATGTGAAGGTTTTGTTGCTGATCCACTTATGGTACTAGTGTGTCTGTCGAGGGAAAAAGGGTTTGGTTATAAGCTCCTAGTGTTTGCCTAAGAGGGAATATGCTTCACGTCGGTCATGTAAGCCGCCTATTGAACTCTACAAACTCTAAAATACCAAGGGTCAGCGTTGAGTCTATCCTGCGCAAAGGCCGTCAAAGTCTTTAGCCAAAAGCTCAAGGTAAGCCGTCCTTTCCCTTACATCACAACATCACAACATCACACACTTAAACACGAACCGAGCCGGCTAGAAGGTTCCCCCGTCCCTGATGGCTCACCAAAGCCGATCACGTAGTGGATAAGGCTTCTACTGAGGAATCCGACAAGACCAAATATCAGCAGGCTATGAGAGCCAGGCACCGATCTCTTCCGAAAATCACCCACAAGAAATGTAAGTACTACCAATTTTTGTCCGCCTTTTACCCCCAAGGCCATAATAACTAGCATTTGGAGGCGCGTGGTCATCCATTGAATCACCCCAGCCCACGGAAATAATTAATGGAACAGCAACCGGTCTGTATACACTATAACCCTCCCCACCGCGGCCCAGGGGCCGCACCTCTGGGGAGATTCATAAAATACCTTTGAAGAAAAGCTTCATACCAAGTGATGTCTATCGATAGCTCACATCGCCCTCGAATATTTGCAACCCAGCCGCTGCTCGGCTATTAGGCAGCTCTTGGGGTGGGGGAATCGGGGGAACGATAATTGCCTGGGGGATGGGACTCCATTCACGTTTAATCACTCGGGATACTCAATGTCGCCTCTACATCAGATAACCAAATTCCGAGCAGCCTAAGTTCTACTATATTCAGTATTATGCTGTGGTTTTCCTTCTTTGCCTGTATCTAAATTTCTAATATCTTAACCTACAAATAATAGAACCACTTGGCCGAAACTCTGTTGCGCTAACTGATGGATAAGGAGCCCCAACTCCAGGTTTTATTTTTCCAGAAAATCTTTCAATACCTCGTATATAAACAAAAAAAAAATTGTAGAAATAGAAAGAGCGCCGGAATTACAATAAAGCACAGTACAGGCACCCAGTGAGATGTTTTCTCACGAGACAGGGGCCATTCCGCCGGTTAACTGCCTTGTCTTGTGCAAAAGCATCTCCCCTAGCACTTGCACGTCCGTTAGAAAAAGGTTCAAGCGAACAGTTTGCCAGGATTAACACGACATTACGTGTAGTAGATCAGATAGTCACTGTTACCCCCCAGGGAGTGGCCTACGGGAACCTGATACATCCATTATGGATTACCGGTATGGCAGCGACATCTAATAGGCCTTGTGGGCTTAATGGGGTTCATGTTGCGATAAGAGCCAAATAGAGAAATATCCCAAAGCGGTAAGATCAGCTCTCCTTCCGTTTTTTCTGGGCAAAGCAAAGGTACCAAAATTATCCCTAGGGAAAGCCACAATCATTCCTACGGGTTAAGAATAGGAAATAAACTACGATTTACCGAAGCCAAGCTAGCAACAGCAAAACAAAGTCCCTCCTAACCTAGGACAAGCATTTGCAGTGACGAAACAAGTGAAAGTATGAAGATTAAATACCATTGACCCCACTCGAATCTACCACGCCTTACTTCTATCAAATACAGGTATTCAAGCCTTAAAGAAAAAAAACTGGCTCAAATATGCAGTCCCCGTTGCTTATAAATTACAAGCTCAAGACTTTCTACCCGGTGCACACTCTGAAGGACTGGAAGTCAGTGGTTGTCAGCCAATCACGCCTCGCTTAGCAGACTTTACTCGAGCGAGGGCTTGGCAACGGTCCTCTTAACTGGAGTCGGGTTACAACTAAACAAATATTTGGTAAGGCGCTGAAATTGTACAAGATTTACCCTGGGCCCCTGGATATATCACCGGTTCCGCAGATAGGTCCCTGCTTGCACATACGGTATGTATCGTAGGGTGAACCAAGGCTCCCGAGACTGGGGGCTCACATGCAGAACTGGACTGGTCATTAGGGAACCTCCGAAAACTCACTGCACTTAATTTCCGAAATGTCCAGCTACTGGGCAGACAGTCTCTCTCCGTGTCTCGTACTGCGCTTGGTCGTGATGCTTCAAAACGGCCCCTGCTAGGCTTAATAACCATCGGTCCTCTCCTCATGACTACGAGCGAAAGGATGTGAGGGGTCCAGAATTGAGTTAAGATATCAATTGTATAAGCAGTATATCCAATCGCGCCTCCGTACGCATGCAAGGAAATCGCATCGTCATCGGGCTCAATTTGCAACGCATACTGCTTGAGGAAGGGCACGATAAACTGGCTAAATCGAGGTCTCCCTTGTGCTCGATCTCCGACCTAACCTGGGAACGGTTCCTCTATCTTATCTAATCGCTTTATCAAGCGAAAAACCTGCGTAGATGAGCATACGCACCATATGATAAGAAAAGCAACCCTTCACTCCGACGGTTGGAAACAAAATCGCCATTGCTCACACCGGTATTGGCAAAACTCCACAATAGGGAAAGCCTCGGCTTCGATGGATCCTAGGTCTTCCACATCTATGAGCCAATGTAATGCTAGGCAAACCTACGGCTAGGGTCACTATCGCAACACCAAGTATGATACCCCCATTTAGCCCCCAGCCCCGGATTTACCATTCTCTAACTAGAGAAAGCCATTCACTCATCGCCTCTAATGTCCGATCATCTGTGCTTCCCGAGGCAAAACGATGGGTGGAATCGATGGACACGGGTGAAATCCATTGAAACTTACTCTTTGCGGATTAACAGCTTTGGCCAGGCTGAAGAACCCAGCTTCCGGATGTGTATTCGTGAGGTTTTCGTGTAAACTTTCGCAGCAGTTAGAGTTAGAACCCAGATGAGAGAAGGTCGTACTCCAGCGATATCGTAGTCAGGAATGTCGTGAGAACTCATATATAAACTCCTAAATCCCCCCAAATCAGCAAAACCCCAACCTACTTCTCAGATTCAGTGACGACTACGACAACGACACTGCCGCTGCAATCATAGACGATAGAAGGAAAAAATTTCTCGTTTTCTTTTCAATATTTGAGGACTCAACCCTTTATAACCTCTAATTGCCCCGAATAATCAGCTCTTATTCCTCTTCATATCCTGAATCTCACCTACCCACCTTAGTCAATATTCTCCATTCATCAAGACTTTGAATTTCAAGAACTACGACTCTTAAAATTCACACTCGTAAACATGTCTGGAACTACTGTAAAGACCCCCTTCTTTAAGACTTGAAGAGCCAAAATACTAACCAATTTTCACGATACAGAAGAACATTCCCGACGTCGCCATCGTTGGTATTGGATGTCGCTTCGCCGGAGGTGTTAACAGCCCCGAGCAGCTATGGAACTTCATGCTCGACAAGAAGGACGCAGTGAGCGACGTTCCCTCCCACAGATGGGAGCCGTACTACAAGCGTGACCCACGCAATCCCGAACTCCTAAAGAAGGTCACCACAAAGGGGTCCTTCCTCGACAACCTCGAGAACTTTGATGCCGGTTTCTTTGGTATCTCACCCCGCGAGGCCGAGCTCATGGATCCTCAGCAACGTATCTGTCTTGAGGTTGCCTGGGAAGCATTGGAACACGCAGGTATCTCTCCCAACGACATTGCCGGCAGCGACGCCGCCGTCTTGATGGGTGTCAACTCGGACGACTACGGCCGCCTCATGCTCGAAGATTTGCCTGGAATTGAAGCCTGGATGGGTGTTGGATCTTCTTTCTGTGGTGTCCCCAATCGTATCTCATACCTCCTTGATCTCCACGGAAACTCCATTGCCTTGGATGCTGCCTGCGCTTCCTCCCTCATCGCTATCCACCACGCAAAGCAACTTCTCGAGAACTATGAATCTGAGGTTGCTGTTGTCGGTGGTGTCAACGCCATGTGCGGACCTGGTCTTATCCGTGTTCTTGACGTTGCCGGTGCTACATCACCCGAAGGCCGCTGCAGATCTTTCGATGCTGAGGCCAAGGGATACGGTCGTGGTGAAGGTGCCGCTGTTGTCATCATGAAGCGTGTCGAGGATGCCATCCGTGATGGTGATCAGATCCTTTCCGTTGTCAAAGGTACCGCCGTCGGACAGGATGGCCGAACCAACGGCATCATGCAGCCGAACCCCCAAGCACAGGCTGAGGTCTACAAGAAGGCGCTCAGCGCTGCCGGGTTCGATGCCAGTACAGTTGATTTCGTTGAGGCTCACGCTACTTCCACCCGTGTCGGAGATCCTAAGGAGGTTTCCGCTATCACATCCATCTACGGATCTGCCGCCGGTCGCACTGCTGAGAACCCATGTTACATCGGTTCTATCAAGCCTAACGTCGGCCATCTTGAAGCTGGTGCTGGTGTCGCCGGCGTCATCAAGGCAACCCTCGCCCTTCACTACCGCCAATTACCCCCTCAAGCCAACCTTCAGACCTTGAACCCTGCTGTCGATTGGGCCAACAGCGGCCTCGAAGTTGTTCGTGATGCCAGGCCCTGGCCTCGCCCAGATCAAACGCTTAGGGCTGGCGTCTGTTCATATGGATACGGAGGTAGTATCTCCCATTTGGTGTTGGAGGAGGCTCCTTCCAGGGAGACTCTTAAGGAAGAGGAGAACAACGGCCCTGTGATCCTCACACTCTCTGGTCCAGGAGAGAAGTGGTACAAGGGTCAAGCCGCTAAGCTCGCGGAATGGCTGAAGACCGACGGTGCAAAGATCCCTCTGTCCGCCATTGCCACCACTCTTTCTACCCGCCGCGCCCACCACCACGTCCGTGCCTCGATCATTGCCGAGAACCATGAGGGTGCTATCGCCAGCCTCGAGAAACTTTCCCAGGGGATCGACGACCCAACCATCATCAAGGCTCGCACTGTCTCTGGAAACACTAAGAACGACGTCGTTTGGGTCTTCTCCGGCCACGGCGCCCAATACCCATCCATGGGAGTCGAACTCCTCAAGACCGAGCCTGAATTTGCGAAGATCATTGACACCCTCGAGCCTATCTACCAAGAGACCTTGGGCTTCTCACCAAGACAAGCACTTGAGACCGGTGATTTCGAGACAACTGATAAGATTCAGGCATTGACTTTTGCTATGCACGTTGGTCTTGCCGCAGTCCTCAAATCCCGTGGTATCAAGCCTGCAGCCATCATCGGTCACTCGGTTGGCGAGATCGCCGCTGCCGTCACCACCGGTGCTCTGACTCTTCTTGAGGGTGCTCGTGTTGCTAGTATCAGGGCTAGCCTATATGGGCGTCCAGATGTTGCTGGTAAGGGTGCTATGATCTTGGTAGACATTCCTTTCGAGGATGTTGAGAAGGATTGTGCGTCTCGCAAGGATATCAACGCCTCCATCCACGCCTCGCCAACATCTACTGTTGTCTCTGGAACTCCCGAAGCCATCAAGGAGTACTCCGACTATCTTGCTACCCAGCAACAGCAAGTTCGTGTCGTGAAGTCCGATGTTGCCTTCCACAGCCCCCTCCTCACTTTCCTCGGCCCAGCTCTCACCGGACTTCTCGGGGACACTATCTCTCCCAAACAGGCCGATATCAAGTTGTACTCCACATCGGATCTCGATGCTCGCACGGAGAAGCTGCGCAACTGCGAATACTGGATCAACAACATGCTCGGTCCTGTCTGGCTCACTTCCGCCGTAAAGGCCGCCGCTGAGGACGGATACAAGGTCTTCTTGGAAGTCTCTGCCCACCCATTGGTATCTCACTCAATCAACGAGACTCTCATGGAGATTGGTGAGGATGAGTCTGTCGTTATCCCCACTATCCGCCGCAACCACCCTGCCTGGGAAGGAATCAACACCGCCTTGGGCCGCCTCCACGCCAACGGTGCCGTCGTCGACTTCAAGAAGTTTGTCGGAAAGACTTGGGTCCCCAGCCTCCCTCTTACCGTCTGGCAGCATGAGAAATACTGGCATGAGGTCACCGTTGGCACCCCGACCGCCTCTGCTGCCGAGCGCCACGACGTTAATGCTCATGTCCTCCTTGGAGCCAAGACTCAGGTTTCTGGTGTCAACGACACCAGTGTCTGGCAAACCGTTGTTGACGAGACCTGCAAGCCATTCCCTCTCAGCCACCCTCTCCACGGAACTGAGATCGCACCTGCCGCTGTTCTCATCAACACCTTCATCCATGCCGCTGAATGTATCTCCGTCTATGATGTCGTCCTCCGCTTCCCCGTTCCCATTTCCTCCGCTTCTCCCCGTGAAGTCCAAGTTGTCTACCAAGAAAAAAAGGCCCTCAAGATCCGCTCTCGCCTGGTCGCTACCGAGAACAAGGGCGACGAGTTGTCCTGGATGACTCACACCACCGCCAAAGTCCCTGCCAACCCCATCGAGCTTGAAGAGGAATACTTCCCCATTGATGACATCTACGCCCGTTGCACACTCAAGAGACACGCCAATTGGGCCATCGACTACCTCTCCGATATCGGTGTCGCTGCTATGGGTTTCCCCTGGACCGTTGAGAACCACGTTGAGGGCAACCGCGAGTTCATCGCTAAGGTTAACGCCCTTCCTGATGGATCAACCGACCTCCCATGGGACCCCACCTCATGGGCTTGTATCCTGGATGCCGCCACCTCCATTGGTTCCGCCGTTTTCTACAGATCCCCTATCCTCCGTATGCCCGCACATATCGATAGCATCACCATTGCCGCCCCTCCTCCACCCAGCGCATTGATCTACGTCCGTGAAGTCCCCGGCCAAGACTGGACTGCCGATGTTGTTGTCACTGCTCTGGACGGTAAGGTTCTCGCCAAGCTCCGTGGTATGCGCTTCTCCCAGCTCGACGGCACCCCCGGTGTCAGCGGCAGCGTCGAATCCCTCGCCCACAACCTCCACTGGACCGCCGCCCAACTTGAAAGCACCTCCGCTCCTCTCAATAACGTCGTCTTCGTTGCCGACAAAGCTCACTCCCTCCTCGGTCCCTTTAAGAAGACCCTCACTAAGCGTGGTCTCGGTGTTAAAGTCATTGAGAGCCCCAGCGAACTTGAATCACACTCTGATGTCCTCCACAAGACTGGAACCGTAGTTATCGTCCTCCCTGATGAGCTCGAAGATATTGAGAGACTCCCTCAAACCAACTTTGCCAACACCCTCAAGCTCCTTGAAACCACCAAGCGTCTCAACACCTTCAACTCCTCCGCCAAGCTCTGGGTCATCACCGAGGAAGTCCAGAACGCAAAGAGCGAATACTCTCTTGCCGCTGCCTCGATGTTGGGTCTTGCTCGTATCATTGCCTCCGAGCAGCCTGACTTGTGGGGTGGTTTGATTGATATCGACGAACCCGCCTTCCCCTTCCAGGTCCTCAAGTTCATCCACAAGGCCGATGTGGTGACCGTCCGTGACGGTGTCAGCAAGATTGCCCGTCTCCGTGCCCTCCCCAAGGCTTCCCTTACTCCCGGAAGCGACTTGAAGTCTGCCATCAAGATCCGACCTGACGGAACATACCTCATCACCGGTGGTCTTGGTGCCTTGGGTCTCGAAGTTGCCAGTTGGTTGGCTGAAAAGGGTGCCCGTCGCCTTGTCCTCCTCTCCCGCAAGGGCCTACCACTGAGATCCACCTGGTCTAACGTGACCAGTGGCCCCAACGCCGACATCATCAACAAGGTCAAGACTATCGAGGCTTTGGGAGTTGCCGTCAACACTGTTTCTTTGGATCTCGGCAAGCCCGGTGCTAGTGAGGATCTCAAGAAGGCTCTCGACAACTTGTCTCTTCCTCCCGTCACTGGTGTCGTCCATGCCGCTGGTATCATGGAAGACGCTCTTATCCACGAAGCCACTGAACAATCCTTCAAGAATGCCCTCACCCCCAAGGTCGATGGATCGTGGGCACTTCACAACGCCTTCCCCGTCGGAACCCTCGATTTCCTCGTCCTCTTCTCTTCTTGCGGTCAACTCTTCGGCTTCCCCGGTCAGGGTGCTTACGCCTCTGGAAACGCCTTCCTCGACGCTCTCGCCAGCTACCGTCGCAATGCCGGCGATAATGCTCTCTCGCTCTTGTGGACCGCCTGGAACGGCCTTGGTATGTCTGCCTCCGCCTCTGCTGACTTTATCGACGCCGAAATGGAGTCCAAGGGGATCACCGGTGTCACCCGTGACGAAGCATTCCGCGCCTGGGAGTATGCCGCCAAGTATGACGTTCCTCAGGTCGTTGTTGTCCGCTCTCTGCCAATCGACGAGGGCGCCACTCCCGCAGTCCCTATCCTCACCGACATCGCCGCCCGCCGCCCACCACCCGAGGTCGACTCCGAGAGCGAGGAGGACAGCGAAGACGAAGAGGAGTCAGCCCCTGCTGCTGCCCCATCAAACCCTGCCGACCTCAAGAAGCATCTCGAGGCAACAATCAAGGCTGATGTCGCATCGGTCCTTCGCCTCTCCTCACCCGATGATGTTGACACCCACCGCCCTCTCTCTGAGCTCGGAATGGACTCTGTCATGACTGTCGGTCTCCGAAAACAATTCAAGGACACCTTCAAGGTTACCATCCCACCAACCCTCATCTGGGCTCACCCAACCGTCGCACATTTGACCAAATGGTTTGCCGAAAACGCCAAGGTATCCGCACCCTCCGCTACCGCCACCTCCAGCGCGCCCAAAAAATCAAAGTCCCCCAAGAAGTCCGCCCCCAGCAGCTCCGGTAGCGCTCTTCCTTCGAACCCAGCAGACTTGAAGAAGCACCTCGAGCAGATGATCAAGGCCGACGTCGCCTCAGTCCTCCGCCTCTCCTCCCCCGATGATGTTGACACCCACCGTCCTCTCTCTGAGCTCGGAATGGACTCGGTCATGACTGTCGGTCTCCGAAAACAATTCAAGGACACCTTCAAGGTCACCATCCCACCAACCTTGATCTGGGCTCACCCAACTGTCGCCCATCTAACCAAATGGTTCACCGAGAACGCAAAGCCCACCACCTCCTCCCCTGCCGCCCCTACCACTTCCTCAACCAAGAAATCCAAGTCCACCAAGAAATCGAACACCTCCTCCACGGGCCTCTCCCTCCCCACCAACCCAGCAGAGTTGAAGAAGCACCTAGAGAAGCAAATCAAGGCTGATGTCGCCTCAGTCCTCCGCTTGTCCTCCCCCGACGACGTCGACCCACATAGACCCCTCTCCGAGCTCGGCATGGACTCGGTCATGACCGTCGGCCTACGCAAGCAGTTCAAGGACACCTTCAAGGTCCAGATCCCCCCCACCCTGATCTGGGCTCATCCGACCGTTTCGCATCTTTGCAAGTGGTTCGCTGAGAACTTGGCTAAATAAATAAGTTTTTTTCTTTTCTTGTCCGAGGGTGGGTGGGTGGGTAGGATGGGTAGGGTGAGTGCGGGAGAGCAGATGGGGAAAACACGGAGGATAGAATGATGGAAAGAGCGAGGAAGATGAATGGATAATTATAGAGAGAGAAAGGGGGCTCATATATGTCGTAGTCTATGGTTTCCTTTTCCTTTTCTTTTTCTTCTTCTTCTTCTCTTTTCTGCCCCCTCTATCTTCCTTGATGATGTTTGTTGTCGTTGTTTTTCCCAGGATGAAAGTATAATCACGTCTGCGCGGTTATGATGTTTCTTTTGTTATTTACCATTTGTTATGTTATATTTTCGCGTTTCTCGTCCCCCTAAAATGCCTTTTTCTTTTCTTTTTCCTTTTTTTCCTCTTTCTTGTCGATTCCTTTTCTTTCCTTTCTTCTGTTTATTTTTCCTTCTCTTTTCCGTTTGATACAAGATATTATGAAATTGAGTCTTCATTTATTCCCATTTTTTCTCCCAAAGTGCGAAAAAAGAATCACGAGTGAGACAACCACCGCAACCCTAACCCTTAACTTCTTCGCCTCGCTTTTATCAATGAGGATCACCAATTGGCCCGTGCGCTCCCCTGCCCCACAATTCGCAAGAGAATCAACAGCAACTTAACCTCTAAATCAAATGTGAGCCCCCTCTCGTTGTCCGCCTTACATACCGGTACGTTCAAAAAGGAGAAGCGATGTAGGTACCCGCATCCATCAATTCCTCCCTTTTATTCGTGCGACATGACGCGCACTACGTGTCCCGCTATATATGGCTCTGTTGGCACTCCAGCGGGGTCTCTCATTTCAAAACAGAAAGTCTTTCGAGAAAATCAAACTAAATCTCTCTTCTTCATCGCCATCATTGCTTTCCCCAAGCCCTCAACAGATAGACGAAAATACTATGCTAACGTTCATAATAAATACTTCTCTAGGGATCCTTGCTACTTGGGCCTTCTACAGGACGACTATCGTCTTGCTCTTTCCCGAGAACCATGCCGAGATTAGTATCCTTGGGCTTCTACAATTGCTGGTCAGAGGCTTGTTAGCGAGCCCAGGTCCTAGCGTTCTCCCGCTAGACCAATTGAGCTACACACTTCTTGAAGATGCGCGCAAGAGCGGGCGGTTGCGGGGCGGATACTTTGTGCTGCACACAGAGAATGGGGTTTGGTCAGATGAGAAGGGGGCAAGCTGTATTTTAGAGATACAGAATAATTGGAGGGATATGGAGGGAGAGTGGTATGCTTTGATCAAAGAGCCATTGGTCAAGTTCCAAGCCAGGGAGGATGATGGATGCGTTGTCGCCTTGACGGTCAGACATCGAAGCGACTGGGATGCCATTCCTAGCACCTCCGACCTCATTCCCGAAGGCTTTCATGTATCACAGGGATGGCGGGAGAAAAGCAGAGAAGAACTTAAAGAGAAAGGAAATTTCCTATATGCCCAGGAATCATATTGGGGTGCTTTCGATCTGTAACATTTCCCTACAGCCGCAAGAGCCGGATTTAGGTGCTAACGGGTTAGTTACAAGCAAGCCCTACACCAACCAGTAGACTCGGTGCCCTCAGACCTAATACAACGAAACTGCGCTCAGGCAGCGTTAAGGCTCTCCCTTCGCGACACGGCCATTCAAGATGCCACGGCAGCAATGTCAGCCAATCCGTCAGATCCCAAAAACTCTCTCAAGTTAGCTGAGTGTCACTATGCTGCGCAAAACTATGTCGCGGCGGAAACAAACCTCCAGAAAGTTGTGACACTCGATCCCCTAAATGTCAAAGGAAAGCTCCTGCTTGAAAAATGCCAGCAAAGGATCGCAGAGACTAAGGGAGAATACGATTGGGTAAAGATTAGAAAGGCGCTGAAGACGAGGCCGAATTCCTATCTCGATGTCGCAGATTATACCGGGCCTGTTGAAGTCAAAGTCGGTAAATTCGGTAAGGGGTTATATACGACAAAAGAGGTTAAAGCCGGAGATCTATTACTTGTCAGTAAAGCTCTGCAATTCGTTTATCTCTCCGACGGAGACCTCGACAGCACCGAAAGGTTGAAGGAAATGAAACTGGATTGCATTCTCGAGGTCGCCGAGAGGCTACACAACGAGAAGGGTCTACAGAAAGGATTCTTTGAGCTCTGGAGAGGAAAAGGAAGCCTAGAACCCGGAACTATCGGTGACACCTATGCTCTTGACACGTGAGTGTCCTTTCAAACAGCGGCCGTGATTATCACTCAGCTAATATTGGGAGAAGAGAAATGATCAGGGACATATATGACCTAAATTGCTTCACACCGTCATACCATGACATAAATAGTTTCCTAGAAGAGCCCCCGTACGGCGAAGGACTATGGCTTCTTCCTTCCTTCATGAACCACGCGTGCTGGACCAACACACGTCGTTCGTTCCTCGGGTATCCTCTTTTCCAGACCACGAACACACTAACATCTCAGGCTAATCTAATCTAGCGACGTCATGATCCTCCGCGCAGCAGCCGATATCCCTTCCGGCTCCGAACTCTTCACGCCTTATGTCTCGCTGTATACAGACCTGTTGTCCCGGCAAACTCATCTACAAGATCGCTACGGCTTCACCTGTACCTGTGCATACTGCACGATTCAAACAGAAGAATCCCTTCAAGTCCGAAAGAACAGAGCCTCGATCCTAGAATCCTTCGCCACCCTCCTCCCATCTCTTGATCCGCTATTCCGACAAGAGGCTTTGAAGGAATGCATTTCAGAGGTTGAAAAGACATACACTCTTCCCCCAAGCGACTTCCCACGATTAGAACTCCTTGATGTCTATTGGACACTAGCCTTAACGTACCACCAACATCAACCACGAGAGGGGATAGCGGTCAGCATGAAATTGTTATCCGCACTTGGATTCGAATTTGGTGATGACGGAAGCATGAGCAGAGTTGGATACATGGGCATCCACGCAATGCCCACAATGTCTCAATTGTGTATCTCTTGGGCAGCGCTGGGGGAGGTGCAGAAGGCCGAAAAGTGGGGGGAGAATGCGAAGGTTGTCTGCACAATTATCATGGGTGAGGGGACTCGGTTTGAGGAGATTTATAAAGAGTGGCTGGAAGCGGCACCAAAGGGCTAGTTAGTTATCATAGAACAGTTATGCTTAGAAAATGCGATGAAATGAAGGAAAAATCAGCCATCATAAGTAGTGTGCCCTAACCGTGAAGATATCGGTATTAGTCAAAATTCACGAACAGTATATCTCATCTCAGAAAATCCTATAAACCCATGATATCCAGAAAAATACTTGTATGATACTGTGTGAAGCAAGGGGGCTCATCCCCAAGCCCACCAGCTCCATCCCTAGAAACACAGAATAGCCAGAAAGAAAGCCAAAATTACAGTTAACATCCAGCAAGAATCTAGATACCGTAGGGAATTCTAAAAAGGAGGGCATAATCAGTTTATATGCGTGACCATAATAACCACATTAGACAAACCCTGCCGACGACGACGCAGTTACTTACAGCAGGGAGTGTCATGAGTCAGTCAGACAATCAAGCCACGTGAGGCCATTAATAAGCCAAGCATCACATAACCTTCCATCAATCAACCCCGAACCGAGTGATTTCTGCTGAGGCTCTGTTCTATTGGTGCGTTGGTATCATACTTACCGGACCGGACCGGGAAAGTGGATCAGACCCAGAAGTTGAAATCGGTTTAGTCTAACTCATCCGTTGAATTTTGCAGCAAATCCTCACTGCAGAAAGTAATATCATCCTGTACCTCCAAATTCAGCTGAAAAAAAAAAAGGTGCAAATCTATAATAACATTATAATATGCTAATTATCATAAATATCTCTTGCACTTTTGGATCTCCTCTTCTTCTTCTTGGCATTGTACATCAATTGAGATTTCCAGATTTTTAAACTTTTTTTGGTTTGTATTTTAACTGGTTCACTACTTCCCGGCCCGATATAATACGTTTAACACAGTGACTATGTGTGTAATCCATTATCCATCCTACAGCAGCTTCTTCAGTCAGTGTAATGGTTGTGCTAAAGTTGGTTTTTTTATTATTTTTTTAATGGTTCAGGTTTGGTGATGCTGCCTCATACTCTTCTTGTTCTTTCAACAGTGTCCGTGCTACTTTATCTGTTGGAAAGACTCTACAGAATACTCTCAGCTATAAGGTACCGAGGAAATTGGACTCTTTGAAATAGGCAACGGGATTTGCCTCCTCCCGTTTGATAACCCTTCCCCTGGCGATCCCAGTCAAACCGGCAGCCCACAATGCTCCCCAGGCCAAAGATAAAGGCAGAATACCTAAGGGCAATAATAAGGATCAAAAACCATCACCCTGCGCACCCACCACAAGTAAATTAGGCAAAGCAAAATCCAGGATCTACAAACAGTCACAAGTCCTGATCAATTCTCAAATCCTAAAGACAAAGAAAGCACCTCGCACATAAAAATGCCGTATTCAACAAAGAGCAAAAGCTCCTGTCTCGTTGTCTCCCCCAACGGCAACGCATGCATACATGCCGCAAACTCTGCGATGAGGCAGGCATGATCAAGCCAAACCATATATCATGCCGGTAGTGATCAAATCCAACCTTAGATATTTGGGGATATGCGATGTACTGTATATCGAAGGGACGATAGTGCTCGCCACATTTTTCAATAAGGTGACTAGTAGTTTATCGTGGGAGGAAATATGTTTGCTTCGTAGATTAGAGTATAAGATAGAGTTTCTCTCAGATTTTCCCCGCATATGGACTTGGAATATCCAGAGAGAAACCGTACGATAGCTATCAACAGAACTAAGTATTTCAACCTGAATCCTTACCGGTAAGTTTCCCAATACAGTGTGATACAACACTAGTAACGGGAGACAAAAATTAATCGATGATAACCCATAAATAACCCATATCCCTAATAACCAATCCGCCTCCCCGGCAGCCTTTGGTATTTTCCAGAGCATACCACAGATTACCACTCTTAATGCGCTCGGATTAATTCCCCTACGATAGCAGGCTGACTTACGCCCGCCTTGCCCTACCCGGCATCCCACTACCGCGGTATGACAAAACTTGAAGCCCACCCAAAAAATACATACTTTTTCATGCCGAGAATTTTTCATAACAATTGTATTTTCAAATACATACGATAGATTAGAGTTATGGAGGGATTTTATCCTAGACACAAGGTGCACAGATTCTTCTGGCAAAAGCGCAAGGCTCATGCCGGTACGGGTAATGCGTGCGGTTCACAAAAGTTACAGTATGACATGAGGAAACCCGGCGAACGGCCTGGCAACATAACAATAACGATGATAATATTTCCTGTATATATCATACCTTCTATGATACCCATCTCGCATGGCATGGGGGGACAGGTAGGCAAAGAAGAGTTGAAACCTTTAATGGTGTTCTTCAATGGTCTACGTTACAGTATTTATTTATTTTTTTCCTGAGCCCCTTGCTGATTGCCTCGAATGATCGAAGGGGACCCTTAAATGCCAAGCCAAGGCTAAATTTCAAGATACTAGTATTGTGGGAGGCTCCCCCTTGTCATGTGCTGAGAGAGGCCTTGTGCAAGACCTGTAAATATTATACATGATAGAAACCCATTTTGCTGCCTCACGAAGGCTGTCGGCGTAGTTTGTCGTAACGCACAGTACGGTTACTGTACCCATAGGCCACATATATTGTACTATAAGTGTCCCGCAAATACTTTTGGAAATCCTGAATCTTACGCCGTGTCGCCGGTTATGAATTCCGCCCGCCAATTGATAAGACCATCCATGTCAAAATGCCCAAGGCTATTACCGGTACTCCTCTCAGCTTTCCCAGAAAAGGTTAAAACCCAATACAGTATGGTGCCGTATGGTACAGCACCACGGAAAAAATGGAGGTACCTTGGTGATACAGGTACTTGTACCGTCCCTGGCAAAGGCATACGGTACCATAGTATTTTCTCGTGTAATCCACTATTTCCGTCCAGCATCTAATATCCGTATTCAACGACAAAAACCTCCTAAGAAGGGACAGCGTTTGCCTAACACGGTATAGCCTCTGGCCTGCGGGCGTGTTGGTTCATGCTAACTGGCAGTCACAATTGTTAACCTACCAAACCAAGCCTATCACGGGCTACCCCCTTATCTCCAAACAGCTTTTAAAAGGCAAGCTGGGTCATAGATGGGGGTTTGAGGGATGCTCTCGAATTCCCTAGAATAGCGGACCACCAAAAATTCACCACCCTAAGAGAGAGCAGACAAACACAGAGGAAGGTTTTGTGGCTGCGAGTGAATCAAAAAATCTAATACCAACGGTAATTAGACCCATCCTTCCCTTTTCGCTACGTCGATTGGATGTTCCACAGCCACTCCGCGAGGGGCCGAATGAAGGGTGGTTCTTTGTGGAGATTTTGCTTTTTCGGTGATATGCTTCTGGAGCATCCGGCATCCGAAAGGTTCTACCGTATTGCCAAGGACATGGTATTTAAAAGAGTTACGACACTCCTTTCCCACTCTCCGGTTCAATATATTCAAAACCTCCATATCATACCTACAGTACCGTACCCACTCTTCGAACTGTACCAGCGAATGGTGTGGCTGATGAGCATACGTCTTCCCCTCCCCCCCCACCTTACAAACTCAAAAATGCACTATCCTCAGACCGATTCGCTAGACACACAGGTATCACAACTAGGCCGGTGTGAATTTCTGCGAGAATGCAATAACTCAATTATCCCTAAAAGAAGAAGAATAAACCATCGACTGACCGATAGTCTCATCTGATTTTTTATGGTAAGGCGTCAGGCCTTTCCCAGACAAAGCTCCTGCAAACACAAGAGGCCCATGCCTCATCCACACACACTGTGTACCTCACTCAGGCAACAAACGAGAAAAAAAAATGAAACCAAGCCCGTACCTGCCCCCGAGATTCTTTGATTTTGATTCTCTCGCCACCGTCGCGTGTAATTTTCTTTACATGGGCACACACTCGCTGCGCATTGTCAACCAAGGGATCCTAATACCGGTACTGGTACCGCAATTTACATAGCAAACGAACAAGTAGACAAGGTTCACTACGTTTTACCACTGGGGTATGCGCAGCGGGGAGCCCTTTCTTGATGCGCATCGTACACATACGGTCAACCCATGAAAGAAAAGGAAAAAAGGAACAATCATCACCACAGCGGCATGGTAGCAGTAGGGCAGCAGCGTAGGCACAGGCCGTGCACGCTTTCCACCCCCTTTGCCAAGAGAGTTGATATTCGAGTGATGACACATGAAGGGGATTTACGTGAGTGATGTCTCATGACCGATTCAATAAAAATAGAACTCTGTTTAAGGACAATTAACCGACACGGAGCTGCTCACTTGGCAACCCATTAGTGCCATTTGGTACTTTTTTTCCTCCCCTCTCTCGTACCGTGGTCCTTCCCTTTGTGGGCTGTGATGACGGATAATTATGGTAAAGTTTCTGCGCGGTGGATTGGTGGGGCTGTACCGCACTACTCTTACACTGTTAAATGCTTGGCTAACTTATGTCTTGGTAAGCGTGCTGAAAACGAGCTCCGATGTTCAGCAGTTTCCTGGGTTGGGAACACGGTTCGTTGGTTCTCGAGTAAGACAAATGTGATTTATTTTTTTCCCCGCTCCCTCTATCACGTAGCTCTATATGGCCCGTTGAAAAGTGTCAGACATCGAGCTTGAGTAGCACTCGAGTACTGTGGTGAGATGGACACGATGACTTGATCCAGGGATAAGGTTTCTACTTTTACGGTACCTGTATGGCGAAGCTGAAGGTGCTCTACCGTGTTGTACCGGGGAGGCCATGATGGCAAGTATAGTACGGTACTCGAGTACAGTAGGCGACACGCGGAAACGGCGGGCGCCAGATCGGTACAGCAAAGATAAATTTATGATATTGAAGAGATCGCCAGGACAATCTCCTCCTACATACAACCCTAAGACCTATCAGGGCTTCATAGGTATAGGCCTAAGGCTATCCGTAGGGTAACCTTTGTGTTCACGCGGGTCTGCACACGGGTCTGCTAGGTGCGCATCGTACAGGAATTCCTTTACACACACACTCACACACACTCACACTCACACTGGCACCCACATGCACAGGAGAGGAGAAAAAAAATGGCTTGATTGAAGCGGGGATGAAGGGGGTTACTATGGAACGGTGGGAGGGATTCGGATCTGTCTGTCTCCCCACTATCGTTCCACTGGGATTTTTTAATTCAATTTTCTTTCCTCTATCTCGCCATAATAATATTCTTATGGTGGGCAACCGTTACGAACTTTGCTGTTTCCTATTATCATAATATTATCGTAGGCCCGTTTTTACTGCTGCAACTTGTACCTGCTTGTATTGCTCCATTTCATAGGAGGGTCCACGTGGCAGAGCGTTTATGTTGAAAAAAAAAATAAAAAATTTGAAAAAAAGAAAGAGAACAAGAGCTTGGTTTTCTTTCTTTTGGGGTTAGTGTTCTGAGTGCTTCGGCTTTTGCAGGTTGAGTCCCTCACGGGTTTCCCTTCGTTCTCTCTTTCCCACACACCTTTGCGCCTCTCTCTCTCTCTTTCCAGTCGAGCTCTCTCGCCCTCTCCCAACTTACCTTCCCTCGTTTCCTTTCCTACTCTCTTCCCCCATCCATCTCGCTCCACATCATTCTCCTGTTTCCTCATATTATTACTACTATCATATTCTTTTTTTTTCTTCCCCCCTCTATTATTATTGTTATTGCTGTTACCATTTCATTCTGCCTACTTTTCTACCGATACCCTCAAAATCCATTTTCGCCGCTTGGCCTCGTGTTCAACACTGTTGTACCCTACCCTACTGAGTAGTCAGCAGAACGGACTCCGCCCCGCCACCCGCTTAAAACTATCTCTCAGTCTTGCTTGCTCGCACAACACATCACGGCACCTAACCTACCCTGCCCTTTCCCTTTCCTACCGTACTGTATTCCCTACCCACCCTTCCCTATCCCTCCTCCTCCACTCTTCCCTCCCGTTCCTTCCTTCCTCCTTTCTACTTCCTGAGCACAAGCACACATACACATTACATTACATACACGAGAGACATCATACAGCCATACTCAGGCACACCATTTGGAACTAGAGTACTTATCCATCCATCCATACATCTATTCCTCACATCCCCCGTTACCTCCTTCAACCACGACCCGAAATTTCCGATCATCCATTCACCACATTTTTCTTCACGCCAACCCCCATACCACAACCAACCGACAACCGACAACCGACAACCACACTACACCCTTATTCTCCTAAACCTTTTTACCAACCAAATTTAATCTTCTGTGTCAACCACCAATCCACAACCAATACAAACCCTACAATGGGTCTCCGACTCCGTCAAAAGAGCCCTTCTCCACCCCGATCACCACAACAACAGCAGGAGCAGCGCAGACAGCAGCAACCATCTCCTCCACCCACACCACAGCCCCAAAAGTCACTGAGAAAAGTACGGAAAAATACTCACCGGTCGAGATCACGGTCGCCGTCTGGCCTTAATTCAGCGATTGTGCTGCCTAGTAACATAATTCCTTATGGTGTATTATTTCAAGACGATGAGCCCGAAGATGAGGGCTACTCGAGTCCCCCTTCAACGCCTACTGATCCTCCTCCGCACATGCAGGTAGATGGATGGCGGATGGTACCTGAGAGGGGTTTAGCAATGGAGCTCATGTTTGGTAACATGGACGCGGATTTGATCGACGAAATAATTGGTGTATCCTCAAGCGACGAAATGGATATTGACGAGCCCGCAACACCATCAAATACAAGGACAAGTACACGGATACCACATACACATCTAAATTCGAGTCCAAACTCGGAGGCATCGTCGAGTAGTATGAACTCTCGCGATCGAAGGTATTCCGAAAACGGTTTTGGTGGAAGAGTGGTGGATGAGAATTATGACTAGTTCTTGAGCCGAAACATTACTCTATTCTAGCGTGGATCTAGTTTATTACCCTTACGTTTTTACTCTTCGGTCGGTCTCAACATCATCATCCTGCGAACAAACATTGTGCGGTGCATCATTTTAGGGCGATAGCGATTCTCATATGCGATGGGGCGGTTCCTTTTCCTTTTCCTTCTTTGCAACTGCCACTTTATTTGCTTTTGCTGGATACCTAGGCGGGGGGACATCTCGGTAAAGGTGGAGCTCCCCCCAAACATTTTTGTTCTTCTCTTCCCAAAAAGATACACAAACCTTTAGGGGATTCTGTTAATTGAGAACGAGAGAGAAATTAATGAGGAGAAAGAGGGAATAAAACAAACAGAAAAGGCCGAAGGAAAAAAAGGGACCTATAAAAACATCAGCTTTACCTTGACCGCTACGTAAGGTAAACCTTTTTTCCTCCCTCCTTTTCTGGGCCCTCCTCCTTGATACAAAAATCATAGCAAAGCAATTCTTGTACTTTTTTTTCTCTTATTTCTTTTCTTAGTATATAGTTTGTCTATCCTTTTTCTTTTTCTTACGCTTGTTCTTTTCTCTTGTAGTTCACATATGTACCATCGCACCCTCAGTTCATTTCGGTTCATCATGTTCGGTTCGAGTCGGTCGGGTTAGGTCATAGCGAATCTTGTCATTTTCCGTTTTTATCTTCTTCCTCTCCTTCTTCGCTTTCATTTATTTTCCATCTCTCTGTCGATCTGTTTGCTCTCAAAAAAAGCTTTCTCATCTTCATTGGGAGTACTTGGGTTGGTGAGGCGTTCTTGTCTTATTTTTCCACTTTTCTGCTACTTCTCTCCTACCTAACTGCCTGCCTACCTATTTGACTACTTCTTGTCCTATAACCACTCTTCCTTTGCTTCTTGACTTCTCTCATATGTGGGTGTTTGCTTTTCTTTTGTTTTCAAAAGGAAAATCTGAACGCTAAAACGAATCTCTGTCATGTTTCTTTGGTCGTTTTCATTCTGGGCTCGGTCGGAAGAAGTGGAATTAATAGATGTATGTGTGTATGTACTTTACTAGCATTATCGGCCCTTTAGGTTACTTAGGAGAAACTTTATATTACAATTACACTGTTAAATCCAGTATCTACGAGATTACGGTATAGTGGCTGGGCGCAAAAACACCGTACTTTAGCTTCTTTTTTGCCTGACTATCGCAATGGTGCTCTCGCCTGACTGTTCCGCTCTACTCTATTTAACTTGAAATAGTTGGTGATATGATGAAACAGATGCGGCGAGAGGGGCAGATAGATAGATAGGTGGCACACAGACAGGCAGATCGGTTGCCAAGCTAGGATTGGGGAATTGGGATGATATGTTTGGCCCACCGGTATGATACCGTATCATATTATCACACACACACAGGGGTGTATGACGGACGGAAAGTGATGGTCGCACTGTGGCTGTGCGCTCACTCTCCCAAACCAAACGAAACGAAAGGAAAAAAAAAAAGCAATCAAGTCGAGACGCACCGCCACAAGGCACCCATTACTTCCCATCACCCCCCCACCCTTGTACGGTCACGGTATCCGCCCGTGTGGTGTGTGTACCGTACTATATGAATAAAGGTGCAATCTTTAAACTACGGTACCGTAATGAATACCGTAAGGCAGATTGCTAGTCTAGTCATGGGATATCACTCGCATCGAGTTTCGCAGAACACCGCAGCAGGGCACGGGTATAATAGCAGGTGACAGATTCTTATGAGTCACTGAATTGATTCGCACCCGCGCACTGGGACTGGAAGGCGTATTTTTTCTTTTCCTTTCCTTTGCTTTCGTTGTGACTTGGCTGGTTTATTGGTCGCTGACTTAGCTACGGTAGTAAAGTGGGATAGGAGGAATTGGCGTAGATTTCGTTTCGTTTCGTTTCGTTTTGTTTTGACTCATTACTGAACTGGATTTGTGCGCATTGTTACGAGTACGAGTACTGTATGATGCCGTACCGTGCCCTAGATTTCTCTTTTGCATTCATTTATTTATGATTTGGTTTATTGGTGTTTCTTGTGCTGTGCTGTGCTGGGGCTCGTGGTGTCTTGCCTGTTTTGTGGCTTTTTGATGTGCGAGGGAGGGAGGGGATGAGTGGATGAGTGAGTGATTCATTCGGAAGTGCTGTGGGAAACTTGGAAGGGATCGGCAGGGACTTTGTCTTGAGATACCGGTTGGCGGGTTGTGGCGGTACGTGGCTGTGTGTTGGTTTTTCGCTACGGTCGTGATCTGTTCTATATTCTATTCTCTAACTAGGAGGGGGATTGAATTAAATTCATACTGATTGTTTTACATATATGTTTGTATAATAATATTAGAATATCATGATTGTTTTATTGTATGTTTCCATCCGGCTCTCGATGATCCGAATACGATCCCGATATCGTACATACGGTACGGTACCGTGACCGCGCTAATTATCCTGGATAAAAAGTGAATTGAAAAAAAATAATTCAGACTTCCAAAAGTTTCCCAAATTTTCTAAAACACAAAAAAACGTCTTCTCCCGTGCTCTTTTTGAATTTTGGCTTTTGCTGTCTTGAGTGGGAGTTATGGCTTTGACATTTCGGGTATACCGGTAGCGGCTTCTTTGACGGTCGCTTAATGTGAGATGATGGATGCTCGTCAATGGTGTTTAGTGAGCTTATGTCAGTGGCTACGATATCATATTATCCAAACCTTGATTTCCTCCTTCTCTTCTCTTCTCAAATAAGTTAGCCTAATTATACTGTAATATTTTGTTTTTGTTTTATTAATTAGGGCTCTAACTAACTAATCCTCAACCCTACCAACCGACAAAACCGAAAAAAAAATCTAGAACCTCGCGGACTTTCACATTCCACACTCACTCTATCATATCATACCGATATGGTTGAAAAATGGCATCATAGCACACACAATAATTATTATGGTACCCTCTCAGGCCTTCCCTCCCTCCCATTACGTTGCATTATATTATTATACACGCGTACAGTACGGTACCTGCCGAGTTGTTTTCCCCCCCTCCAGGAAAAAAATAAAATAAAATAAGGCCAGAAGTGCCCTTTCGGGTACTTCTATTCTACCGTAGCGGGTTTGTACGAGTAAGGGTTTCGTGATGGTGTATATCGTATTATAACGGACGTGCAGCGCATGTAAGTTAAGTAAGTAAGTAAGTAAGGCTACGGCGGCGGTTATCTTGTAGGAATGGAAGGATGGACCTTGGGAGGTTATGGAGTTTGGGTACAGTATGGACAGTATTCGAGAACCGTAGGTGAAGGTGGGGGGGGGGGGTTAATGTGCACTTTTGGAAGGCTGGATGGGTACTGTAGACTACAGTTCCTGTTGATCTTCGGTCAAAAGCTAAATTAAACAAGCCGAAGGGTTATCGGTTGCCCCATCCGATATAAGACTACGATACTGTGATTAAATTTTGTTGGCGATTAATTTAATTAATTTAATGGCTGCCATGATGCTGAGTCACTGTTGAGTTTGAAAAAAGCTTTTTCCAAATTCCGAAGCTGTTGACTGATCTGAAGTTGGCGTGCCTGATCACGAATTTTTTTCAAATTTTTTTTTTTTCAACCGTCCTTGACTAGGTACCCAAGGCGTAACAACAAAATCAAACCCACCCACCCACTCACTCACCACTCCCGCTACAAGTGATGAGAACTGCAGCCCTTTTTTTTTTCACTGCTGCAATATGCGTGTCTCAGCCCTCAGCCTTATGGGCAAGATGGGTGGATGGATAGGGTGGGATGGGGCGGGATGGGGATGAGATGGGGTGAGATGGTGTGGCTATATACATCCCGTAAGGTACGGTAGCTGAAGTGTCAGTTGGTCAGTCATAAGTTTTGTGTGTGGAAGGAGTGGACAGCGGACGCTAGGTGCCGGCTGGAAATGGATAGATGGATGGATGGAGTGCAAGTGAGTGTGCAACTTTCTTTTAGGGCGGCGGTAGAGTTAGATAGTATTATTCTATAGCTAGCTCTCTCTGTAGTAGCATGAGTACTTGTACATACCATACGATATGAATAGTAGGTGAAGTCTGCGGTATGGTGGTGGGTGGGTACCTGATGGTTTAACTTTACTCGTGTCTTGCGGCACAGGAAGGAAGCTAGGGAAGAGAAAGAAGGAAGAACATCAAAGAAGGAATAAGATTGCCCAAGTGTACTTCGTGTCATACCTACTATCTGTTCCCGGATTTGGGATTTGCTGTGAATTGCTGTTTATTGTTTACTGTACGGTATCCCTTGGAGAGCTGAGACAATGGAATTCAGTGCTCCCGCGAAATTGCGCCATAACAGGGTATATAAGCAGGGGTTGAGATTACTAAACAGCCCCAAATGATAGCTAAAGCCTCTTTTTACATTGATTTCTGTTATGAGGAGGCTGAAAACCGCTTATTAATCCTATGTTTTGGACCCCACTCTTGCGCAATTCGCGGGAGCACTGAATTCCATTGTCTCAGCTCTCCAAGGGATAATACTTTACTACCAGTGTTATGGCGATAACGATATCCTCCTTCCTCTAAACGCGAATGGGACCCACCGCCTTACACCTACCAGTACATTCTAACCTCCCACCATAGGCACAGCACAGGTACTGTAGTCTGCCTATCTAGCCTTCTAAAGTGCACATTAACCCCCCACCCAGAGCAAACATAGTTGCCCCATCGTGACGGTTGCTCCATCTAGCACTCGAGCCTGCTCGAGTAAGTCCGAAACAAGACTAGCCTGCCCGGTTGTGGAATTTACACTTGTATGCATAAGGGGTGTTTGGCAGAGTGGGGTTAGGCCCGCAGACTTAGTTTAAGGAACGAAGGAAGGAAGGATCATCAGTCAAGATAACAAACATTCCCACCTTATGATACCTTACCGGTACTTTTCACATCGATATCCATCAACTATTGCTTGCTTTCTTGCTCGCTCCCACCTTTTGGCACTAGAATGGCATAGAATACTGTAGACTGCGAAAGAAAGAAAGAAACTGTAAGGCTCCCACCACCACCACCACTAGAAAACAATTTCTTTCTTCCCAAGCGCACGCCCGTCCCGAACTACCGTACATCGTCCCCAAAAACGGGAACGGGGATCACGGAGAGGGCGTGCAGTTAGTTTGGCTTGGTTTAGGCTTCCGGCATCGGCACACTCTCGATACCATCGTAATTTTGTTGGAAAAAAAAACTTTTTTTTGCAGTCTCGTTTCGCTCCGGGAATTATTCGTGGGTGGGTGGGGAGGTTGAGATAGAGTGCTGGTACAGTATCATTGGCCCGGGCAGTTATGTGCGGTTTTTTTTATGCGGTGCAAACTTCTTTTTTTTTTTTTTTTTTTTTACTTCACTTCAGTTTTTGTACGGTCGGGTTGGTTTGATTGGGTTCTTGGTGATTGGTTGGGAAGAACCGTAGTTGGTCGCTCGCTGGTGGGCGAGGCTGGGGAGGTTTTCTGCTACTGTATCATAATTATTGTTGTTGGTTAGGGACTACTGTATTGTGGTAATAGTACGAGCATTTGTAATTGGGGTTTGTTATGACATCTATTATTTGCTGTAAGTAAGAATCTAACTTATCGTGTGGTGAAAGCAGAACCTTAGCATATGGAGTATGGTAGGTCGATAGTGAGCCCGCACCTATCCTATCCTGTTCTGTAATGCTCTAACTTAATTGTAATAGTAATACCGGTAATAATAATAATACTTATGATACAATCCTGTGCCGGATTACCCTCCCGCCTCTTCAGACAGTCTCACCTTCCTCCCAGGCATTACTCTACCCCCCCCCTCCTCCCCTCGCACTTTCCCATTCCCGCTGCAACCATACATGTACCACATATCACGCAATCAGCCCCCGAAGTCCGACATTACCAGCACCAACCATCCCGAATTCACGCCCGCCGGCCGCTACAGGAGCCCTCGGATCTTCTTGTCGGGTTTAAAACATTTCACCCCCCCCCCTTCCCTACCTATCATGCTACCATTTCTTTCTCCATGGTATGGTCGAATACATACAGTACGCGGTCGCATTTCCAACACTGCAACACTCTCGCCCGGTTCGGAAGGTGATCCGCTGACCAAGGCGACGGAAGCTAATCGAACCCGTCCAGCTACGGTAGGAGAATTTTAATCGCTCTTTCCTTTTTTCTTTTCTTTTCCCTCCCCTTCTTTTCTATTCTTTCTAGTGATCTACGGGAGTTGCATTAGTTGCGCGTTGCGCAATGAAGGTGATGACTTATGACTGGCTGCGAGCGTTAGTGAAGAGATTTTTTGCGTGCTTTGGGGTTCTGCATGGGCGAGTACATAGTACCATACCGTACTAGTACTGTACCCCGCGATTGCCCTCTCCTTATGATATTAAGGGAACGAATCGCAGATGGGGAGTGATAGTGGCGCTGCTTACCTTTTCTAATTTATTACTTTGTGTGCTTGCATTGCGTTACTATGGCTTTGATGACTTCCTTTCAAGACGTCAGCGCGCTTTTATCTCATTTTAAAAAGGATTTGAAATTTAGCTGGTAAGCTTTGATCGACTTGGTTGATTGAATTGACTTGGGCTGACTTGACTTGACTTACCGCTGACGGAAGGGGGATGGAGGGAAGGAGGGGGGGAGGTCACTGATGCTGACTCCGAGCGGTACGAGTGTGATTTTTGCTTTATTTTGATTTGGATGTGACGGTGACCTTTTTATTCATTTCCTGCAGGAGGTTCGTGATTACTTACAAATGTCCGTGATGAAGGACTCGAACGTTTGAGTTTTCAATCTGGTATGGGTAGCGTGCTCGGATGCGCATGGATGATTTAAATTCTGACATTCGGGGTTTTTGATGCTTGAGGTCGGGTACTTCATATTTACTATGATACCTGTATTAAGCTTTTTGTAACACGGTACTCGCCTCGACTGTTTAGTGTTCTGTGGTAGGTTAGTTAGACAAGCAGATGGATGATCTGATCACCCTCACCCTCCGCTAAACTTCTCTTAGTCAAAATCCTTGCCACCCCTCCGCTAGTGCGAGTAGTACTAGTAGCTACTATCTGCCATATTCAACTATTATACCTCCTTAACTATAGTATCAAACCAGCAAACCAATCAATAAACTAAAACTCTATCGCGCAGATCTGACTTTTTTTTTATAGGAACATTTCTTTCCCTCTTCCATTTCCCTTCCACTTCCTTTCCCCATCTCTACAGGTACAGGCGCAGATACCCAGAAATTAAACAAAGCTCATACTGTCTTACCCTATACTTAACTTGTACCGTGCTTAACTTAGCAAAATCCAAAGATCCAGCTACCACTCATCCCACGTGGCCAGTTAGAGTTCTGTCCTATACCGGTACCATACCCTGCCGTACTCCAAAACCAACAGACAACTGGCCAGCCACTGTCTAGCCCCTTGGACTTTTTCTTTTTTCCCTTTTTTTTTGCCCTTCCTTTCCCCTACGTTCCTTGTCTATCTTTACCTATACTTGTGTGATACTAACGATTAGGGTACACAAGGGGGGGGGGACGGGCATATCACAACTTCTCCACTTGATATTAAATTCAGGACCATTTCGCCTGAGGCCGTTGTTCGCTAGTGTTTTCTTTAGGGTGCTGTGTGCATGTGAATACTATGTAGCTCACTATCAGTGAGTGAGTGGGTGCTTGAGGAGGATACGATACATGCCTAGACCTTGGAAGTTTGAAAAACGTTCTTACGTAAATTGGGATGTCCTATACTTTTTGCTGGATAAAAATATGGCAGTACTAGTACTAGTCTGGGATATGCGCACTGCCGTATGCGCTAAGAAAGCCTGAAGACAAGCGCTGGAGTGGGATTCACTGTGGAGTGAGCACCTGTGCCTGTGAACTAGTACAGTACAATATAGCACATAGGGGCGCTTCAGTATTGAGTATATTTCTTCCACAGGGTTTCCCTTTCCCATCGACTTGCCATACTAGGCAGGCGGGGGTAGCTGAGCAGGGTACAGGTATATCAATAAATAACCTTAACCTTAACGCCGTTGGATATCGCCTTAACCAGGATCCTCATCCCATCCCATCAATCAATCTAGAAAAGTAGCAGTTCGAGATCTTGCCTCTATCTAAAAAAGGGGAATACCAGTATCGTATCCCCCCCCCCCAAAAAAAAACAGCGGGTATCGCTGATGGGTATCAACTGTCTTGACTGACACCTCTCCAACAGGAAGCTAACCATCGATACCTGCCAAGACATGCCAAGATCTAACTTGCTACCCGGGTAGGTTCAATTGGGCGAATCTAAAACGTGAACCTGCATAACCGAGAAAAAACGTTACCGCTTCGGGACTAAGCGCCCTGGGCTCAAACTGGTAGCGTCTGAGGTTATTTTGAGGAGAATAGGAAGGAAAAGGAAGATATGGACTCGAGTACTCTATGGCAGTGATGGAGTTTCAAATGTCTCTTTTTTTTCTTTTCTTCCTTCTCCTACTTCTGTGGCACTGCGATGCCGCCCCCCCCCAAGGAGTGGCGGGGTGGGAGAGGGGGGGAGAGGTATATAGAGAAGGCGGCAGAACCGCATGAAAGTGCTTCCTTCCCTCTTTTCTCTTCATCCCTCCTTTCAATTTTTGGTAACATTGGATTTTTCCTTTTACTTCTTTCTTTATTTTCTTTCGTTTCCCTTTTTTTCTTTTATATACCTTCACTTCTTGTTTACAGTCTTGAAGACGTAGTTTTTATTATTGGATTATTACTACCATCATTATCTTTTCCAGTCTAGTCCAGTCTCAGAGAAGCGGGCTTATTCTTTCGAATTATCATTAACATTTTTTGCGCTTCAACAATGTTTGGGAAACGGACGGGTTTTCTTGCTGCTGCGGCGGCGGTGTTTTTTTCAGGATCGGTGCTAGCGCAGATCCCCGATGCTTTTACCTCGGGGTTCGATCCTAAGTCTATTGAATTGGAGGTGAAGTTTGGATCGAAGGCTTTGACGAATGGGGATACTCTTACTCCAGCTGGTAAGTTGGGCTTTTTCTCATTTGGATATGTGGTAGTCTAACAATTACTTGATAGATGCTGCTGCGCTACCAACCTTCGCTTTGGGCGGATCCTCCGGTATCAGCCCGAAGACGAAATACGTCATTCTGATGATAGATCCCGATTCACCGAGCCGCGATGATGTGGTTGTGCCACAGGTCCTGCACTATTTGAAGACCGACTTCTCAGTGTCCGAGTTCACGGACCTTGCATCTTCGTCCAATCCGACACTCTCGTATGTCGGACCCAGCGCTTCCGTCGGTACGGGTCCGCACAGATATATCTTCTTGTTGTATGTTCAGCCGGATGGGTTCACTGTCAAGGGTGTCCCGAGTGAGTCCAACAGGGCAGGATTCAATGTGTCTGATTGGAGAGTAACAAACGGTCTCAAGGCGGCCGTTGCCGGTATCCACTTCGTCGCTACTCCGCCAGGAGGGGGAGCAGTGTCGAGTTCTGTTGCTGCTGAGAGCAAGACTGCTGTCGCTCCACCAATGATGACCGGGACTTCAAATGGTGTTGTGTATACAACTACTGTACCATGCACTACAGCTTCCGGAACAACAAAGTCCGTGCAATCAGCGATGATTTCCTCCAAGCCCCAACTACCAGCAACCCAGACTTCCGCTCTCGCCTCTGCCAAGACCCATACTGTCATAGTTGGAGGCCCTAACTCCCTCCTCAAGTACACACCCGAGAACGTTGTTGCCAACGTCGGAGACGTAGTCTACTTCGACTTCCGCGAGAAGAACCACACCGTCACACAATCCTCCTTCGACAACCCATGCGTTTTCAACACCACCGGTGTCAAGTCCGGTTTCAGATCCAACCCGGATGGCATTCCTGGGAAGGAAATCTTCAACTTCACCGTCTCAGACGACAAGCCGAAGTGGTTCTATTGTGCTCAGGGAACGCATTGCAAGTCTGGTATGGTCTTCGCTATCAACCCGGGCCCAAAGTTCCCCGACTTTCTCAACAAGGCAATGGGCGGTGCAAACGCTACTGCTACTGCTACTGCTACTGCTACAGGCTCCACTCTCAGTAAAGCTGCCACCGCTACTGCTACAAGTTCTACTAGCACTAAAGTTGTCACCGTATGCACCGTTTGCTCTAGCGCGAGTTCGCGTACTGCTGCTGGTACTCAACCACCGGTCCTCTCTGGAACTGCAACTGCACCTGTTCCTTCAGGCACTCTCAGACCTAGCGCCGGTTTCCCAATCCCCTCCGGAAACGCATCTGCGCCTTCCGCATCCGGAGCTCCCGTCTTCACAGGTGCTGGCTCAACAGTCACCTTCTCCATCACCGCCCTGGCGGGGGTATTCCTTGCCGCATTGCTGCTCGTATAGTCGGATGTTTTCCGTTTTACTTGTGTTCTCCCTTTCATAGCGTTAAAGATACCTCTGGAAAAGATTTTTTTGTAGTTTTAATTCTGTATGATCACATCCCCCCCCCCTCTCGATACCATGTTTGCCTTTATTTACCCCCCTTCCCCGCCCCTCCCCTCTTTCTACCTTTTATCTCTCTCTTGATCGGGATGAGTTTCTTTCTTTTTGATTCATTTTTATATATATTGTTTGTTAGTTATGGAAATTGAATGGATGAAATGGAGTGGAATTATTTGTTCAGATGAGAGTTATTATTGTGCTCTGAGAATTTTCGTAGGGAACTTCCTGCGTATGATTCTGGAACTGTGACGTAGTTACCCCCCCCCCATTTTTTGCTTTTCTACTCCCCTTGCCTAGCCATAGACATTCATCAAGCGATAGCATGCGCAGTGCTATACGGTAACTTATTAGCCTGAATGAAATTGGGTTGACTGATCATGTCTTGTCACTCGGTGGCTAGATCTGCGACTGTCGGGCTGGAGGGAGATTGGTTGTTCGTGGGTGGGGGGGGGGGCAGTTTACAAGCGTGAATGTGAATAGTGGTGATTGTAAGCGCGGAGAGGTGGGTACGCCGGGAGTGGCTATTGTATGTATAGGGGAAATATTGCGGATGGTGGCTTGTACTGTACTAGTATATGGCACTGTGATCGGTGAGGAGGATTGCGGTGAGGTTGTTTGTTTCTTGTTATATATATTTTTCGATGCCAATTGTGACAGGAGACCTGATGAATTTACTTACTCGGGGAGTGATTTGTTTATTAACTTAATGATGAATCCTTAATTAATTAATTAATTCCTGCTCGGGCCGGGCTGGCTTGGGAAGGACTGTTGCCGAAGGGCAATGCTAGATGTGAAAGCGGTGGGGTGTTGCTATGTATGATATGATATGATATCTTTAGCCGACACCCACTCAACTAGTACGGTAGTCAGGGTCGATTTCTATTTATTAATTTATTTATCGGATTGTTAGTTTCTTTGTTTGTCTTGTTGGAGAGAGGCACCTCGTCGCTTGAGATTGAGATTCTGTAATGGGTGTGGAAGGTTATGCTTGGCTGGGTTATCGGGTTGAGGAGCAATTAGAAGGTAGGCTCCGGTATGCTAAGGGCTCGGGCTGATGGGGAAGGGGAGCTTGTTTAGCCTGCAAAAAGAAATCGGGAGGATTGTCTTAAGAGAGAGCGTTTGGTCTCGAGATCGGTGGGGTGGCAATCTGGACAAGGTGCTCTTGTGCGTGATGTATTTCTCTCTCTTGGGCGGGTGAGTGAGTGAGTGAGTCGGCCGTCAGATCTGTCATCTAGTTTATGTAGGTAGGGTCTTTCGTGGGGGATCGGTTGGGGTTATGCTGTATGGAAGAACGCTAATTAGCTAGCTACGGCCGGTGGCTCAAAAAATTCTCAACCTATGACTTGGAAGTTACGGATAGAGAGTCGGACTGACTGAGGGAAGTTAACAAAAAGTGGGGTGATTTCGGTATGTGGGTTTTATTTGTGCCTCTAGAACGGATCTCAAATGCTGTCTTACCTGGGAACACGATAGTACGATATGATGCGACTTCCCCATGGTGGAAACTGTTATCGAGGATTTATTGCAACTACTATAGGAAATAAGAGCGGGTAGGAGCTAGATGACGTGTTTGACTATCAAATCCGCCAAAGGGCTCTTGTGAGTGGGATAGAGGTTTTAAAGATTTGAAAGATTTCTGCTGCTAGACTTGAAGTTACTATTGGATTATTCCAAGCTAGAAGGCCGCAATGCTAGGAATTAGTGCCAATACCGGAGACTCAGCTTGAGGAAAGTTGGAAATTTTGGGATGGAATATGTTCTAGTTTCTCTTTGACGTAAGCATCGGCACTGATATCTTGGAGTTATAATAGAAGGTTGTGCGTCAAAGATTCCCAAGCCTCCAGCTTGACTAGGATAGAAGGTAACTCGTGTCTAGACCTCTCTAGGCCTTATGGCCAAACTCTACTATCCATCATACTCCAATACTCAGTGTGGCGGAGATCTAGGCAGACGGGTGACAGTATCAACTGTGGAACCGCATTTGGGTGAATTCACAGAATGTAGGGGGAGACCAGCACCATGGCAACTATTAATTTGCAACGAATCACAATTTTGTGTGTGCCTTGCTGCGAATAATTTTACTGTTTCAAACCGCCGCGAGACAGCCCGAGTAATTTGACTGTGCTGGATCTATAATACGGTATGTACCTGTAGTTAACTTAGCAAGCTAAACCTATCTTGGGCTAGGGTCGCGATTTATAGGGGTATTGGTGAAAGGGCGAAGATAGTGGATTTCACGAGATTTCACGGTATTATCATACACAAACATCTGCACCGCACAACCCAATAACCCATCCCACTACTGTGACTCCACGCCCCACCTGACAAATTCTTGCCCTCTCAGTGATCGGGCAACCCTTCCCTGCTCCATATCGGCCGGACAATGAACTCGAGTTGGGTACAAATGAGAATGTACTCAACTATCATGACAATTTCGAGTACCTAGAAAAATAGTACGAGGTAGAGTCAATCAACATAGCTTCTTGAAATATTCTCAGGTATTACCATAAGGGGGTAGGGGGCTTACCCCTAGCATTTTTGGTTTGGTTATGATAGGAAATGCAGGTGCGGGGAATTTTCGAGGGAGGGGATGTGGGACTCGGGGTGAGGTGAGAGACGAGGAAGGGGATAGGAGCACGGCACCCTCTTATAATTTCCGTTTTGCCCCTATGACGGCCGAGAAGGGGGTGATTTAGTGTATTATACTCGGGTATGGACGAAATTTTTAGAAAAAGATCAGGGGAGAGAAAAACTCTTAGGATAAAAAAAAAATCAGGCTTAGCAGATATCAGCAAGCCAAAGGATTGTAGGGAAGAAAATACCGACGCTAAGGGTATGGTATTCCGTACTCGTATGATGCCGGCATAGTAACTTTCACCAATGATATTCCTACATTCTCTCGGGGTATATGATACACAGAAGCACAACTTCTCCGGGAATTAAACGAGACCTGCCGCCGACCGGCACAGGGCTTCAGTGCCCTGAACTCGTATCACTCCCACAGCTTGAAGGGTTCATTATTGGTTGTTACGACTTTTATACTTCTTGTTATGTACGCTACTTTCTATCTGCTCACCCTAAGGGCATGACCTAATACCTGCAAAAGAGGACCAGGCTTGGTCGAATTTATCCGCAAAGGGCTGAGACGACATTGCCTTGCATATACTTGCGCGCTCTCCGGAGGCTTAACAGGGGATTGTTGGGCAGATTGCCTGGAGAGAGTTTGTTGTTCCATGCCGTAGTGCTTATCTGATGTGCATACCTACTGTATGCACAATCCGATTCTGGCTTGGGAAGCCTGACTCGTTTACTGGTTTCCCCTTCTGGGATGGGAGTAGCGTGAGATCTTATGTAATGGGCAATGTGACGAGATTTCCGGACCGGATGTCTGGATTGCGGTAAGCGCTAGTTAGTCAATGAGGATCTTGGAGTGTCACTCGGTCAGGTCAGGGGACAACCGGTATGGCGCAGCAACTTGGCCGGAATTTCTGGGGTGGGACTTTAGGCAGTCTTGGGACGGGGAGAAAACTTAATACTGTACCGGTACTGTGCCACAAGGGATGGGATACTATCGTCCTTGTTATTACCTCAAAATAGAACCATTTTCAGAGACTGAAGTGGACCGACGCTTCCTAATGCGGGTATAGTACTGGAACCGCTCTTGAAGGCCCTTGTCTGTTACACCGGTCACACGGCTGCCGTGCCATGAGCTAGCGACGCCACAAGAAGCCACATCTTCTCCGGACTGTACGATACTTTATTGCGTCGTCAATCTACTCAGCTTTCACGAGGCTTGTTATTTTCAGAGTGCACTAGGTCTGTGTGGGCTCGTTTGAGGACTGTTTCCTGTTCGAATTTGGTCGAAGAAGTTAGTGTTCTCGTTCGACTCGATATAATCTGACCATTGCGGGAGTCTATCTATCGATAGGTTCCTCCATAGGTGTCGAAAGCTATATCGTTTTTGGCTGAATTGAGTTAAGGGGTTTGATAGAGTTTGTTGTGAGGGGTTGGCTGTGGAGGGGTTTATTCTGGGGGAGGGGGGTTATTGAAATTATCTACCCGGGTGGCTTGAACGGTGCTGTCCTGTTGGAGTTCGTTGCTTGGAGGATACTTCCACCCATAATCAACCTACTCCCACTTTAATAGATGCCCCAAAGCATCTAGTACACCGATACGCTGAGCCATGAGTTCGTCCGTAATAGAGTTAGGTCTTTTGCACCATCTTTATTTGCGCCCCTACTCAACGGCTCTCATACCCCTACCATTCCCTCACCAAAGGATTGTGAACGTAAAAAACTAGCCACTGGTGGGCGACGGCGTGGTACATTCCAGCACTTTATCTCCGGTTTCAACCCTATATTTCCTATCGGATGTGTCGGAAGATATGTCAACTCGTGGAGTCCTTGCCCCTATCCTTCCCCGACATGATAACTTAGCCCATCAAGCTCTCTCGGGGAGTCACTTTAACCCTAGAATTTCACGCCGTGGAATTTGCTCCTCTGCCGCGAGCTGAAGAGTTGCTACTGTGGGGAGGAGGACGTTTGGAGGTAGTTAGAATTAGTTCTCTTTCTCCCAAGCACATGGCAGCAGGGTTAGCAAGAGAAAAGATCAAAGCCCGAATCTCCCCGTTACAGTTTTTTTTTGTTCCTCACCCTGCTGCCCCTCTCCGCCAATTGGTCTAGCAACTGCAGTTCAGCGCACAGATCCAGCAGAATTATTATCGTCACTCGCATACTTTCTCCGGTTTCTCTCCTCTCGCGGCGCTCCTGCCCAGCCCGGCCCCCCGGGCATCTGTTTATGGCAGTCCGCTGGCTGAGGGCGCACCCGTACCTACCTGTAACGCTGACAATCCGCTTTTGAACTGCGTTGGTTTCGCCTGTCCTGGGTATACACAGCAGCTCGAGGGTGCTGTTGCTAGTTTCCTGACTGAAGAGGGTGTTGTTAACGCAGGGAGGTCGATGACTGTAAAAGGTTACCCCCTTTGTGCGAGGCCTTTGCTTTCGGAGATGTAAGTTCCACCCACAGTCACTCACTCGGCTTTCTCCAGCAGGTAAACCTACCTGCAGCGATCAAATGCCATTGGGATGTTTGGGTTCCAATCTTTTGCCACTCGCCTCGAGGAGGTATTTCATTGACCAAATTGTTGCGGCTATCGGCAAGCCACCTTGCAGTCGACTCGATTTTGCCGTTGTCCTCTCGCCTGAATCCCTCGGAGATCTCATCACTAATCTGGAATCTGCGCTCAGATGCAAGATTGCAGAGTTGGCTTACAAGGAGGGCCTTTCTTGTCCTATTAGGGAATTGCAACAGAAGGGTGTTGCGCTGCATATCGGCGCTGCAGATAATAATTGACTTGGATTGCTGAGGGATCTTGGGCCTTGCATGTTCCCCCCCTCCTATGTGAAGGAAGATTGAGGAACGTAGGCCAATTGGTCGTGATTATAGCTGCCAAGGGAGTGGCCTCAGGCGCCGGACCGAATGCCGGAACCGGTCGCTTTGCCACCAACGGTAGCAGCCGCAAGGCTTATAACACTGCTGCACCTGGCTTTATCCACGGCGCCGGCCCTGGCGACCCGAACTGGCTCGAGCTCTGCTACCCAAAGGCTCTCCACCCCCACCTCGAAGCCCAAGGCCTCCCGCATAATCCATCAGTGACTAGGGCTCCTCCGGATCTCAGATCGTTAGGGACCTTGATGGCCATGATGCAATATCGGGGGCGTCGGGAGTGTGCCCCCTCTTCACACCCTCGCAGCAGCAGAACACTAACCCAACTCTTTATCAAAAGGGCTGAAACATCCAACCCACAGCCCAAACGGGTGACTGCAATATCGACAGCCTCGCCTGGACCAAGCACGGCGGTGAGAGCGATGGCATTAGCCATTGCATGGGGGTTAGCATCGACGCCAACCGCGTTATTTCCGGTGCGCACGTCTCTGCGCTCGAGCCTAGTACTTGGTTTAACGATTTTGTCAAAATATGCTCGTTAAGATCGCGAACCCACCGCTGGAAGATATAGTGAGCAGAGAATTTTCGTTCTTGAAAATGTGCTGGGCATTATGCGCGGTGGAAAGCGGGAGGGCGTTTTGTATAAGTTGATCGTTATCATTGCTGGAGGTGGGGATGCATTTTTTCCTCCCTGGCGTGCAGGCAGACATGTCGAGAAAATGTGGGTTTATGTTATGATATCTCTTTTCTCGAATTGCTTTATTTGTGCACCTCAGGATGCACAGTGCTTAACTAAGTTTGGCGTTCGCAGTTAGCAGCTAGCTGGGCGGAGCCTAGCCTACATGTTCACAGTAGCTCACTCGCTGTCCTTGGTTGTTCTCTGGCGGCTTGCTCTAGTGGTAGCCGATCCCCCGAGCATTATTATTTTTTCCTTTTAATTTTGCTAAAGTGTTGGATTTACTGGCCATTACTGGAAAATCCGATAAGCACAATAAAGTGTGACCTAGAAAACCCAAATGAGAGAGGAAACTTAAAATTCCCCCAATTCAAAACAAATAAGCGATAAGAATAAAGACACATTATAATTACATATTGAGCTTTCTTATAAAATGCCTGATACAAAGTAGTAAGTAGCCTGAGGCTGCTGAATATTAGTACCAGACAAGAGGTTCAAGTTTAGCAGTACAGGGTATAGTTTTAGGTAATGGAAACTTGAGTTATTTAAAAACAGATGTCTTGGAAGATATGATATGGATCAAGCTTGCTAGACTTCTAGTTTTACATTGATTAGTATAGTAGTCTTGGTATAGAGAACTCGCCATAGTGCTATATTAATCAGATTCTTGGTTAGACAGTTTGGAAAGGATTTCAGCATTGTATGTGAGAAAGGCCTAGTTTCATATCTTTCTACATGTAAAGTTCTTGTCCTATGATATATTATTAGTATATTTTGTATAACAACTTGAATTCTGAGTCTAAACTTATTTAATAAGACTAGAGTCAAAGTAGTGATGATGGGTTTTTAGTATAAGGATGTCTGTTTCAAGAACAGAAGTATTCTGGATGATAGCATTAGTTTCTAATAGCCTAGGGTATTGAGGGCTTCAACCATGGAGTTCTTAAGTTTAGGGAAACTAGAATTATAATAATTCTTAGCATCCCTCCCTTTACCTGAAAACATATGCATTGGTGTAGGCTATGGGGAGTCTGGCTGCTCTAAACTTATTTCCTTATTAGAGGAAGCTATCCCTTGGGCGGTCTGAGACAGTAAAATTCGCGACCAGCACGCTAAAAAATTTCTATGTCCAGATCAGTCGGGTAACTAGCTATTTCGGGTTCGGAATTTAGCTTTTCAATGTCAAAGTGACTCAGCATCTTAACAACAGTTTTAATCCCCAACGAATCGCAGTCCTACAAACCAGGATTAGAGCGCTGGTCGCGAATTTTACTGTCTCAGACCGCCCAAGGGATAGTTTGGTAAGTGTATCTTTAGTTGAGGGGAAAAATTGCATTTCCGAGTGTCGAAAAAGTGCTGTTTTCGAAAGTAAAGTTCGATGGAAGAAGCTTGGCCAATCCCCCGAGCACCTGTTTCCCTTTTTATCGGCGAAAAAAAGAACAACACAGCGAATGAGATCAGTGGCGTCTGGGTTCGGGCTATAGCAGAAAAAGGAAAGAGTTCACCCACTCTCACTCGAGCTGCTCTCTGAGTGGGGAAATTAAGACAACCTATCATAACGTGGGCGGGATGCTGATTTCCTAAAATGGGTGACAACTGCCCGGCAAGGCTAATCCCACGTGATACCTCGCATCTTTTTCTTTTTCTTTTTCTTGCCCGTTCGCGTCGCGTTGGAACGACTATTCAACCGTTGTCTGTGCAGTACTGTGCGAATAGTATTCTGTGGATCAAGGCAAGTGGGAGGATGCGAAGAGTAAGGTTACAGCAAGAAGAAAACTCATAGCGGCATTCGACAACTCTAACGTCGTTGCATCGGCGTGATCAGTAAAAAAGCGAGGGTTAGGGCACCCCGCCAGCTGGCAGGTGACGTATAATTTCTCCCCCGGGGTTCATTGGTGCGATTGAGTGAGCTTTCGCTTTTCCATTCTTAACATTCAGAACAGTAAGGACAGCCTTACTTTCTGTTCCGCCAGTATTCCCCCCCTTTCCATCTCATTTACTCACTCACTTCCCTGCAGAAGACGACGACAACTACGGACACTTACTCCAAGCTAAGCGTTGCATGTAGCACGAAGGCAATGAGAAAGGGCAAAAGAAGAAAAAAGGAAAGCAAAGAATCGAAGAAAAGAAAAATATAGACAACAGCAACACAACAGCACCTATAATAACAACAAACCTAATTGTACCGCGACGTACCGGTGCCATACGTACCGTGGCTTCTAACCTCGTATCGCTAAAGAGGGAGTAAAAAATAGCAATCCACTCAATTCCAAAAGACAGGAAAGAGGGAAAATGCATCTCGCTGCTTGCGGCTGGTCGCACCAATCCACTTCGAGTGACGATCCGTGACTAGCAAGATTCTTCCTGGTTATTATTATCGCTTTCCAGCGATTATCTTGTGGGCGCATCGATCGAATTGGCGGTTTCATTTGTTGTACCTTGAATGTTCCTTTTTGTTTTTTTACTTTGCAAACTGCTGAGCCTCTGTGGTGTCTGTGGTGTCTGTGTGGTGTGCCGTGACCCTGGGAAGAGGAAAAAGCAAAGAAAGAAATGGATACCCGTTCCAGCGGGTTGCATGATTACCCTGATTTGTCGAGTGAGATGTAGCAAATCAACGCCTCAGGGTATAAACTCTCAGCCCTCTGGCTATTTAAAATGCTCACCCGTGCAAGGTTTTCCATGATTGGGCAATCGCATTTTATTACCAAGATTAAGAAGTCAACCATCGAATGTTAGTAGAAAGCGGCACAGGGCTAGCGTTTTTAGTCGAACAAGGCTCGCTGGTTGGGCAAAAGTGGAGGAGAGAGGAGAGAGGAGGGGCTAGGAGAGCTAATATATTAATCCCAAGGTGCGTTTTATGTTTTGCAGTACTGGCATCACAATTCATCACTCGTACCAATATATTCAGCAAGGGCAGAGTCATTCCCCACTCTCCTTCCCTCAATACTGTCACGCGGTGAGGGTCATCAATTCTCATTGCACATTTCTCTTCTCCCCTCTCCCTCTGTCTTTTTATATTTTATTAGGCTCCTCCCCTTAACTCCCTTCCCTTCTGGGATCCCGAACTGCAGAATTTGTTCAGAGCTCCAGGATTGCGTTTCAGACAGCGATATCCCCTGGTGTGCAGGGAATTACAGGCTACGATTCACAGGAAAAACACTCCATGGAAGGAAATTCCCTGAATGGCTCAGCAAAAGGGTAAAAAAAATAAAAAGAGTGGTGTTGCCCCTCCATGTTTTACGGAGCCTATGAAGTTTATTCTTGAACGCGCTTTCCGAAGACACCAAACGTACTGGGTGGCCGTTTTTTTATTTTTTATTTTTTATTTTTTTATACTTTCCCTACCTCCTCTTACTCTTTCTTGCGTCCTCCTTCCCCCAATGGAGTGCGGGGAAAGAGTTCGGGTAGAGGGGATGAATCGTTTCAAATGGTGGCCCCGTCAAAGGAAAGGCAGGTCCTCAGGCCTTGAGAAAGGAACAAGTCCGGGTCATGAATGCAGAACCCGTGAGTGGCCCCCCCTTAGGTAATTGGCAACACGCCACGAAACATCATAGAAACAATTTTAACAAGTCATTAAGATGGTCAACCGAGGGGCATTGGCTATGGAAGCCCGCCGGGCGGGGGGAGGCTGGTTGGGAGGCAAAAGGTGTGCTGACACGGTGAGAATACAGCAGGTGTAACAGATAATCAAGGAATTGTGTCTGTGCAGAAAAAAATCAACCGATGTCGAAAAAGAAGGGAGCACGTCAAAGAGGAAAGAAGAGGAGAAGGCGAAAAAAAAGACAATATTATTACAAAAAATCAGAAAAATCGCATTCGAAAATACTGCGGCATGCCTAACAAACCTAGATTCAGTCATTGCAGCAGCAGCGTCAGAATTATTTCTCAGTTAAGTCCCGCAGGTTGGATGGAGATTTAGTCAGTTGGTCTAGGTCACTCCTCTACAGCACTTGGGTAGGACTCCTACAGATATGCGGCCTTAGCTTAAATTCGATGGGCCTGAACATTTTTCTGACTGAGGCGTTTTTCAAGATAGGCTACTTGCAAGCGAGCTAGTCTTGATAGTTCGGCATCCGCACTTTCAGTAGGATTTTTACTATCCATGATCGCTGATCAGTTGGGACGGGTCGTGACCAGGGGGATTGACTTTGGTGACTTTATCTACTGGGCCGCCACATCCAACCATTATAGGCAATTGCAAATAGCTGCCGGACACAAAAGTGTAAAAATAGGCTATCAGGGAGAGCGTCTGGCCGACGAGAATGTGGTGGGTGTGGTGCCGCTGAAGTCTGGACATGGTCACCCTCCTCCTCTCCTCTCAGCAGAGTATCAGTTGGGCTACCGTAGTTGCACTGTACTGTATTGGACTCATTCAAGGTTCGAGAAACCCGGACGGCCTCTCGAAAACCATGGCTTTCCTCACTCGCCTCCCCCTGGAACAGGCAATGCAGGGAAGTTTTCGGACTACGGAGTATGGAACCACTTGACGCTCCGGGCAGTTTTAACTTACGGAGTTTGTTGGTTTCCATTTTATTGTTTTTTTTCCAGTCGACTCCCCTACTCACTTCCCTGCTCACATTTCCCTGTAATGTTAGTGCCAAAGGGCAATATTCATCGCTTCCCTCTCATCTTACGAGAAGACACGTAACGAGTGAACCTTGCAATGACGCTTTTACAGACCAACTAGGGCGTTAGAATTACGGAGATTTTCCGCCTTCCCCCCCGATGAGCCAATTTATTGAAATGTTGGCTCGGCGATGCCTGATCTTGTTTGAGAGGACGGTAACCCGGTCTACCCGCAACTGGCTCTTGGAGCACCCCTTTTAGAAATGGAAGAGCAAGGAAAATAATTAAGGCTCGATAGATTTCTAATGTGAGCTCACGAGTATCTTGGATGAAATTACGCCATGTTACAGGGGGAGAGGGCAACGAAGGGCAACGAAAGGCAATTGAGTACGGTGAGATGTTGTTCAACTCAGCATACACCACGGTACCTGCCTAAGAAGGATATGAATTTTTTTCTTTTCTTTTCTTCTAAAATATTAATGCTCCCAAGCCAGCTGCTAGTATCCTGACAAGTAGCCATAGGGCTCTAGGCTAAAACATCACGGGAATATCCGGTGCTCCGGTCGATGATTGACAGGGATCGACCACGAAGTCAATATATCGGCTCGCGCATCATGAGCTGTTCACTTATCATTGATAAAGTATCAGTGAATTCGGTCATCGCATAGTGGTAGTACTTTTGATACCTCTCCCATTCACCACTCTGAGTACTCTATCATAAAATAAAAAATGATTCATTGGGGGGAGGGGAAGGCATAAGGGGTCATTAGGCCCGCTTGAGAGGTTGCCCGAGACACGGCCAAGCACTCGCAGGGCTTCCGAACACTCAAAGAGTCGTCATAGATTCTCGAATGCACTAATACACGCGGATGAAACAAGATATAGCGTTTAGCTAGAAAAGATAAGTATTCACGTGACGTTTAGTATTGTAACCGTTCAGAGTATGTGAACATCTGAGCCTACAATACGGTAGGAATATACATAGAGCAAATAGACCACCTCGCGATACGGAGGGGGGGCAGCCGGAAGGAGGAGCTGAGGGCCATAGCAAAGCCGGTGGTGGCATATTCATCGACCACTGGACAACGCATCAACTGAACGCCAATAGACCGGCTCAATATCTTGAATCGAAGTGAACGATATAAATCATATCATATTAAAGTAGCAATATAACACGGTCTAAGTATGCATTACACGTAGGACTCACCCAATTAGGCAATTTTATGAGCAGGGAGAATGGATTGTGGTGGGGAATAATCAGCGAACAAAACAAATATCAATGCAATCGATCCCCGTTTGAGTTAGCTCGTGATATACTTGGAGTACGAGATCAAGTCCTCATAGGAACTTTGGATAATTAGCTCTAGGGCAAAGGAAAAAAATAAAAATAAAAATAAAAAGTAAATAAAAGAGTATGGGGCTGATCGGGGCTGATCTTGCTTATACAATTCGGAGAATTGATCCGTAATCAGTTATATCATTAGGTACATGGGTGGAAAAATCCTATCGTACCGAATTGAAAAAACTAAGATCCAAATCCGGCGGGTGTGTAGGGAGTCCCGAGAAAACCCAAGCTCTCGGTTGTTGTTTTTCTTTACTAATTTTCCCCCTTTCGGGGTTCAATAGTCGGGGGAAAAAATGAGCTCTGAAATTGAGTGAAAAGTTCAAAAATTGTATCTCCAAGTATGCAAAGAGTATCTACGAAAACAAATATTCAGGGAAGGCCATCTCAATTCATACGCTCTCCACAAGAATTAGACTGATGGAGTTTCCCGAACCCTAACCCGGGATTCGCACAGAGCCGCACCTTAATTCCCGGTATGGTTAGTCGGTTACCCGGGCGTTCCGTCTTTTGCTCCTGGCAGAAAAAATAAAATAAAATAAAAATCCCGACCCCGGATGAAACCTGCAACGTTGTACAAGTCATCGTTCCAGCAACTTCCACTGCCAGCAAACTCTTCTCCGGACGATGCCCTCGATGGGCCCTTTGAGTGAACTGAGATGTTTGGCATTTCTCAACCAAAACCTGGAGAGATCATCACGACTCCTGAGATGAATATGATAGATGGAAGAGATGGAATGAGCTTCTATACTCAGCGGAAACTTGATGAATGGTAATGTATCTGCCTGCTCCTATGATGAAGTGAATAAGGGGTTGAAGGGAAAAAAAGGGCTGCTTGCTGCCAGTGTTTTTTTCTTTTACCTGCTGACCCGTTTTTTGTTATTAGTAGGTCCACCAAACTTTCCCAAAGACGGGAGTTTCGAAGCGAACAAGGGGGAAATATGCTCCTGTCCAACCCCCCTCGAAGAAGAGGAAGAGGAAGAGGAAATAACCGTGGCGAGAAAATTTCCGGAAGGGACATTCTACCCGGGCCGTTCGACTTTTGCTACTCTGGGTGTTTCTCAAATCTTGCGGTACCAGGATTTCTAATGCCATCATCTTGGATCAGAGCGATGCAAATCTTCAAATCAGCAAAACTTCCAGACTTATGCACCCAGTGCTCAAAAGATTGGACGAAAGTGGAGTTATACCTTATGTTTGAGGGGAAATTTCATGCATCAGATTTTCTTTCATCCAAGATGGTATGCAAGAGACGTTTTATTTCCGCCCTCGGGTAATTCGATGCCTGGGATCAAATGTTTCGGTTCTCCCCAACCAATGAAATATAAAACTCAGCATATTGCATCTTAATGTACCAGATGCACAGCCAAGCAGAACCCCGCTGAGGGGAGGTCAATGGCATTCTGAACATTGACTTTGCCGGAGAGGAGGCTATTTTTTTTGTGATTTTGCATTTTTGTTTTTTGAAAATACCTATCGCACGGCTAAAACGGGACTTTAGAGGGCAGCCCTTACTGGACCGTGCGTTCTCCACCAAGATAATGTCCGCAGAAGAGAGTTGATAAAATAAAAGAGTTAAAGAAACAACTGATCGATCGTTAGGTAAACTGCTCAGTTGCGTAACGTAAATGAGCTTCAAGTGGTTCTTGGATCGTCCGGATAACAGATTGATGCCCTGGCTAAAACTGGCACAGAACGATGTGGAGTCAGCCCCAGAATCCGCTGGGTACAGCGATACTTGTCTATTCATAGGACATGAGCAGCGAAGCTCAATGGCATATCTTTACGTGGATATCAATGGAATTATTGTTCGGGCCATCGAGCCTTTGATGCCAGGATTAGTAGGAGTCCAGAAACTTCGTTTTCTATGGGAAATGGGGGACCATACTGATTTCGAGTGGGGAGTACCATTATTAAAACTCTGACCCATCAGCCGTTCTGCAAATCGGGAATTTGATTGAATGCTTGGCCGAAGGGACTTGTCATGATTGACACATTGACATTTAATTGTCTTGTGCTTGCATAACAGAATTGGGTATAGGTAGGAAAAATAATACGATTTAGCATGGGAGACTCTGCGAACTCCGAGGGAGTTCGTCTGATAAACAGCAGTTTATTGCCACCTCAAACGCTCGAGATCAGAAAGCAAGAGAGCACACGTGTAGGGTGGAACCAAACATAATTATGGATCGGATCAGAGTGTCTCTGGTCGCGGGCGACTGCGATAACGAATGATAGAGGGATTGATTGATATTCCTCTGAGTTGGGCAATATATATGTTCCAAACAAACGGGAAACGGACTCGCTCAGACCGGACTCGCTCAGACTGCCGGCGTCGATGATTTGTGTTGGACATGATCGGCGCATTCTTTGCTTAGCGAGCACGCAGACATTGATGGTCATGACCAGCTTTCACAAAGCCTGATCAGGCCTTGGTTATGGGTGCACTCAATCAGGACCCAAGCTTTTGGAACACACGGCAGCAATCATTGAGATTGTGTATCAGACAAGTTACATTGATTTGCCGCCATGACCCCTCACGGGGCTACCTTTTTCTTTTTTAATGCTTGAGGTGCAATTCGTTGATAGCACTATCGTAAGTTGTACCATTCCCTGTCTATGGAAGTCTTTTGGGCCGGAACCAAGTCCAGTGCTGAGGGCGATCCTAGGTACCTGGCCTATCAGCGCGGAAAACAATACACTGATATTCTGTGCATATACTTTTTTCGCAGCAGGTGCGGGTACGAGTAGAAGTGGGGAGCGAGCACACAATCGAGCAATCGCCTTCCCCATGACCAGCGCGCGCAATTTCTCTCCATTTCGGGGCGGCACTCGTCCCCCCCCGACGAAAAGGCCGTCTGCGTCAAGTATTGGAGAGTCCGAGAATAGGTTGCGGGATTTGGTGATACCTTGCGTCTTTTCGATGCTGGCTTCATTGGCCTTCGGTATCAGGGTGATGAAAAGGCAGGAGAGTCGGAAATACAGGTTTGTTTGGGCCCGGTGATTCTGCAGGCCATTGTGGTTGTAGTCAGTCATCCGCCACCTGCCTTCTTGACTCTGGCCTCGACCATGGTCAAGAACTGGATGCAGTCCAGGTGGGCAGAAACGCCATCAAGTGGAAAGACGGTTTCACACGTGTCTAGGTAATAGCTCTATGCCCGAAGTCAGGTGGTTAAATTTGAGTAAAGAGGCGCAATAAGTCATCGTAATACTACACCGAGGATTTAGCTTTGACAAAGATGTTGGAAGCATTTCCGTGCATCAGGGGCAATTGATCTACAAGACTAAAGGCCGATGATTGCCACGAAGCGGAACGTCGGGGGTATATTGGGCTTCTGGGGGGGGGAGGAAGACCAACGCTCACCTGCATACAGTACTTCAACGTAGGTATGGCGAACAAAGGTTCACAAAACCGCTGGTGAACGAACACAAGGTGGGTTGGACCCCGCCAACCATCTACCAAAAATAGTCTACTTTCTTCATCTGAGAAAAATTGTGAAAAAATTGCAAAGAAAACTCCCCCGTAAGGGCAGCAATGACAGGCGCTCCTGGAAAATATGTCATTGATTATTTTTTTTGTGTCGGTTGGTCTATTAGCTGGCCGAATTCCCTGAGGGGGGGGTTTTTTTGGCAATGTATCGGTACATTCCTCAATTACAGCAAAGCGCCGGCTAATCCATCTCGACAAGTACCAAGGACAATGCTGCAACGGCAGGCTCTGTTCAAAGTCTTGCTGTAACGGGAGGGGAGGGAAAAAAAACAAAAAAAACAGAGTCTACAATCACCCACTGGCCCAGATACGGTATCTCCTTCTTCCTCCTTCATTGACAGTAGAAAGTGTAATCAAGATGGAGAGTGAAGGATATCATCTATACGGTACTTTGTGGTTTCTACTCGACCCATCCAGTGGGTGCCAATGGCGGGGCAGAGCGCCAATGTGCATTTCCCTTTTACACCCACACCGGGATACCCAAAATCGGGCTTCTAAGCGTCTCCCACTACATTAGGTAAGCTTCCCTACCTCATTCATGTTTCACCGAATCCGAAACGCAATGGTCGGGTGAAGTTATGATTTCTTTCTCGTTTTCCGACATAGAAAGTGAAAAGGGAGAGTTTTCGCTACCATAAGGAAATTCCGGTTCAGTGCTCTTTACCTATCTATTTGTCTTTTATTGGAGTATCAGGGGCCTACAAGACGAACATATTTGGTACCGGTACAGGGGAAAACACTATGAAAATAAAGAATAAGAGAAAGGAAGGAAGAAAAGAAAGAAAAAAAAAAACCCAGAGACGGAACAACTCATCGTTTCGATGATTCTAAACGCAACTGGTATGATACGATGGATAGGAACAACGACCACAACGCGAGATGCAGGGTGGGAATTAGATGGGTCATGCAACACGGGCCAGCAATTGAGCGTTGTTGAACTGCTTATTCTTCTTCTGCTTCTTCGTTTTCTTGGGGTGGAAGTAAAAAAGTGAAGAAATGCGAAATGGATTTCACCTCTCTGCTGGCTTATCGCTTGGTCAGTTTGTTGGAGGACCCTGTCTGGAATTGAGAAATGGGGCTCAAACACTGTTATCATCATAGCCAGGAAAATAGGCTACGTTACCAGTTCCGGACATGGGAGCACGGCTATTTCTCAGCTATTGTACTTGTACTGCTACAGAAAGTGAGTAGCCTGGTATTGATTATATTGTAGTTTATAGTAGCTTAGCTTGAACTCTAACAATTGTTTCACCCCAAATTCCAGATTCAAACAATTCAATTGGGACCTGCACCATACTCGAGTACGAGTACAGTTACCGGTACTTCTACCAACATGTGAACCAAACGTTGATAGATAAACAACCTACCGCACCATACAACACGGTAACTCTAATCCACAAGCATCACCGAAACGTGGAATTAAAATAAAATAATAAAAAAGTCCCGATTCAAATCCCACCACCCGGCAAGCACCCGAACATCATCACCGAACCCAAAACCCTAGCACCATCAAAACCCAAAACCCAAAACACACCGACGTGTTACATACCCCCTCACCCCTCCCTCCTTCCCTCCCCATCTACTCCCCCCATCGCATGAGGCTGAAACTACATATCATACCGTATTTACGAAACCCAAGCTACGGCAGGTATTATATAGTTATATGGGATGGTATAGTATGGTATGGGAGTTAAACAACGGCCCGCAGGGCAGACCTCGCTGCGTGCGCTGCGGTGCGGTGTACGGTACGGTAGGTCAAGCGAGTTTCCCTTCCCTGTGTGTCGTCATCGATGTGGAAATAATAATGTGCTGTGGGCATGGTGCAGCATTGTACGGTACGGTAATTTTTTTTTGGGGAGCTTTTGATTTTGTGACCGGAGGATGGAGACTCGGGGGCGCTCGGGGATACGTGGCATTGGGTTGGGGTGGTATGGGTAGGAGGTTTTGGGTTTCGTAGGGGGAGGGATGAAGACTTAGTGATACTAGGATTTTTATTTCGGTTGGATATGTTTCGGGGTTGGAGGGTAGAGAGATGGATGGGCTGAGGCTAGGTTGAGTTAGAGTTAGTTGGCTACCTAGATAGCTGTAGCAGCTCGGTGCCGATATCTCAAGACTTTCTTTCTCTAACTCTTCTCTCTTTCTCCCTTCGATTGACCACCTCTCGGGCCTTCCGGTTTCCTTCACATTCACTTTGCCCTACCCACCACCGTGCCTTCCTCTTCCTACCCCCCATTCATCCCCATCCCCCGCCTTCTATTCTCTAGCTTCACAGATATCATCGTCATCTTCGAGCATTTTTTCCCCTTTCATCGCTCTTGGGCTTGCGAGCGGGTAATTTGCCATTGACTACTCCACCCTCTGTGGGGTAACTTGCTGTAAAAGCTAACTTAACCCCGACCATCTTCAACGCCGTTAATAATATCGTTAATAATAATTGAACATATCTCGTTCTTTTTCAAATAATTACTCTCCATTGCATCGTAGTAGTTGCGCCCCCGCCCCCGCCTCGTGGGATGGCGCAGGGTTACTACTGTATTGTAAGATAACTTAGTTAGGGTCAAGTCAATGAACACGCAGTCCCATCCAGTAGATTATTCGTTTTCCCGAGAGGGTGGGAGGGAAGGAGAATCAAAAATAAGCAAAGAACGGGCTTTTTGGCGACGGTGATGATGATGGTGGATGATGGGAGGTGGTGGATATGGTGAGCTCCTGTAGGGTAGGACAGAGCAGGGCAGACAGGCAGCTTGGGCAAGTAGGCGGGCAGGTAGGGTGCGCGAGCGAGCGCGACTCCCGCTAAAATGTGTGCGCATCTAGTGGAGGTTAGCGCTGTTTACGCCCAAGGGAACTTTACTTAGCAGAGGCACGCAGAGAGGCAGAAGCAGAGGCTGACTGAACTGGACTCACGACTGACCGACCACACCACTCGCATGCAAAACGGCGATGGGCTGGTGCTTCGTTGACCTATCGATAGGCAGGATAGGATTAGGGGATGGTGGCACAAATGGTACGTACGAGCAGACGAACCGGGAGAGGGGGTGAGGGGGGGTATCGTACAATTCATAGTTCCGGAGGCTGGTTGGAACATGGAAGGGTCAAAGCTTTTCCCTTTCAGAAGCCAAAAACAATGGAAATAAAAATAAGGGGAAGCCGAATAGAATACATTGGCATTGATAGAACTACGGGGGATAGGACCGACGAGGGGTATAAAAGTCGGTTACCCGGCCGGTTTTCTTTTCCTCGTTGCCAGAGGAAGAGGAGTTAAAAATAGAGTAAAATTTATGTACCAGCACTAATGAGAAGGCAGGAGGAAAAATGGGCAAAAAAAAATCAACAAAGAAAAAAGTGACTTTCCTCTCTTTCGATTCCATGCCAGCGCACCCTGCAGTCCGGTCGTCACTGCATCTCTTCTTGCTCTCCTGCACATCTCATTCCTTAATCGACCTCTCGGTCAAATTGGTTCATCTTAACCCCCACCCCTACCATTTTTTTATCCTTTACCCCACAGTGCGACGAATGGGCGAAGGACACGGATTAGCCGTCTAGATTGTCTCGTTTCAGCGAGGACGAAGGGGATTCGACACAACGTGTTTTTGGAGGGCCTATGGGTGTGAGTGTGCGTGCGGTGTGGTGGGGTTCACATCCGGCTGGATGGGATTGGGACGAAAGAGGAGGATCAAAAAAGAAAGTGACAACAAACACCGCTTTCGGGGGTCGGCTAAGAGATGAGCGGGATCGATGATAGGACTGCGTTGGAAGCAGATCCGATGGGATGGAATGACCAGGGCAGGGGTTCTTTGTGAATAAAGCTTCCTTAGGGTGAGAGTGTGTAGGGTGGGCTCTGCGCTCGAGTGCTCGAGTAGAGCAGAGAGGGTAAGGTTCAAAGTTCGTGAGTTTAGGTAGGGGGAGGTTGAGAAGAGGAGAAAAAACAAAAAACAGAAAACCACATGAGAGGCGATATCTGAGTGGACAGGTTTGGCAGCTCTAAGATAGGTGATTTTTCAGTGGTGGGAGGTTATGGGAAAGGAGGGGCGCACACGCGTGGATTGACGTTTCTGGTTCAGATTGCTTTCTTTTTCCTTTTTTTATTTTTATTTTTTTCCTTCACGGACACTCTCGTTTGTTCACTCGACGACAAGGTAGTGGTGACCCGCGCAACAATGCCCAGGAGCAGAGGGAAGCGCAGAGCAGTGACTTGCTTTCCGCTTTTGATTTCCGATGGGAGAAGGGTCGACGTTCCGGAGCGCTGCAGGAGATTGATTTGAGTGGATGCTCTCATATCAATGAACGATGTTTGGATAGAGGATAGAAAAAAAAAGAAAAAGAAAAAGAAAAAAACGCTAAAGAAGGCAAAAAGGTTAAATGAAAAAGGAATAAAATTAATAAATGAAATAAAAATCCACAGCAAACAATCGGGGCTTGCTTTCAAGTCACGGAAAAGGCTTGATGGAGATGACGGATTGGCGGATGGACTGCCTTTCTTGCCTGCTTGCCTAGTTAGCTAAGAGTGGAACAAACGAAACTGGCGATGCAGACTGTGTTAGTAAGTATAGTACCTAGTGCACGATCAATTGAGCATCGATATACGGGGAAAAAGAAGGAGAAAATATCATGTAGATGAGAGGGTTTTCTGAAATGGAGAAATTCACTACGTGTAACCGACCAATAACATAATAGAGCCGGATCAACTGATTCGCTGATAGGAGCACGAAGAATATATGGTGGAGGTAGGAGGAGGAGGAGGAAAGTTGTCGTTAAAAGTTTGAGACATCTGATGGCCAGTTCCCGGGTTGACAGCACCCAAGGAAAAGTAGAAAGAAGCTCCGTGCTCTGCTATGGGCTAGCGTAGACTAGAGAACTGACGGTGAGGTTCGTATCATACAATGAACGCCCTTGCACATCACCCATCCCCTCAGCCCGCACTGCTTGCTACACGCAACCCAACCTCACCATGGGCCGCCATCACCACCGAGCAACAGCCATAATCCCAGGCACAACAGGCAGCGTCGCCGTCAAGGATTCACTTACCATGCCATGCCAGTACCATCAGAAGCAGAAGCAAGCCATCTTTTTCTTTTTCCCCGCCTTCATTGATACCATAGCGTATGCGTTTGATGGCCACGGTACTGTAGTACAATAGTGTACATAGTACTTTCCCTACTCCCTACTCGGGATAGCATTGGAGAGTTCTAGGTGCACTCGAGCATAGTGTATTGGTGGTGGTGGTGGTATACAATAGGTATGTATGGGCACTCGATTGTGGGAAGGGGCGAGAGTTTGATGAGTGGATTACCGTGCACCCAGCTTGACCAAGATTTCTGTAGGTCTCTCGCTTCATGGTCTTCAAACGCAACCATGACCCAGTGCGGACCTCACTCACCCCAGTTTGGTCGCCTGCCAGACCCTTCCAATGGGTGATGTTCGACCACCCCTCTATTCAGATATCAGCGACCTAAATCAACCCCTTCACAAAGTTTGCCCCGGGCCTTTCCTTTTGCGCAATCGCTTGCTGCATGAAGTGGAAAGGAAAGAAAGAAAGAGAAAAAAAGAAAGGAAAAAAACAAAAACAGAATTCCCCCTTCCTACGAGTACCGGTACTGTATTCATGTCCAGCAAGACGCCTCTCCAGTTCGGGGAGGAAGGCAACGGGCCAATGCCAACTGCATCCACCATCTCTCTCCTCTTCTCACACGCACACCCAGCAGTAGGAGGCATGAGCAGCAGAGGCAAAGAACATGCTGCCTGCTGCTTCCTGCTGGTTAACTTTAGCGTGCTTATACCACTGATTCCCACCATAACGTACATTTCCCTTGCACTTCCCTATCTATCGTTCTTCTATCAACTCACCTCCTCTTCCCTTTCCCTCATATCCCCTCACTCAATCTTTCAATCAATCAATCTAAACACTCTATCTGGCCGACAACATACATACTTGGTAGTACCTCCTCTCGCCATCTTGTTCTACTACCTACATCCTGTCTATACACCTCTCTCCCCTCCCCTTCTCTCTTCTCTTCCCCTCTCATTGTCTGTGCACACCCCTCTTTTCCATCCGGTCTTCTCCCAGCGCCCTTGATCTGCTTCATGCACCTTTCCTTCGTTGAGCGTCATCAAGCCCTGCAGCATCCCTCCTCCTCCACTTCCATTCTTCCTCCCCATTAACAAAGCCCACGCCTCTCTCATCCTCCCCTCCCCTCCTCCCCTCCTCCTCCGCCGGCCCCATCAATCAATCCCACCAGTCCCACCAATCCCCCCTCCTCCCGTTTGAGCACAATACCCCCATCACTCTTCTTTCATCATCATCACTACCATCACCCTCCCCACCCACCCCCCATCAAAAGACCGCACTCGAGCGGAAACAAATAAGTAGCTGCGAGAAGAAACTATTCTAGGTTCCCCGATTTCTGTAGCATCGCCCATCGAAGCAAGCAAGCAAGAAAAAGCTCTTTGTTTTTCGCATCTTCTCGGAAATCTACCGATCCAAGTGATCAATTGACTCAAACTGAAGCGTCTGGCCACCCCTTTGTATCGAGTTTTCATCCCCTGCGGGATCATAAAAATAAACTCTCAACCCAAAGTCTACACCACCAACCTTGCTGGTCCCAACGTGACCCAAAAGGAACAACCGGCTGTATTGCAGACTAGCGTGGGTCGCAAGCCATAAAGGTATGTGTCTTCTCATTTTCTTTCAATTCTCCGACGACCACTTCCCTTCCCACTCCTCTCGCATACCTACCTCTACCTATCCACCTCACCCACACCTCACACACCTCACCTCACCCCCCCTCATCTCATCATATAATTGTATATATCTATATATACGGGCTGAAGCTCATCAACCTAACTATGCATTCAGTTCTACTCAACACAAGGGAATCCATCATGCCTCCTTCGACTTCGACTGTTACCTCTTTCACTGATTCCCGGGTTCTCCCTCCAATTGATACTACAAACCTTTCTTCTCCCATTCGTTCATATCAGTTTCAAACTAGAGGTCCTCAACCGATACCTCCTGATAGTTTCCTCTCGACACTGCCCCCCATGGATAGCTACTTCCCATCTAATCAATCCAATCCTTCCTCCACTTCCTCGACACCAGCACCCATCGAGCCCCCATCACTCAAGCAAAACCAAGCCCCGCGCCGAAGCACCCGGAATTGCAAGAAGCCTTCAATTCCTTCATTGCTCTCAGACAGTTCTGGAGATTCCTCTCCTTCCGGCCAATGGTCAGCAGCAAGCTCTCCCACTACCACGGCTTCCGATGGTACACGAAGCAGCTCTGTTTCGACTTCGACTACTCCCCTTAGCGGTTACAACAACACTGGGTATGATTTTGGGATGGTAAGACGGAGAAGTAGTTTGTCACAGATTGGTAGTCCCATGTGTGATCTAGATCGTCTAGATAGCTTGAATGTTCAAAAGGTCGATTCCGATGTCATGAACGGAAGCAAGCCGCGGAAGGCCAGGAGGTTAGTCTAATTTCGATTCTCGAATTTGGCTATCCTTAAAAAAAAAAAAAAGAGGAAGCTGACTTGGGTGGGATAGTTCTCCTCGAACGGGAGTTAACAATGGCAATACCGATGAGTACGATGTTCTGGGCAGGAAGAAGTGAGTTTTTACGCTTACTGCCCTTTCATCTCATTTACTACTTGCTAACTGGCATGACCCACTAGGCCGAAAACCCCAAGAACTCCCATGTCATGGGATCCTCAAGACGATGTCCTGCTCAAATCATTGAAGGAAGAACAAAGGCTCGGATGGAAGGAGATCGCGACACACTGTGAGCAAGCGGTCACCCAAACAATCAAGTAAACCTCTTTAGTCCTAACTTGTTTGTTTGCGCAGTTCCGGGAAGAACATCTCACGCCTGCCAGTTCCGTTGGCGGCGCCTTGCCTCCGGAACCCTAAAGTACTACCAGGGCCACCGCCGCCCACCAGTCGTGACAACAACGTCGACGTCCTTCGCCAACGAGATGGCAACCGCAACCACAGGCACCGTTTCTGGGAGTCCCAAAATCCTGATGAGAAGCATCGGTAACATCTCACCTGCTCCATCCACAAACCCAAACACGCCACAACTGCACCACACGATGCCACACTACTCTCCAATCGCTGCAGAATCACCTCTACGCCCTCACTCAGCCTATTACTCTCTCCCACCATCCACGCCTTGGGCTTCAAGCGCACCCTTCCAGCAGCTACCACTCTACCAGACGACCCCGCTACCGTCGCCCCCTTCATGCCCGAACCGATACATTCTGGAGGAGCCAATGATGGAGCCTTGGACTCACAGTGAAGACGCACTGTTGCTAGATAAAAAGAGGTCATTCGATGAAGTCAATGTATTACTCCCCAAACGGACCGAGAAAGAAATATGGGATCGAATGACAAAGCTGAGGAGCCAAGTTGGTCCAGAGTCTCTGAGGAGACGACATACAGCTGACGAGAGCATGCGCTTGCCCGCGATGGGTATCCGACGGAACAATACTTGGGAGAGGTGATTTTTATTATCGAAAATCATCACAGTATCGCCCCAACAGAGTCCCCATACCCAAACATTACAATGATCGAATGCAATTCGAATTCGAATTCGAGTGAGGTTTCCTTTTTTCCTTTTGAAAAAAAAATCCATCATATTTCATTTCCTCCCATCTCTTATAGACGCAATGAAGTGAACGAACGCTTCGCTGCCCCGCTCTTCCTCATTATCATCTCCAAGATGATCACAACACCCTCGCAGACCAGTAAATACCCTCCTCATCCTCATTCAAAAAAGTCATCTCTTTCTCCGATTTTAAAATGGCCTAGGGTTTTTTTTTGCGTTTACTATTTCATCAATCATTATCTCGGCAAGGTCAGGTCGGTCGGTCAAGGCAGGAGCATGGTTCTTTCATCTCATTTCATCTTTCTTATGACTTTACCATTTTTTATTATCTAACCTCGGAGCATTTGGTGTTTGGGTTTGTTTTTTTCCTCTTTCGTTCTTTCGTTTCATTTTTTCTCATTTAGCGGAAATTCCAGGTGATGATCTGTTTTCCTTATGCACTTGTCATAGTTACTTTTTACGTTTCCCATGCATTACGCGTTCATGTCGGCGTTTGGTTTTTTCGTCTTTTGATCTCCCTCAGCATTTCCTAGCCTTTTCGATTTTTCCCTTCTTTCTTCCTTCAAACGAATGGCACAGGATGCTAGAGTAAAATGGGATTTCCTCTTTATTTCTTTATTTCTGGGGTTTTTGGTGTCTTTATTTTTATTTTTATTTCTAGGGTTATGGTATTACAAAAGGGGTTGGTTGGTTGGTTGGTTGAGGGGAGGAGACGGCGAAGGGCAGTGAAAGGGAAGGGGAGAAGGAAGGGGATTTGTGTATAGAGTAGGGAAGAGACGAGAGAATCGATTGATAGAGTGCCCTACTACCATGTTTGTGCACAAAGTTTATTGAAGCGAAGGATGTGAAGGGGGGGAAAGGTGAGGGTGAAGACAAGGACGGTGATACTTTGGTGTTTGGGCATCTAAGGATGGTGCTGTGGGATGACTTGCTTGCAGTAAGACATGGCAATGAGAAGAGAAGAGAAGAGCAGATGAGGGTGTATCTCTGCGCAAACACTGCCTCCCGTATTATGCTATCGGTAGCATAATACCACACGGCCAGCACTGTCACCCACCCACCCTCCTCCACTCCCGAAGCACAAACGTGCCTCCTAGCCTCCTCCTTACCTCCCCTTGACTTTTACTCCTCTTCACCTCACCTCCCTACCCTCCCCCTTCCTAGATATCATAATAAAACACATCCAAACCCTCACCTCACACTCAATAAGCTCTCACCTCATCCCCCACCCACCCACCCACCATACCATAACAAAGAAAAAAGAAAAAAAGAAAAGAAAAAAAAAGCACAATCTCCCGAAACTCCCACAAAATCCATTAATAAAGTTAAGCCAAGTTCAAACAAAAAGTGCAGAAAAAAAAGCCGTTTTTTTTTTTTTTTTTTAAATAAGACGCAACATACATACATACATACATATAGCAATAAGTTTTTTTATTTAAATATCATATCTCGGATACGGTACATGGTTACGATACGATACGATAACGATAACTATTGACTGGTTTGCAACTACCTACCTACAAAGCACAAGCACAGCGCAGTAACGGTAACGGTAAATAAATAAATAAAAACTACGGTAGAGGAAGAAATAGAAACATCCTAGATCCCTGCCTACCTGTTGCGGCTCTGCGGAAAGGAAAAAAAAAAGTGTGGTGTGTGTGTGTGGGTGTGGTGTAATGGTCTGTGCGTGGAGGGGGGGGTTAAGTTAAGAAGTTTCCGCGTAGGATTGCGGGATACGGTATGATGATGGACGTTATGTTATCATGGTTTTCTTTTTTCCCCTCGTTGTTCTATCTATTCTATTATACATATTCTGTCTCGTGACCGGGGAGGGGGGGGTATCCCGTACTCAATTGTATGTATAATACTCGTGCTACCGGTGCTGTAGGGCACTGTATAAGCGTGGCCAATTTCTAGAGCTCTTTCTTTGTCTGCCCCCCTCGCTGCTGTGCTGTAGTGTAGTCTACAATACAGGGCTCTTACTCTGCTCAAGTAAAGTCGTCGTCAAGCAGCATGGATGGATGGGTTCGCCAACCAGCCAGCCAGCCAGCCAGCCAGCCAGACGCACTTCACGAGGTTTTACCCAATCTGACTTGTTCATTACCTACAGCATACCATACCGTATGGCGGCAGCACCACCCCCCTACTCCCTACCAACCACCGCCGGTCACCACCACTATACGTCAGGTAATTGGTTCAATCAAAGAAGGTCAAATCCGTCCGTTAGGCTTCAACCGTACCGTATCTTCGCTTTCTAACGTTTTCTACTGGATCGGTAGTTATTCGAATTTTTTTTTCTAGCTTGGTCTTAGCTTGGCTTACCTCAACCTTGAGCAGGTGCTCACACTGCGCTGCACTACCTACTTGTGCACTTGCTCCCCGTACGTACAGTACGAGTACAGTGCCGTACCGTATAAAAAGCCTTGTGGCTTTTTCCTTTTCACACCTTGCAAGCGATGTTTTGAAATTTGCCGCCACCGCTGAGTTTAACCATACGCGTATTGTGCGTACTTTACGGTATTCGTACTCGTACAGTGCGCTACGCTAGGCCATGCCATGCCATGCCATGCCATGCACATGAGGGAGGAGGGGAGGGGGAAAGAAGGGAAGAAAGAAAGAAAGAAAGAAAGGAGACCCAATCGAACCAACGGGCTGGAGCAGTTTCCGAACGCTGGGCTATTTTCTTGGCGAGAATTTCGCTTTATAGGGTCCCGACCGGAGCTTGCTTGCTTGCGGTGGTTAATTGGGGATCGGGGAGGAGAGGAGAGGAGAGGAGAGGACAAGTCGGATCGTCTGCTTTGCGTTGCCTGCTCATGTGTGGGTCAACCATATGTTACTCAACCCTAACCTTCTACAATGCGAGTACAGGCAAGGAGAAAAGGCCAATATACTGGTGCAGCAATCTCGCCCTAGGCAGCACCGAATTGCAAGACGTCAAGTAGTCTCCAAACAAGTATTCTTTCTTCCTCTCCCGGAGCCGGTTGCTTCTGACTGATGTAACATGTCGCATGATGTCTTTTTCCCCTCCCCTGAAGAAAATATGAGAGAATGCGACCATGGGTCATCCTCATCGTTCGTCGTCGAGCCCCCTGGCGGCAAAAGGTTAAAGACGGCCTAATATAGCGTAAGCTTCCCCCACTTGTGATAGCTCTCATAGAGGTGGGATATTCCGAAAATGTGGGGTATGATACAATGGATGGGGCTAGACTATTCTAGACTCGTTCTACCCCTCGGTTTCCAGTCATTATAAAAACCTGCGTCTCTCTCCAATTGAGTTCGTCAATTAGTTATTCGCATCACTTCTGAGGGCGTTCTCCCTGCGCAACAAAGTGCAAAGTAAATAAGAGGTATATTTTTCTCCCTGTCTCTGGGACCGCAAAACCGGAGGATGCGATCGTTGTGTTTGGTGTTATGTCTCAGATTCACTCCTGAGATGAATGCACAAAGTTATTGAAATAACCCCCCGCGCTCTAGTCAATGAAATGCTGCAGCACGTGACTTTTTGTTTTTTTCTTCTTCACCGCTGTAAGGCGTGGCTGGTGCAAGAGATCGTGGATGCAATTAGTGGTCTCGGGGTGCTGGCGATCGTTGTGTGAAACTAAAGCTTCAAAGAGCAATTCAGCACCCCTGACAAAACGGAGGGGAACTATCACACGGTGAGCAGATGGTAATCGCAGAATAGTTTTTGTGTAAGCGTTCTATCTCTTTCCGTTACCGGGTGCCAGAGCTAGGGAAAGGTTGTGCGTGTCAGAGGATGGTAGGCCTAGGGTGCTCTGAACTTTCCGGCCAAATCGAAGAATTCAGCCCTCCCGCAGAAATGGTAGGGCAATCAACGACAGGCCCCCACTGCGGTTCCCTCAGATGATCAATCTACTATATTTGCTACCATTGGTGCTTCAAACCTTAGACTCCAAGCCGAGTGACTGGTCGTGATTTGCGCTCCTGTTGGTTAGCCGGGACCACAGTCCAAATGATACAATCAGTTCTGACCGATTATGATCGGGAGCCCAGACGTGCAGTCAGGCTATACAACGTGGTAACTGCTAACTCCTGTAAGAGTATTATCGTCGTCATCATTGATCATCATGGGTTATCGCTGTCCAGAGCCCCATCTGTTGAGTATGTTTAGTTGTGAGATGGTGACGATAACTAGTATGACTTTGGCAATAGCTGTAGTGAGGTTGCATTTATCACTCCCGATGATAGCTGCAGTCAGCTTTGCCTTAAATCAGCCACAGCTCCAGATGACACAGAAAATGGACCAGGGCTGTATACCGGTATGGGACTGAACGCGGTCAGATGGTTCTGCCGAGAAAGCAGTCTGACAGGTTGATGCTGCAAGATCATGAGAACTCGGGCGGTGAGGGTAGTGACGTTATCTGGGATTAACAAGATCAAAATCTCCGGGTTAATACGACATCAGTTTCCTGCACGCACGGTTTGGTTTGATTTCACCACGCAAGTCGTTTGCCTCGAAACCCCTGGATCACTTTGTGACTTGATATGTAGTGCTCTCGCTCAGACCAGCTCTACTCTAGTAATGCGGCACTGACTCCTGGGTCATTAGATTGTGCCTGCAGATGCGTTATCGGAAAATGTTTCTCTCCGGGGGTTCGCCTTCTCTTGGATCGATGATGCGCTCCCGGTAGCGGGTCGAAGGTAAGGATGCCCTAGCTCTCTGCTGCTCTTTTGGATAATAGTATAGTCGGAGTGCCGTGTTGGGAAGTCTCGGGGAGATGGACTGCCCATTACTTGGTAGTCCTAGTTCTTGTGGAAAAAGAGAAGGGAGAAAAAATTCGTAACCATGTATGATATCATAGGGATAGGTGCGCACTCTTGAGTGCCAAGACAGTCTGTGGTTAGTCAGACCATAGGTGACAAATAATAATATCGCCTCTATGGGATGTTCGAGTCTAAGAAATGTAGAAACCTAGGAAATTTTTATGTAAAGAGGGTCTGCCCACAAGTTCAGGGAGGGGTGAGGTATGTTCTCAGGATCAGGATGTCGAGGTCACGACCATGTTTGTATAGGTTAGTTAATTCTATAATGACACGGGCTATACGCAACACAAATTACCGTGGGTTGGAGGACCTGGGCCTACTACATAGCTCACGTGATATAGAGTTTATCAACCAAACTCGCCATTCATGATCCCGCTCCCGCTTGACTAGATCCTTTAGGGAAACTAGATATAGTGGAGGCTCAAGAAAGATAGCAATTTCGTACTGTAGATCATGTCTCCAATGCCGAGAGGCCCGTGTCAACCATATAAACGAACCCCGAAGCCCGCCAATTATTGATCTGAGGAAGCATTTTCTATGATCAAGGTGTTTTCGACGATGTAGGGAAACTCTTGTTTATGAGTCGAGCAACCATATCTATAAGTTAGGTCGATGTCAACGCAGCAGTAAAAACTACCAGGGCCTCGATACTAATACTCGTAGATATAGGCTACGTGGGAAGTCCTTCGAATAGCAACATGTTTACACATCCCCCACAATGTAGCAAAGGAGCACCTACTCCAGCTTCTAGAGTGTTCGGGAGAATTAACCCCAGATACCCAAGTGTCTTATCTCACATTTTTTTCTTCCTTGCCTCAAATATTGAAGGAAAGCCAGAAAAACGTTAAATAGTCCGACAATTTCGAAAACCGTGGCCACAGGTAATACTGTACATATCGGATGCCCGAAGGCCACAACTGTAGAATTACGGTCCTGCCTTCTAAAGACATAGTCCACCATCAAGTCCCTTGAATAAGTTAAAAACCCCATGTATCCATTTCACCACGCGCAATATACAAAAAAACGACCTAGCCTTCCCAAAGCTAGCCTCGCCACCCCTTCGTAAAGCCGCCACCCCTCAAGTCCATAAGTATTAAAAATCAAACAATTCCCACTCAATGAACTCTTGGCAACCATCTCATCACTCAAGATTGGGAAGGAAGGGATTCGTTCGCCAATAAAGAAAGGGCTTTGGTTCAATGCCTATTCTTTCTATGATAGCCGAAAGTGTATTAAACTCCGTAGCACAGATTTCGGAGACAACCAAGCTGGGAAATACATAAGTTATGTTCGATAGTTCCGCTGGTATGATATGAGCTGTGACGAAGTGCGCCGAAGCACGAACGTGCTACAAGTCCGGGACCTCCCGTTGTATCATATCTGAAACTAAATAGTCTATGACACGCACTCGGAACCTATACGAGATTATGCTAGCGACCATTACCATGCTTTCTGAAAAACCTGTCCCCGAGTGATCTCCAGTGATCTAGCAATCCACCCGAACGAAAATATTCCCAGGTCGAGTTTCAGAATAAAGTTTAGTTGTTCGTGAGTTGACTCTAAGATACTGAGGTAAGCGAAAGTCCTTTGGTGTTGGGTTTGGATTAAGAAGGGGCTAAGTTAGGCACCGCCACTGACGCCAGACTCGCGGCAGAGTGCAATTCTTGCCTTAAGTTAGTCCGGGCATTACAAAAGCCCACACTAATTAGCCTACCAAAGGTCCATCCACGCCATCCCAATCAATCTATAAAGGTAGGCACAAACAAACTAGACTCGTTATCGATTCCAAAAAAAACCCACGCCCTAATTAGCATCTCCATCCGCAGACAAAGCGTGCTCTGTATGATACTTTATCGATACTTTTTTTCGCAGTTAACTGAATGAAGAAGAAAAGAAAAAAACCAAACCAAAAAAGTACATGGCATGTAGATTGATTGAGACCAAGTCCCCCGCTGGCTTTTGGTATAGTAATAGAGGACTTATTGAATCCTGGTGGATTCGTCCTCTAGATATATAACGGGTTCCGGGAAAGGACTCGCCTTCCAGTTTGCTTTGGCGGGGCGGGGGGGGGGGGTTTTAGCTAAGAGTACTTTCCCCCTGCTACTCCCACTAGCTCTCTAGAAGGAAGGAAGGAAGGAAGGAAACTTGCAGAAGCTTTTCGGGAATTTCCTGCTGGTATCTCGCAAGTATGAGACATAGTTCAATCACCCAGCTTAGATCCCGGCCATTAAAGCAAGACCACTCCTTACCTCAAACTCTCACCGAAATACATTCCGACCCCCCCACCGTAAGCCCCGTTTCCCCCCCCCCCGCCAGGAAATGGGCGGGTATCCATCATTCAAGCAATAGAATCTGCAAAGACGCTACTCAATAACCATTACTAGAGAAAAGTCCTCCTGTAAGTTTAGTAATAATCCACACTAACCACCTCCCGTACAAGTCTACAAAGAGAACATCGTACCAGCAATACACGACACAGAAAGAGTTAAAGGATAAACCCCACCCCTAACTAACTATCATACCTACCCCTTACCAGCTATCCAAAATCTTATGATACAGTAACCTCTAACTCAACCCGCCGCCGCCTCCCTTATCCATCCCTGCAAACCCTCCAAGAGATATCTCATAGTATAATATCACACCCCTAGACTACTAGACAAAAACCCAGAAGCACAATCCTTCATTTGGTCATGCGTGATGGACGTCTCGTATCGTGTCAGCTAAGTCAAGTCACTCATGCACCTTTTGAAAAGCAAGTCCCCCCGAATCCGCCCCCAGGCACCACATGCCCATAACTTACCACGCCATTCTATAAATCCACTCGATTAAGCCCCCCACCACACCCTCCGCCTCCGTACAGTATAACCCCTATATATAACAGCCTGTCCGTAAAAGCACTACCCCTCAAAAGGCGGGGGAAAAAAAACAAACAAAGAGGCTTAGCTAGGCACACAGGCACCAACGAACGCCTACTGTACCAAACATCGCCCCCGCAGCCTTTACCAGGCACTACAGGTAGCAGCATCGCGCCTGTGCTCAGAATAGAACGGCATCTAAGTCAAACAAAGCGACTAGATTTTAGCGGTATGCGGTAGTACCCCCCCCGGTGATTCTCAAACGTCGGAGATTCTTGTAGCTGCGTTTGTTGAATTTAGCTTGCTTGGATGGCTGGCTGGCTGGCTGGTGCGGTTGGTAGGAGTATGGAATGGAAGTCACTATCTACAGTATATAAGTATATATCTATGATGCTGTAGATACTTTCGACCGTGTAACCGGGACATTCCGTACCCCAGCTACGAATATTAGTTCAGTATGTATGTACATAGAGTAGGTTTTGCCACGGGGTGATTATCTGTAGTGGTGAATAAACCCCGGGATAGCTATACCGACAGTAACTTACTATAATATTTAAATCGATAAATACGCTTTAGAGTACCCATCCGGTTTGATATTACTAGTAGTAGTAGGGATTAAGTTAGTAGATATTCAGTATAGATAGATAGATAGATATGTAGTACAGCTCAGCAGGGAGATTTCCACAGTTTATTTATTCCTATAAAGTTATTCATGAATGCTACATTATTACAGTACAGCTTGAACCACATATCGCACGAAGTATATCTTAGCAACATTCCAAGTTGTAAACTAAAACTAAACTAAAACCGTGATGCATATACTACTATAATCTAATCCAGTCCAGTCTATCAGTCTTCCGCTCACTCTTCTTCTCCAGAGTGACTGGCCTCTCCCTAACTAACCCCCGCCTTATACAGTACATTATAATAGCATAATCATAACCCGATACCCCCCCCCGACAAGTCCTTAAATCCCCAGAAGACTCCGAGTGTAAGTTCGTATCCGCAAAGCTACTGTATGCCAGATATTAAAAGTACATAAGTAAACCAAATCTATCTATCTACCAAAATCCCAATACCGGTAGATACTATACGCCAATGTTGTGAGAGTGTTGAATGGAACGATGATACGGCGAAGCGAATGATTGCTTGAGAAACTCTAATGCTTGACTATCTCAACGGGAAGAGCAAAAGACCCTGACTATCTACTGCTGAGAGCGAGAACACAAAAGGTCGAGTGAACAATAACAATGACAAGGGAAAGAAAAAGGAGAAAGACGCAAGGGGGTATTATTAGGGGTAGACCAGTGATAGAGTTTGATGTAAAGGAAAAAAGTCTATCGTAGCGTGATACCATAGTAGTATCAGAAGGATATTTCAACACCCAAACCACAAACGGACCACGAGTGATCCTACATGATCTTCAACACCGAATTACCATATGATACAGTACTCAATTCCCCCATGTACTGTATGTCTACCGGAAGAACCCCGATAACTATATCATATTATATCATACCTACTGTACCTTACACACACATACGATAGTCAAATCTCCACAGTAGAATATTACGATATACCACCCTATAATCCACAATCCAACTTAACTCCTACTATTACAAATCCTAACAAGCAGCAAACCAAAAGTCAGGCAGTAAAAGTCCCCCCCTCCTCCCCCTACAAAACAATACAAAACAAAAGAAAAAAAAACAGGACAATAATGACACATGACCAACCAAACCAACCCAAAAACATGGGTAATATCATACGTGATCAGGTTGGAAACAAACTGTTATAAAACTCGCAGTTGACTTCGTTCGTGTTGGTATTCTCACGTGACGAGTCGAAAACCGCAACAACTTCATTTTTTTACCTATTCAAATTCTCCAGCTGGATAGCAAACTAACTAGGTTCTGTATACCGAGTCCAAGAAAGAAACCTTGGTTAAAAATACAGGTAAAAAAATACAGACGAAGGGAGGAGAGTTAACTTGGAACAGGAAAAAAAAAGAATTTTTAAAAAGGAGACGAGAGAGGGAGAGAAGCGAGAACAAAAATCAAACGCCAATTGAAGAAAAAAAAGAGGCAAGGCAACTAGGAAATGAAGTTTGGCGATAAGCTGAATTACCGCACTGTAGCCTTCAAGACCCAAGTATATCTATGTGAAGACGGCGGCGGCCTGCGGTTTTGCGAACCTGTGAGACCAGTGGTTACTCCGCCATCTCTCACACCTTCCTCCCTGTAAAACCCCTCACCGGCAGAAAAACCACAAAACCACTCTATTCAAGGAGAAGCAATAAAAAAAGTGGTGATTAATTCAGACTACTAGACATCCGACTCGAGTGACACTACATGCCATAGCTCCATCTCCACCACGCGTCTCTCGAAACTAAACGTAGTGGATCTGATTTTAGAAGAATTAGAATATACCTAGCAACCCCCCACCGCCCACAAAAACATACAACAGAGATGGATGAAAAACAACGTCTTAAAATGTAAAGACATTGTCCTCATCCGCTTCCCTGCCGCCTTGCACCCACCTACTCCGGGAATTAAATCCACGAGGAACCGATGATTCAACGGCGTTGAAAATGCGCTGCCCCCAGTCGGGATCAAATGGGTCATCGACATCATCTTCATAGTAATCGTCCTCATCGTCCTCATCCTCTTCTTCTTCCTCCTCAAATTCATCCCACTCTGGGGGGTCGCCGCCTTCAAGAATAATTTCCATCAGAGTTCTTGCCTCTGCTTCCGAAACGGGCCAGGGGGGTGAGGGCATGTCGCTGCCAGGGTCGTAAGTTGCACCGAAAAGAAGGCGTTCCATCCATCCCAGACGGCGGTGGCTTTGAGTTCTGCGACGACGTTGGGCGCTAAGTTCCGAGTCGCTAAAGACATAAGGAGACCCGCGGAATGTGTGTTTGTAGTGGCAGTCATTGCCGAATGGACAGTCGGGAAGATCACGGCGGGGACGAGGAGGAGCATTAGGCAGCAGGGAGTTGGCGAAATGACGGCCTATATATATCTCTTTAGTTCTGGCTGTCATCTTGCCACCTACACAGGCACTGGGGGGGGGGGGGTCATACAAGGAATAGTCTTAAGCTTCGCAAGATAGGCTGCGATGATTGCATCCTTGGTTGGATTGGTCTTCTCCCCCTCATCCGGCGCTTCTCCAACCGGTCTCGGGAAAACACTACTGGGAATAATAAACTTGCTGCGGACCCGGCACAATGGACAAGTCTTCGAAGTCTTGCTCAAAACACCACCCTCCGAATCTGGAACAGCATCTGGCGCAGCAGTAGATCTCCAGGCACGAATACATGCTGGAAAAAACACCGTCAGTACCGAACATTTTCTCGTAATAAATGATAAAAAGCAAACTTACAAAGACAAAAAACATGATCACAGCTGGTCAGGAGCCCATATGTTGCCGGGATCTCGAAGCATATTGCACAGGTATCCGTATTCTCCGGCGGTTCGCGGGTCTTCTTCCCTTTATCAGCGTCCTCAAGGCCGGGGAGTGTTACTGATGATAGATCGTGTTTGTAGAAACAAGTGGGGCCTCGTTGACAGTAACCGGCTGCAAAATATCTACAGGGAACCTGCGAGGCTGGTAGGTTCACGCGCGGTTTAGAAGCTGCACTGCTGGCGTTTGACAGAGCTAAAGTAGGTGGCGAAGTGAAGGACGATGTACGGGTAGTCTGACGACCGGGAATAAAAGGTTGGGCTGTCGGAGATGGTGTCTTCTTTGGAGGTGGTTTCTCCATCCTCGGCTCGTGTTGTGGTGGGAGGATGTGTTGGTGTAGGAGGAGGAGGAGGAGGAGGGGAGGAGGGAAGGGATAAAAGTAAGGTAAGGATCAAAAAGTTCCCCGTGTTAGTGGTAATGAAGATGGGAAATTCATACGGTTTTGAGGTGCTTAGGGTTTGAGAAGGTGATATTTCGTTCTCAGTGATGGAAGATGTTTCCTGTTGTGACGGTGGAGGTTTGGTGGATAAGGGTTTAGGTAGGGAAGGTCGAGAGATTGAAGAGAACAGAGCTCCTGCTCCCCCCCCACCATGGGCTATCTAGAAATATTATCCCTGCTCACTCTTTCCCGCGCCGGCGATTTAGCAAACTAACCTTGAGTTAACAATATTTATTTATGTTATAACTGTCGACCGGCATATGTTACTTTTCTTTGTTTAGGGTTCAAAACATCGATAATAACAGGAACAAACACAAGAATTCCACCATAGCCGCTATAATGATAACAAACCATCTTACTGTGTGACTTTAACTCTACACTTTCTACTCAGGCACCCCGAACAGTGCTCGCAAGGCCAAAGTGCCGTAATAGTATGATACTGTAAAATTCACCCATAGTGCCAGACCTCTAAAACTGACCTGCTCTAGAGCGAAAATCAATAACGAACGCTCAGAAATAACGGTGAGGTTTTTTGAGAAGTTAACTCCATCTAGAGCTGCTCAGAGTTAGCGCCTCTTTTGGTTCCATGTACCCTGGTTTTTTGTTGAGAGAGTATTGATTGAGAGCGGTAAGGTGGCCATTTTCCGACACCAATTTTTTTACACGTATTACTAAGTAAATCTACGGGAACAATAGGTCGGCCTCAGGTGTCCGGCACTATGTCTAGCTATGTCACTATTTACTTGAGTAAAGAGATAGCGCCGGTGAATTCGCGTTCACTCCCAAGTAAAGTGTGCATTCAACAAACTCTGATTTAATTATTTATTTTTTATTAATTTCATCTTTTTCCCGCTTTTTTTTATACCAATTGTGATTTATCCCCATCTTCGGACCCATCCCTTCACACACCTGTCTGATATGCTTTTCTGCACGCACACCCTTCACACCGATATGAGCCTCGCCGGACCTTACTCCCTCAGCTTTGACATGGGGAAACACCAATTGAAGATAAAAATGAGAGAAAAACGGGGCGATGAGGAGTCAAATTTCGATCACCAGAGAAAAATGAAAAGAGTTAAGAACAGAAATGAAAAACCAACCATTTCCCAGAACCCCGTCCACCCTAAAGTTTCCACCGGTTCGTAGCTCGTGCCCCGATAATTCCGGCCGGTCACAGAAGCATTCAGCTTTTTGTAACCCGAAAATGCCCCTGTGAGACCGAAAGTCGAGATAAAAGAAACCCAAAGGACACAATCACTCCCCAGAGAAAGAAAAAGGTGGTTAAAAATTTGCACACGTAAGAGTAAGAACAGTGAATTGAAATGACCCATTGAAAAAGAGACAAGGAAGAGAATATTTTTGTCACGATCCCCCAAACCACCCCTCCCGGCCGCCCAAGAGAAAATTGAAAAAAAGAAAAGGAAAAAAAGTTCTATCCCAAAGACGCCTTAAGCTTAACCTTTAATTTCACCCTCTTTTTTCCCCTCATCACCCTTGTTCTCATTATCATTAGTCGTGGCACCCTCATGGCCTCCAATATCATCGCCAGTGCGAGTCTTAACGTACTCGTCGTAGACGCTAAGAGCTTCGTTGACCTTGGCGATTAAAGCTTGCTCGTCATCAAGACTATTTGATTCGTGTTAGCCGTTTGTACAAAATAGATGGGATCAAGTCGATCAAGCTTACAGCGCAAGGAGCTCCATATTGTCCATCTCCAACAACATCCCAGTGATCTTTCCAGCAAGCTCAGGATGCTGGCGCTGGATCTTAGGATAGAGAGATTCACCAAGCAATTGCTTCTGGGCTTGAGGAGGCGAGGCAGCGAATAGGGTGGGATCGATTCCACTAGTAGATACGTGCGGAATCTGGGGAGGAACGGGAGGACGACCGGGCTGTGCCTGAGGGGGAAGATTCCCTCGTGGGCCACCGCGACCGGGTTGAACAGGACCGCGAGGGCCCATGCTCATATTAGCTATCCCCTGTTGCAATCCCTGCATTCCCGTAGGAGGCACACCACCGCGTCCACGACCTTGTTGAGAAGCTGCGACAGCTTGCGCCTGGGCAGCAGCAAGGGGATTAGGTGGTGGATACTGAGCAAACCCAGGGCCACCAGGTCCTGCACCAGGGCCCATTGCTGGAGGACCATACATCTGCTGCGGGATACCCTGTGGGATGGGGCCTTGAGGTCCAGGGCGGCCGGCATTGGGAACAAAGTTTCCAGCTTGTGGGCCGCGACCACCAGGACCACCAGGACCGCCCTGAGGGCCACCGGCCATAGGCATCATACCAGGTTGGGGAAACGGGAGAGCACCACGGCCACCTTGAGGGATAAACCCAGGTTGCTGGCCTGGCCCATAATACATCTGGGCGCCAAGAAACCCAGGGGGCTGCATACCAGCGGCTGCAGCTTGTTGTTGCATCCTGATCTGATTCCTAGCTTGAATACTTGCCTCAAGCTATTTTTTGGTTAATATCCCGTCAAGCATAGTTTCGAGCCGGTCACAAGGCGACTTACTTGGCTCTTCCTAACATCCTTCCTCTGAGCGAGGGCGACATAGAGAGGTTTACCATTCACCATTCTCTGGTTCATCTCAGTCACGGCCTTGCTAGCCTCGTCCGGGCTAGAGAAGCAGACAAAACCAAATCCCTTGCTCTTGCCAAGCTTCTTCTTGCCACCTTCCCCTTCTTTCTCCTCAGCGTCCTTATCTTCCTTAGAGACTTCGTCACGCATAACCTTGGCAGAAGTGATGGTTCCATGGGGGGCAAACTCCTGGCGGAGACGTTCGTCATCAATCTCGTCATCGAGATTCTTGATGTACCTGTTATGATAGAAGAGTTAGAGTAAATCCAATCCATTAATCGTAGAATATAACGGAATCATACAAATTAACACCCTGGTATTTGCTAGCTTTCTCAACTCTGGCAGCCTCGTATTGCTTTCGCAATTCCTCCTCTCTCTCGTGTTTCTTTTGGGCTCTAGAAACATAAAGAGTCTGACCCTTGAGCTCGCTCTCATGAAGCTCTTCGACAGCCTTGGCGGCATGCTGGTGCTCCTGGAAATTGACAAAGCCAAATCCTCTGCTGATACCATCCTGATCTCTAGAAAGGCTAGCGGAAGTGATGGGGCCGTAGTTCTCGAACATAGTTCTAAATTCCTCGTCTGTAACCTCCGGATCGATATTCTTAACGTAAACATTTGTAAAGTTGGCCTTCATTTCATCAAACTTGCTCTGGCGATCCTTCTTAGGGATGTGATGTCCGACGAATACTTTCTTCTCGTTCAAAAGCATGCCATTGACATGTTTGATTGCATTGTTGGCGGCTTCAGCGGTCTCGTAGTGAACAAATCCGTATCCGCGGGAGTTTCCGAACTCGTCCTGGGCAACCTTGCAGGAAAGGATATTACCGAAAGCAGCAAAGGTATCGTGAAGAGCCTTATTGTCAATGGCAGTGTCGAGATTTTTGATGAAAACATTGCCTTGCCCAGTCTTACGGAGAGCAGGATCACGTTGCGACCACATAATGCGGCAAGGACGACCTTTGATCAAAGTGTAATTAAGCTCCTCAAGGGCACGTTCGCCATCAGCGGTGTTGTTGTAGTTAACATAAGAGTATCCGAGAGAACGGCGGGTAACTGCATCGCGGCAAACTCGAATAGACGCAACGTTTCCAATAGTGGAAAACAGCTCGAAGAGCATTGCCTCAGTCACAGTCGGCTCAAGCTCCCCGACGTAAAGGGAGGCGGAGGTGTGGGAGTTGTGAGGAGCATTGCTCGGAGCGGTCACGGAGTTATTAGCATCGCTATCGGAAGTGGGATCCTGGGTGGGAGAAGAGCCGTTGATGGGCTGCTCGATTTGCTCCTGGGGAGCTGGAGATGAAGAAACTTCGGCAGACATTGTTATGAGATCCACTATGGTGAACGAGATTAGTGGTGATTCACCTCTTTCCGTCCGGGGGTGAGAAAATTCTTTTAGGGAGAGACGAGAAAAAGCGCGACAGAAAGGCGGAATAGATGGCGAAAAAGGAAGATGGGAGCAACGCTAGGGGAGGGGCAATGAGAGGCTAACAAACGCTTTTAGAACTGTGGGTAAATAACCTAAAATGGGTCCAGGAATTGTAGTTTTTTTTTGTGGTAAATTTCCTTGCTATTGCTGGTGGTAATCAGGAGAGAGGTCAGCATCGGAGGTTTGATTGTCAAAAGATCACGAATGTCCAATGACCAGTAAGGGTAGAGTAGAGAGAGACTGACCACAACAAGGATGCTCGCAAACTAGATTAATGTGCGTGTACCGGTAATGCCTTTCTTTTCCCTCTCTGTATAGACAAGAAAAATCACTATCACAGCAGCCTCAAGTCACGCTTCGCCTATGAAAAGTAGTGTGGTGAGCAGTGATGGTGGGGGTTTCGTGAAACAAAAAGATTGGAAAGAGAAGGGAATAGGATGGAAGAAAGGGTGGCTTTGAGGTTCAAAAAAAAAGAGAAAAGTTTTTTTTTTTTGTGAGTGGTTAACAGGAAGGGTTTTTTGAAAGATTTTCTATTTTTTTTGTGTGGGGTTTTTAGAAGGAAGAGGGGAGGAGGGTGTTGAAGGTTTTATTGGAAGCCAGGGTGTCGTTGTCGATGGTGGTCTTCTTCAAGGGAAAAGGAAAAAAGGAAAGTGAGGGAGAGAGGGAGTGGATTGGAAGCAGGAGAAAAAGCGGCAGCAAGAACGGGAGTGTGTAAGCGGGATGACAGGAACCTTTGTGTGAGGCAGTCTTGTGAGAAAAAAGCTAAAAACCTTCACACAAAAAAAGTACAAAAGAAGGTCACAGAAGGGCTCATCCCGTGGCGGCGAAGGGTGGCGGGTGCTGTTATTCTCAGCCACGTGCCCATCCAGATGACCACATCTCAATTCTACCACCATAGATATCTCCAAAAACAAACCTTCTATGCATATCTAACCCTATTTTACGGAACTGATGCCTGATATTCGACAGGACAATTAGCAAATATACCGGTACTTGTATACTGGGATATAATATATAATACAACAATCCCCTGAACACTCCCACCGCCTCTCCCTTTCAATCTTCAATAATTTCCGGGGAGTCCAATCATTCCATACCATTACTCTTTGTCAAATTCATCTAGAATAAAACGGGCTGAACGAGAAAGCCTATTCTACAGAATACTGTACCAGTAATATTTCTTACCCCAGCAAAAGTGCAATATTTCACCCACTAATCCACCATGATATCAAAACAAGGCACAAGTATGATAGTAAGTATCGTCTCAACACACCTACCTGGGCAGCATGTCTACTTGCACCTAACCCTCGCATTTTCCTAAAAGGGTGACTTTTAAGCGACACAGGGCCATCTACATAGTTGCCCTCCGGAGTCAGAAAATTTAGTAGCTTACTGTATCTGGTGTGTATTAAAGAAATATAATATTTAGGGAGTGTTCAGTATGATCAGAATATAATAAATGCAAAACTTTACAGTGCAGTACAGCGAGAACTTATTTCTGATGTCATACAGTGTCTATCAAAGAAATTGAAAAATTATCCAAGTTGTCCTAAAACCTTTTTGTATCAGCATGCAGCGTCCCAACTCATGGTATCATACATGTTTTTTGGCGTCAGAAATTTCGAAGCGTCCCAATTGGCCTAACAGCTACAGTATTATTATTTTGCTGGGATATAAAAAAAACAAAAACATTGCTGGTATGATATTCTACAGGGAGGGCCCGAGATTCGCTTGTATTGTATAGAATAGGTTTTCTCCGGGCTGAACAGTTGCACGGCGAGGGGCCCTCATGACTAGAGCTAGTTTCCTCACACGGTGTACGGTACGGTAGGTCATCATACGGCACCGTGACATGATACTCTCATGTACTGGCACCACGATATCTCAGAAGGCTGGTCGTGCGTTTTCGAAAGAGATCACAAAGATGTCTTCTCTGAAAAGCCTCGCACTACGTCCCTGGGATGCACATCGCTCGCTTGGCAACGTTAAAACAGATATTACAACGAGTCAAGGAATGCCAGAGGTCTTCTTTTTCTCATCACTTTTGGTGTATATGTAAGTTTGACAAATGCCTTATGCACCGTACCACACTTGAGAGGGCTGGAGCCTAGGAAATAAAGGGGAAAAAGAAAGAAAAAAAAAGGGAGGAGGAAATGAATAGTCTACATGATATTAGTGATCTCTCCCCGGATTCTAGAGAACAGCCATGGGGAACTTGATTTTTGAAGGCGCGACTGTTCTTCCAGGATTAACGATAACATTGGCACGCGATACCACCGCTAGTTTATGGACCTGTTTTATGTAAGCTCCAATGATAGAGGTAGCGTGTAAGGGGTTGTGTACCTGACTCCTTTTTTCCCATGCCGAGCTTCTGCCTTCAACAACAGCTACAACCTCATCAGCAAATCTCTCGGCAAACTCCAGCTTATCTCGCTTCTTATCCGCAGCCGCAGATATCCATTCCAACGCGAATCGCCTCCGCTGTCTCAAGCGTAGCGGGTATGGAACCGGTTGCTTAGTTCCTCCTCCACCCTTAAGCATCGATATCTTGACCAAGGGAGAGACAGAGTCAATCGCTGTCTGAAGGTACTGAACCGGATCCAGTGGCAGTGTAGACAAGGCTGGGGTTCCGGGGAGAAGTGGGGTCCCTTCTCTCGGCTTTGGAGCAGGGAAAGTCCGTAAATGGGCAAGTATCTGGTCAACTAACGACCTTGCCTTGGCCTTTCGACCTCCTATCATAATAAAGTTCGTGACCTGTTCCAGCAATGTAGAATAGCGGTGCTTGAGGTGAGAACATGACGGTAGTGGAAGTTGTGGAAGAGGGTATTTAGCCCCGGGAACCGTCAAGGCAAAGGCATCAACAGAAACCGGGGGCGATGCGGGAGCAGTAGAGGAAACCACGTCAACGGGAGTATCGGAGGGCGGAGGCTCGATGGGAGTTGCTGAAGTGGAATATTCTCTCTTTGTCCCGGGGGTCTCCTTCAAAACCTTGGGGGCATTTTGGCGTGCAGCGGGGTCTCTTTTCAACATCTGCTCCCAAGTTAGTAATTGCCGATCCCCGGCGGCTTGGAATCAAAATCTCGCCTCTCCAATCGGCGTTCCTTGCTCCAGCTCTGGACTCGTTCCACCCATAATATCAGCAGTTAGGGCAGCTTCTTCGCTAACGGGAGGCAGAACATCTTGGTTCGGGCCAACGGGTTTCGAGGGAGCTGGAGGGGGGATATCCTTGGAAGCGAAGCCCCTTATCAATGCCGGGTTCAATCGAGGAGTAAACGAGGCATATCGTGGCAGGGTACGAAGCGTGGATGGTTGAAGGAATACTGTGCGCAGTGGCATCTTCGTGTGAGGTTCGGTGTCGCCAAATTTTCTTGTTGAAAATACGATGATGACGATTGGAGGGGTTTTTTAATTTTTGGGTAAAGTACCGGCAAGCGCAACGGTTTTTGGTGTGGCAACAAATCCTTGCTCAGAGACAAACAAGGCGGTGGTGGGGTAAGTGCAAGATTTGCTCGATGGAACGATAAGCGTGCTGTAAGCGATGTGATCGCGAGCTGTGAGAGGCCAGGGGGTACCAACCAGTTGACACAGCAGGGTAGGGTCAAATCCTTGAAAGAAAAAAAATGAAACTGATTACGGATAGAGTGCTTTTTATCATACGGTATTCTACTCGTAGTAAACAAACAGAAGAAGGAATAGAGAAAAAGAGAAATTTGGGAGCCGCCACTCGATCCTACTGATCTTCCCTCTACAGAAGAATTGTTCTCTCTCTGATGTTTGTGGCTGTGTTCTATCGGATGGGTCCGTGTCGTTACTTGTGTTCTCGCCCTTCACATCTTTCATCGCAATCATGGATGCTTGGGTAAAACTGTCATGGTGCAATGGGCCCAGATTTTGGTGTGTTTTTCTGTTGATCAGCGCCGTATCTGAATTTGCGCGGGGGTACTCGTACAGTGGGGTTCGCTGATCATCGGAAAGATGAGATCCCGGTTGAAATCTCTGAGTAAATAAGAACTCCGAAAAATTGGAAAGTGGCAACCGAATTCACGATCAATAAACCAGTATGATATAAGAAAAAGGCAACAATAAAACCTATGATGATAAAATCTCATAATTGAATGACCTTTATGAACACAACTCATATTTCATACTGCCAACCTCCAGCACTATTGCCTGGATCACAGTACTGTGCAAGGGTAACTATTCAAGCTCTGCCATCACCAATTACTTAGTGCAACAAGTGTTGTTTTAAGCTGTCATATAACTCAGCATTCTTTCTAGATATTGTGATCGTCCAATTTCTTGGCCCTGTTCCACCGCGCGTTTCTTAGTTTCCGAATTTTAGTGAACCCCTCTGTACTGTGCAGATGGCCTCTAATTGGTGGTGGGGTTTCACAGATGGCTATCATATCATACCGGCATGCTCTCGTCCATCGGAATGGATAAGGAAGGGCGACCGACAATCACTTCAGAGGAAGGCCATAATACCGGTATGGGCCACACGGAAACAAGGGCAATGCACAAATTGATGCTCTACGGTACGAAACTGCTCGTCCCATTCCAGAAGTATCGTATCCGGAAATGTTGGGACGATTTTGTACTCGTATACTCTTAGGATGGGCAGCACTGATGCTCATGCGACACCCCCCCATCTTGCAAAACCCCCCAGCCGCTAGAGGGTGGTGTCTTGGGAGATTTCTGAGCTACAGTGCTCCTACGGTGGTTGGAAATTCCATTTTTTAGTAGGATAATGCAAAAATACATACTATCATACAGAAGATGCTCTAGCTTGGTAGAATGAAAACAGTGTAGCTGGTACCGTAGGCTAATGAATAATCTCTTAATTTACCTGATATGTACAGTACCCGATTGAGAACCACTAAAATAGGCTCAAGGAAAGGCTGCATACAAGGTTTCCCGATACATAATACCAAAGGTATCATGGCCTATAAACTATTTGGGAATGTGTACAAGTATTAGAAGCTCTTACTTAATAGGACGAGCCAAGGGCATGGGGGTATTTTTTCGGGAGGCCATTGGAATCAGTGCTTATAAGGGTACCTTCGGTTTAAAATGCAAAGGGATAGTATGCCAAATATTAATTTTTGAATACGGTATCTCTCCTCCTAATCCATCCCTACTGTCTGTATTATCTATCTTAGTTAAATTGGGCTACTAGCCGGGACGTGATCAAATATCAATTGTGTGCGCACCCATCATTGCATCGGCCGACCTAAATATCTGTCACCGAACCTTTTTTCCGTCTTATAACATCATTCTGCTGCTATTGTAAGGAAACTTTGAAGGAGAGTAGGCATATACACTAAGCACCTAATTAGCACAATGTGGTTCGTTATCAAGGGGATGTCATGCTGTATAAAGAAAGCCCTTCTTCGCTGAACGGCGAATAACATTATGTGGGAAACCCGAGTGGCAACTGTACTCCTGCCGTAAAATTACAAGTGTCGCTGTCGTGCACATGGGATGGGGTGAAGAGAGGGAAAAAAACTCTCCTTCGGTGTAAATTCACACTGAAAGAAGAAGACTATTTGGCGACAAAAAAAATTATCGCCGTTGCTGGAGTGTCTAGCGGTGTGCCCTTTTAATTGATCTGGTCGCGTCTTATGATGAGTGTTCATGCATACAAGTGTATGATAAGAGAGAAAGACATACGACTGGAGAGCGTGCACTACAGTATGGAGCGGTGCTGTGCTCGCACAGTATTATGCTGATGCAAATACTGTATCATACACTGTACTCGGACCAGCCGCTGGGATGAGGGGCGTGTGTTAATCCCCAGTTTGTGCCCGTCTACCACTCCTTTATCCACTCCGCCAGACTGTAAGTTAACCAAGAGAGCTAGCCGAGGCAGAGTAATCTTTTCCAGCTGCTTCTTCGTTGTTCGCTAGATTTTTAAGGGCATTGTAAAAGGAGCTGGCACCTAATTTATGCCCGAGAGCGGTAGGAAACAAGGCTTTCGGAGAAACCTCCCACCTTCCCCCCCCACCACATCACATATGATACCTCCCTCAACCCCATTACCGGTACACCTATTCTATTTCACCTCTGCAGAAACCGAACCTTAGCAAACATTTCTATCGCTCTTTCAACTACCTTATCCCGCCCTTCTCTTGCACACGAGGAAACGAATCATCAACCCCACCCCACTCCTCATCTTTCGCTTTCAAGCCTCCACCCCTCCATCTCGCCCAACAGAACTCAAACTCTCGGATTGATAGAACGTCTGTATTACTTGGAGGGTCTAACAGATCGATACCATTCGTGTGTGGTTGCTCACACTAAAATAAAAAAAGAGAAATGTACCCGTCATTCACTGGCTCGTCACGCAAACCCCGGGTTGTTAACCTTTCTGGCCGGAAGCCTGCCGCTGCTCCATCTCGAACATCACAATTCTCCCGGGCCCCGGCTACACAAACATCAGTTCTTCATGCCCAACAGGAGCGAGCTCAACGTGAAGCCGCGCGTCAACGTTTAAGAGCCGCCACCACGGTTCAACGTGTTTGGAGGGGCCGAAGAGAAGCCGAGGCCCAGCGGGTGAAATGGAGAAAAGAGTGGGATAGCGTTTTCGCTAAAGGAACTGGTGGGGATCTCGGGCAGGGGAGATATTCGAAAGAGCGGATTGAGTACGGGGTTACATTATTTCTTGCGTTTTACGAGAGAGGGCATAGGCCCGGGAGGCGTCGGAAGAGGGATTCAGGAGACTTGCTGAGGATGAAGACTCTGGTTCTCTTCATGGCTCAATACTTATCTCAAGCTTCTGACAAGTCGTGCTTAGAGGTTAGTGAACGAAGGGTAGATGGTCGCGGAAACTTAATGATGGAGAAATTTGGGAAACTGTTGATAGAAGTGCTTCATGAGGAGGTGTTGACAGTTGACTCCCTGGGTGTGCTGCCTTCTTTAGCTGTGGAACTCCCCGGCATTGTTGATGCATCATACTACAAGGCCCTTTCTCGAATCACCACTTCTTCCAAGTCCTCACCAGGAGAAATTTTAGATGCTGTGTTGGCACCTCTGCAGCACATTGGAAAGGAAAATGGACAGAGGAGTGCGGAGATACACCGGGACTTTGCTGCCAACTACCTCGTGACCCCCGACTTGCCGGAACACCTCCAGCGCAGCGGCTTTGAGCGATTGAAGAAGGCCGTAGGATTTGGGAAGCTTATTAAGGCCATGTCTGAATCCCCGGGGAAGTGGGTTATTGCCACCGGTGAAGAGAGGTTGTGGATGTTATCCTACATAATCCACTTTACCCCCAGCGTATTCGACACCGAACTTATTGACCTCACTGGAGATAAGCCATTTGTCAACAGGGGTTTTGAGGAACGGGGCTATATTTATGTCATGTCTCTTCTCCTCTCTTCGGTCGCCAAAGAGGCGAGCAAGAGGCTCGAGGTCGAAGATATATCTATGGGCGTTGAAGGTGATGAGGAGGATGAAGATGAATCCAGTGGGGGGAGATCTCGTCAAATCAGGAGTCAGCCATTACCGCCATTTGTCAAATCTGAGTTCGAGAGCTTGATCCAGCAGCCTTCTATTTCATCCATTTTCTCACGCGCCAGTTTTTCTGGCCGCGACGATCGCTATGCAAAAATGCTCGCCGGATTTGCACTGACGCTACTATTGGTATTCCCAAAGGTGAAACAAGAAGTCTGTATGTGGCTCTGTCTTGCTGAGACTAAAGATGGGGTATCTGTGTTGAGATATCTATGGGCAACCATTAAGAAATCAGAGTTGTTTCTGGGAGTCATTAGGGATATTCGGTTGGCCGTGGGCAGTCTGAGGAAACGGAACTTATCCGCCGATGACACCTCTGTAAGGGATTCCGATAACGACGAATGGAATTTGATTCTTTTGTTCATTGAGCTCTATGGATTTCTGCTGCTTGTTATGGACGACGACGAGTTTTTCGCGGGCAACAGGATAGAGAAAAACGCTCGTCAGTTACCACTAAAGGATGTAGAAAATCTAAGTGTATTTCTCAAGAACCTGGCCTTTGCAATGTATTACTGGGGAGGGGAGATGATGGGAGAGGACAAGCAGAGGTCCGATGGAGGGGCTGTCTTCTTTGAAGACCAGCCAAACCAGGGGTGGGATGTTGAGTATTTGAAAACTGCTGTGACGGGGCTCTTGAAGGCCATCTACGCTAGAGAGTATTATGCCCCCCTTACATAAAGCAATAAGTTTCCTAATCAACTTGAGATAGTTCGAGGCGAAAATTCCTCCCATCTAATCACTGGCTTATGACCGCCGCTGGCTTTAACATCGAGGGCTTCATTCCCGCCGTGGTGCAGGAAGAGGAAAATAGAAACCGGATAGAGAGCGAGGGGGAAGATGGTGAAGAGCCGGAACGCCAGTACGATCAAGCAGCGATTGCGGCTTTAAGTCAGTTCGAACAGCGAAATCTGCGATTGCAGTTGATGAACAAGATACAGCGCAAAAAGCAACGAGCGCTCTACTTAGCAACCATCACTCCCCGCCTTGAGATACTTCAAAATCTCCCCTTCTTTATTCCCTTTGCTACCAGGGTGCAAATATTCCGGGAATTTGTTTCAGGTGACCAACGTCGGCGCCGCGGGGGATTTGTTGACCCGGACCAATGGAGGAATGCCGTCCTCTCGCGGAGCTCTCAGCTACCCTTTCCATCACAAGGTGCGCTTGGTGATGCCCGGGATAACCTTAATAGGCATCACGCGACAATCAGGAGGAATAGGGTGTTTGAGGACGCCTATGAACAATTCTGGCCCTTAGGAGAGGGCCTCAAGGAGCCCATTCAAATCACCTTTATAGATCGTTTTGGTGTTGAGGAAGCTGGAATTGACGGTGGCGGTGTCACAAAGGAGTTTTTGACAGGCGTGTGCGGCGATGCTTTCACACCAGAGAGTACTATCGTAGGAGCTGATCAAGAGGCCCACAGTGACGACGCGGATCTTCCTAGTGATGACGGTGCTGAGAAGGCTGCTGGGTTTGGCAAGAATCTATTCTTGGAGAGTGAGCAGCATTTGTTGTACCCTAACCCGACAAGCATCGAGGAGCTCAAAGAAGAGCTTATTAGAACAAGAGGCCCCTACCAAGAGGTGATCGGGGATGAAATTAAGCCACTATTGAAAAGGTACGAATTTCTTGGAAGAGTGCTTGGGAAGTGTCTCTACGAAGGAATACTTGTGGATGTTGCTTTTGCTCCCTTCTTTCTCCTCAAATGGAGTCAACAAGCCTCAGACTCTAAAGCTAGCACAGCCGTTGGTGTCAATGACCTCCGAGATCTTGACGGGGGCCTTTACCGAGGACTTGTGAAACTTAAAAATTACGCGGGCGATGTCGAATCCGACTTTGGGCTTAATTTCACCATCAGTTCTCGCCTTACAAGACATGACAAGACTATTACGGTGGAACTTAAGCCTGGTGGGGAGACAATCCCAGTTACCAACGCAAACAAGCTTGAATACATCCACCTTGTTTCTCGATACCGACTATCCGTCCAAGCACATATTCAAACCTCGGCGTTTCTGAAAGGCCTAAACTCGATTATAAACCCAAACTGGTTGTCTATGTTTAACCAATCAGAGTTGCAAACTCTAGTAGGTGGGGATATCAATACGCCGATCGACGTGGAAGACTTGAGAAGAAATACCATCTATGGAGGTGTTTACCAACTCGGCGACGATGGTATCGAGCACGAGAGCATACGGCTATTTTGGGAGGTCATGCATTCTCTTGGTGATGAAGAGCGCAGGAAGGTTTTGAAATTTGTTACCAGCGTTGCTCGGGCACCGCTATTAGGTTTCGGAGTGTTGAGGCCAAGATTTAGTATCAGGGATGCGGGTGAAGACCAGGGAAGACTCTGCAGTGCTAGTATGCTACTCGTCCATTTATTCTCACCTCAAACGCTAACAAAGACAGGTACTTGTGTGAACCTTCTCAAGCTCCCCCGTTACAAGGATCCTAAAATCCTTCGAGAAAAGCTCCTCTACTCTGTGAATTCAAATGCAGGCTTTGACCTATCTTGAGTTGTCATAACAAGCCATACTATCTTGCTTGGTTTACTTTGCTGTTGCTTTCGAATTATATCCTATCACTTATTTCTTTTTTTTCTTGGTAATGGGGAGTACCTGGAGCATGCGTCATTTCCTTTCTTCATGTACTTGCTTTACCTGGGAGGCTAGCCTGTCTGTAGATATTTCTATCGTGTGGAGGGCCATTTCCCTTTTCGCCTGCCTGCCTGCCTGATTGGTGAAAAGGGGGAAGGAAATCTGAATCGAACAAACTTAGCTTATGTGTTTTGCCGATGGAGGGAACCTCATACAAACTGATATGCGCGATCAGCCATGAAGCAAATACCGGTAGAGGATAAAGAGCTGGATTGTTAATGCTGATTAAATGTGGGGGGGCTATAGAATATGTGTGCGGGCGGTGTTTTTTCATTGTACAGCAGAGAGAGATAGTTCATTGAACATAGCTGAGTGCACTTCATGCAACTTGGGGGATACCGGTACTGAAAGCGGAGACTTCTGGGGGAGGCTTTTTGTTACGGGAAGAGGTGGTGATGGCTAATACTGACCTTCGCTAAATCGGGGAATACTTTTGTCGAAATAATCACTAGGAAATATCAGATTGACAGAAATCCTCATCCCCTTATAATAACCTTACACTTGATACAATATCGAAGCCTACAGCTAGGCATGTGACCCGTGATAACCTGCCTAATTTCCACATGCAATCATGACCCATCACTCACACTAAGTGAAAAACAGCCGGAAAACCGTTGGGAATGAGAAACGGTGCCACCAAAAAAATGATGGGAAATAAATGTATGATAGCGAGGGGAACGTGATGCCTCTTTTCTATATTGTACTTGTACCAGGGCATTAAGGACGAACCAGTGGGTTACCAAACGGAGCTTCCCGTAAAGGAATGCCGCATCGTACTTCTTTTTTTAGGTTGAGTTAGGGCTGAGGCTGAAATTTATCCGATTCAATCCTACCCATTCCCAGTTCCCACCCCCGCTCTCTTCCTTTGGTTAAATCCGGGACTCTACCTTCCCTACTAGTGGACACAAACACTCTCAGAAACACCACCGGGACCTACACAGTAAGAATAAGCCGATGGACACCCAAGCAAATACCCCCCTCCTCCTCCCCGCCCCAACCCGCTACCCTCCACCCTACCTTTTCATCCTAGACCTCTGTGTCCTGGTCTCGAACCTCCCCTACTTGCTAGGCATAGTCCTCCCTTTGAGAACTTCCAATCCATACGCGGAGCTCTATCCCTACTCTTGGGGCAACATCACCTCCCTAACCCTGGGAATACTCCTCATCATCGTCGGTCTCCTCTCCCTACTACTTATCCCTGCATGGTTATTCCTACCCGGAGGGGTATGGCTCTGCTGGTTCGCTGGCGTGGCGGGAGTGACGTGGGCTCTCTCCCGCGCCCTGAATGGACACGAAGGGGACGTTGTGGTCAGTAGCGGACAATATGTGCGCGGGAAGGCGGAATTAGAGGATGAGAAATGGTTCTACGTAAACGGGGTTATGACCGGTGAGTATTGGTTGAAGACTAATGTTGATGAGGCCGAGAGGCGGTTTGGGAGGAGGATTTGGGGGGTACATAATCGGAGGTTTGTGTCGCTTCGCTTTGTTTTCTCTACCAGGATGAAGGTGGGGGAGATTTGTGTGCATGGGCTAACATGGCGTGAGGGAGGGGGTTTAGTTTTGGACTACTATTAGACCTATTACAGTGCCTTGTCCAGCGGGATCTACGCTATAGTTCCGCCTGCGTACGCTCTTTATACAACAACCTCCGCACCGCGCTGTTGGAACTTGAATCCAAACCCTACCCCTCCTCCTCCTCCTCCCCTTCCTCCTCCATCCCCGTTTGCAGGCCCAAGTACAAAAGGGTAGTCCTACTCGCGCACTCGCAAGGCGCACTCATCACATCGCTAGTGCTGGATATGCTCTACGCCGATATACCCGCGTCCTTGCTCTCCTGCCTAGAAGTCTACACTTTCGGCAACGCATCGAATACATTCAATAACCCCCTCTCCCAGGCCGATAATCCGAACTCCGGCACCCTGCGGCACCTTGAACATTACGCGAATCGTGGGGAGTACGTTAGTAGGATTGGAATACTGGCATTTATGCCTGGTGGGGATGTTGGCCAGGCGCTGCAGACCTGGGGGAATCAGTTTGCTGGCAGGGTTTTCGTTAGGGAAGGGCGGGGGCACTTGTTTGTACAGCATTACTTGGATGTGCTGTTTGAGGGGGGGTTTGTCGAGGTTGGAGGTGGCGGGGGGGTGGGGAGATTGTTGGGGTATAGAGATGGCGCGGTGGTGCCGTAAGGACGTGGAGGCTTGTTGGGAGAAGAGTTGGGGAGCCGGGGGAGGAAGTGATTATCGGAGGGGGGGGTTTTTTTTTGCTAGATTCTCAAATTGGGAATAGGAAATCTTGAGACAGTGTGATGGCTAGACGGCAGATGGGTAGATTGCTGTCTTACTAGTGGTACTGGTAGTTTTTTATTTTTGTTACAGTCACTAGAAATGGACTCTGCAGTAATTCTATACTCTACAGCACGGTATGTTCTTATAAGAGCGGCTACGGTATCACTGCCCATGAATCCCCTCAAGTAACTTCAAGAAAAAACTCCCCCGACCCAACATCAAAACCTCACTTTAACCACCCCATCTACGAATAACCATACCCAAATTGCGCACTGCTCCCATAACTCCTTACAAACTCTTTTAATTCCACAAAATTACCATTCCCCACAGCCAGCTCTCTCTCTCTCTCTCTCCCCAGCCCCTTCGGCAGCGCCTAGTTATCCACCCAGCTACCGAGCTAGCGTTACTATCCAATGAAGTCACGACGAAAGAAGCCTCCGTTTTCAAGGAGAGCATTTTTCAAAAGTGTAAGTGTGGGGTAGGGTTGACTTCCGGCGAGGGATAGTTTATACGGGTTTCACCCGATCTTCACCTCCCGGGAATATTATAGTATCGTAAGAGGTATTTGGCCGAGGATATGCTGTACTCTTCATAGGTTGGTCTAGCTTCTCCGCACTAGTTTGAGAGATTGGCACTTTTCCGGTGGGGTCTATTGGAAGGTTGCGGTTTTGGCCTAGTACAGTAATATTATGATGTTGGCTAGAGACTATTTTTGTAAAGCTAAGGGCTTTTTTTTTTCACGATATGTCCTGGCAGATGATATGCTGTCAAGATTCCTTCCTATTATGATCCTAAGTTGAGGAATCCTCAAGGAGCAAAGCTTTGGCATGTATGTACTATATCGAATGGCAGTCTGAGAATTAAAGAAGATACTGTAATAAAATAACACCCTATAATGCTGTCATACGTACTTGAGTAACTTATAATACAGGAATACTTCAGGGTGGCATTGTATTATAGTATAGAAAAATATTTAGATATGGTCATTCAACTTGTGATTGGTATCATGTATCCCCTGAACTGCCAACAACTGCCATTCACGTGACTTCACCGGATGTGGTTTGGCCGCATCCGCATTACAGAAAATAACTTGATACGCGGTTAGTTCTTGAAGCGCACACAGGCAGGGGACTGAGAGATGTGGCCTATCCCAGTTAGGCGATATCACGCGTGAATGGCGGTTGTTGGCAGTTCAGGGGATAATAATAACTAGGTATTTAGATGGAGTGTGCTAGCATACTCTGATTTTGAGTAGGGCTTTGGCGTAAATATGCTTTGCTATTTAATTAGCAACATTACTGATATTCTACTTGTAGGAATATAACTTATAGATTTTTGGAAGAAGTAAACTATTTTTGAATTGGTAATTGATAATAATTATGTATTTTTAAAAGTATTACAGTACGGTGTCTTATCTTAGTAAGCATGATTGGCTTTATTTAGCTGAGTTGGGGTGAATGTGGGATTGGTTGGGTTTAACTTACTAGTACTATGTTTATTAAATCTAGGTATAATTAAATTTTCAGGTATATTTTATTGAGTTGAGTTAGGTGAGATAGATAATAAGATTTGATTGACTTAGAAGTATACTAAAAGCTAGGCTTGGTACCTAATAATACAAATATGGTTCTGAGATTTGTAATAAATTATTAGGGATCATATGACTAGTGTTTTATTCAGAAGGGTATTGGGTTTACCCTTGTGTGACTGGGTTTTCACTAGTATGTGTGTAGTTATAACTACAAAGTGTATTTAATCCACTATCAGAATTGTGCTTCTTTCCCTCTACATCATTATACTCCTTAGTGAACAATAACCACAACTCAATTTTCTGATTCTACTCTGAGCATCAAGCCTTCTGGCAATACTTGCCTTAAGAGAATCCTGTATAATAATATTTGTTATAGCTATTTTCTGACAGAACAATATTCTACTAATAAATATGTAACTCTATAAGCATATTTACAGAAAAGCTATCTGTTTCAATATGTTAATAATGTGTGATTCTTGGAAATTAATTCCTCACTGAAATATCTAAGAAAACACATACTCTGTTTTAATATATCTCTCAAATTCTTTTTAATAATTGAAAGGAGATAATACTTTTATACTATTATCTGATTATATAAAACTTAATATGTAATATGAAAATACAAACTACAAATAAGAAAAAAGAAAATCAATATTACTGGCCAACAGTAAAGTTGAAAAAAAATATATAAAATTTGAAATACTAGAATATAGTATGCTGGAAAATCAATTAGCATTACAATATTGACAAGAATAATCTTGGAATTGAACTAGGGGGTTGGAAGAGAGTTTGTTTAAAGATTTAAAAGCTAAAAGAGTAGAAATATTTATACTTTAGATATTTCTTTGGAAAAAAAAAAGGCTTCAACAAATGGGCTGAGAGATACTAGTAGTATGATACTAGTAAGGAGAGATGAAAATAAGTCCACAAAAATGATATATTAGATTGAAATTCAATTTGACAAAAATCAGAGGAGTTCTAGGTATGATATATATTTCACTTTATAAGAAAAGAGGAAATAATAGCTAATGAGATATTAGAATCTATTGAGAAGACATAGATTGCCACCATTCAATTATGTTGTGTGGATGAAGTACAAAAATATTTTAATTAATCCATTAGCTATTTGTATATTGATGAGAAAAAGGATTTTGTGATGATATAAAAGAAATAAAATAAGAATAAGATGAGAAAATTTGTTTAAATATATCTTTGTCCTTTAAGGAGAATTGAGGCTAGCTATATCTCTTATAAAAATAAAAAAGGGAAAATTATAGCTAAAAAAATATAATAAACAGGATAAATACAAACAATTTATTATATTATTGCCAGCTTAAATTAAAAGATATAATACTACTTAATAAGTATAATAATTTAATAGTATAATAGTGGAAAGCTTATGCAAGTTGGAGGGGAGATTGAACTTGAACCTGCTTAGGAGAGAGGGTAGTTAGTGAGAAAAATATCTTACTTTGATAAAACTTGGGCAAAGGTAATTGTCAACTAACTATTATTGTCAGACTTTATAGTCTACTTATCTACCAGGTTTTATTACAAGCTAATAGGATATCATATAAATACAAATTGAGAATACTGGTATTCAGAGATCTCAGAAATCATATAAAGATTAAGTCAGAGATTAACTTTGATTCTGCTCTAGGAAAAGGGTAAATTCTTGGCAAGCTACGTATTCAACTCTATTGAGAGATTTTATGAATTACTAATAGAAGATTTTAAAAAATCTCTAATATCTAGTGGACTATTTACTTCTTCCTCTTAGTAGTAGTGGAATATATCTGTATCTCTCAATAGAATGTAACTAGTATTACAAATTAATAGAGCAGGAAACTTGCAACAAGTTTGCCATTAAAAATTATAGATCACAATAAAGACCAACTAATCAGTTATTCCAAAAAATAACTGAGATTACTTGTTTCATCTAAGATCTTAAGCTTGATATAGATGAACTTCTATTTACTACTAGTTAATAATGGTGGTAGTAAAAGAGGGGAAAACACTTGAGGTAAAGAAATAGATAAGAATATATACTATAATCAGAGTATTGATAGTAGGATAAACAACTAATCCTAGTATGGGGAATATATCTTATTCAAAAAGTAGCAGTCTAGTCACTTAAGAAAAAGATAACTCTTATTCAAAATATAGCAAATTAGTTATATGCTATAATGAGAGTGAGATGATAATTAAATGAGTAGACTTTCTGGTCACCTATAAGAAGATAAGAATAGTTCTTGGTAAGATGTGATATTACTCTTCTAAGATGTATTAATGATATTAATAGAATATTATAAATGATTCTTGATATTTGTCTAACTATTAGCTCCTCCTTTATAGTGGAGCAATATTCCTCAACTTCTACTTTGAATTTAACTCAAAGTTCAATATATTTTGAAGAAATCTTGAAATGAGTACTCTGATAACCTAATAGATCCCAATAGAGATATATTAATCAGCCATCCTAAAATCCTAATTCATTTACTTGTTTTATACAAGATTTCACTTTTATGATAGTATTCATATTATTAAGTAAAATTATATCTCAATACTTGAGTGCAGATTGGGAAAAATTATCTATAGAATTGTTAAAACAAATGAAACTTTATAATAAGCACTCTTAGAATACCTTTAAGATTATATCCAATATAGTCAACTACAAAAATAAAAATGTTTTCATGGAAATGGACAATGCAATCTTATTGAAAATTACTCTACTGGAAAAAGCTACAGTTATGGAATTGCGCTTGAAGAGTGGAAAATAGTTTGATTGAGTGTAGGATCTAAGAAGAATCTACAAAGGTTATTTGTTCTCCATCTATATAGAGATAAAGAAACATATAATAATTGGGCAAGGGAAATAAATATTATAGAAAAAGGAAATGAGGGAGTAAATACAGATATGTACTATAGTTCAGGTGGACTTGGGAATACAAATACATATTTCTAGCATACTGGATATAGTGAGGACTAATTGGAGAGTTGAGTTAATATAAGAAGGTGAAAGAAATATTTATTATTCCTGCTGTCTGGTGACTGTAGGTTTTATCAGCCTATACAAATCTATTAATATAACCTATAAGACTAATATATGCTTGTCTGTAATATACACCATACTTGAAGAGAGAAAATACAAAGACTGAAAGATATTGCGAGTTCTTTTATGACAAGAAAATTATATTCTTGGCAATATGAAAGAGCATTGAGTTTGGAAAAAGATGGTAAGTATTGATAACTATGAGTGACTTATTTAGTGTAGTGAATGAAAAAGAATTACAGCTATTAAGAAAATATTTAGTATGAGAACGGTCTAATAGTAAGATTATTTGAAGATGGGCAGGTATATAATGGTGATAGTAAGGTCTCAAATTGAGAACATGAACCATCTCCTCTACACACCCGGCGATTGAAATCTCAACACCACGAGAAATCATCGTTAACATCCACTACCCGCACTCTCAGTGAGCTGCAACTCCCTATGATGGACTCAGACTTGGGAACCCGTCTCCTAGGGCCTGTCCCATCCTCCTCTTAGCTTTTGTTTTGTGGTTTCTCTTAACATTTGCACGGTCGGCAACACCCTCGCGTCCATGTTACAGACGGCTGGGATCACGGTTCGCAGTAAGAGAAAAACTTTCACCAGGCTACAGTCGATTTCTATGTTCTCTTCGATTATGTTTCGTTCGAGGCTGCCTAGTCAGACACGCACATATCTCCGATGGTTCCTACAATTCTTGGGTCTACCCCTCCTCTCCTCCGCTTAGTCTCGTCCTGTGGCTCGGTTACAGCCAACACCCTCCATCCGCTAATAGCTCACTCTTTTGCCAAGGCACCCCTCACAGCTGGCACACTTACTGCCAACGGTACCACCCATCCCCGGCGGCGGGCTCGGCCGTACCCCTCGGTTACGCTCGGTCATGGTATTGCACTGCCTCCTTGGACAATGTCAACGCCTTGGATTACGGAGTAATGTGATGGATTTGCTTGGGTTTAGCGTTTACTGGCCCCCCGTTCTGTGTTCTGTAGTTTTAGGCTGAATTTTCACGGTCGGGTTTCTGTTAGAGCACTTGGGATATGAACGGAGTTTCTTTTGTTACTTTGTTTTAAAGGGGAGGAGTTTTCGGGTCCGGTTTTCCTGTTGTCTCCTGCCTGTCGTGTCGGTGATTTATTTCTGTTGTCTGCTTAGCCGATAGGGGTTTTTTGTCTTCGCGGCGGGATTGTACGGTTGGTTTCATACCAGAGGGACTTGGGATGATGGTTTTTTCTGGTGGTCCGAGGTGGATTTCTTTACACAGGGGGTTTTTCCTTACCATAGCTAACGCTGCACGTAGCCTTTGTACCCCGTAGTTGATAATCAAAGCGCATGATACAAAAAAAAAAAAAAAGGCCTCAAATTGAGAACACGAACCATCTCCCTTACACACCCGGCGATTGAAATCTCAACACCACGAGAAATCATCGCCAGTTCCATCCTCCCCCCCGCACTCTCAGTGAGCTGCACCCCCCCTATGATGGTCTCGAACTTGGGCACCCATTTCCTAGGGCCTGTCCCATCCCCCTCTTCGCTTTTGTTTTGCTCTCTCACTTAACATTTGCACGGTCGGCAACACCCTCGCGTCCATGTTACAGACGGCTGGAATCACTGTTCGTAGTAAGAGAAACTTTTCACCAGGCTACGGTCGATTTCTCTGCTCTCTTCGATTACATTTCGCTTGAGGCTGCCTAGTCAGACACGTACACGTTTTCGATAGTTCCTACGATACTTGGGTCTACCCCTCCTCTCCTCCACTCGGTTTCATCCCGTGGCTCGGTTATAGCCAAACTTCCTCTTATTAGCTGGCATTCTTACTGCCGACGGTATCACCCATCCCTGGCGGCGGGCTCAGCCGCACCCCTCGGTTACACTCGGTCATGGTATTGCACTGCCTCCTTGGACGATGTCAATGCCTTGGGTTACGGAGTAATGTGATAGATTCGCTTGGGTTTAGTATTTACCGTCCCCCCGTTCTGTGTTTTGTAGTTTTAGGCTGAATTTTCACAGTCGGGTTTCTGTTAGAGCACTTGGGATATGAACGGAGTTTCTTTTATTACTTTGTTTTAAAAGGGGAGGAGTTTTCGGGTCCAGTTTTCCTGTTGTCTCCTGCCTGTCGTGTCGGTGATTTATTTCTGTTGTCTACTTAGCCCATAGGGGTTTTTTGTCTTCGCGGTGGGATTGTCCGGTTGGTTTCAGACTAGAGGGACTTGGGATGATGGTTTTTTGTGGTGGTGGTGAGGTGGATTTCTTTACACAGGGGGTTTTTCCTTACCATAGCTTACCGCTGCACGTAGTCTTTGTACCTCGTAGTTGATAATCAAAGTGCATGATACAAAAAATAAAAAAAGAAATGGCCTCAAATTGAGAATAAGACGAAATTAACCACTGGGTTACTTATTAGAGCAAGAGTTAGAATAGTCAGATTATAAAAAAACATGTATTTCTAGTGTTATATGCTATACAGCTTACCATAGGTAATTACGATAATTCTGTATATATTTTTTGTTTGGCCCAATTGTTTATTCAACTTAAGTTGACATCTTAAGCTTCAACTAGTAATATAAGAAAGAGTTTTGATATCCTGATAGAAGTATTGTATATTGTAATAGTTTTTTAAGTCAGATACCCTACTAATAGCGGTAGTTCAATAGAACAAATATACAAGTTCTTTGTATTATATTTAGAATATATTTAATAGAGCAATTTTAGATACTAATTTAACTCAAATAAAAATCACAAGTAGTAATTTGGTCAAATCAAACTTATTGGCTATAATATAATATATTTATTTATTTAATAATTCTATTAATATTCTTGATAACATATTAGAATAAAATCCCATAATCCCATAATTTTCCATTTGACTAATCTCATAAGAGCATATAGCTCACTAGTAGAATCTAGTAGTTCTAATAAATAACTTTATGGAAGTGGTAAAGACAATTTTGTTTATTATATAAATCCAAATTTGGAAGTTTCAGATACAACACTACTGATTAACTTAAATCAAGGAAATATTATTAAACTTTTATGATCTTAAATCTTTACATAAGCAAGTTTGTTCTAGGAAGATAATGTATATTGTAGCTATTATAGTTAAGGTGAATTTTAAGAAGAGTAAAATCAAGAAAATAATATATATTAATATAAATATTAATTCTGAACTCAGTGTGCATTTCAATAGGGTATAGAGAGTCTTTAAGTCCTATCATATTAGGGTAAAGTAATGAGAGAAGCAAAATCACATAAGAAAGAAATAAAAATATTGGAAATTGTTAGACAAGTAAACTATTACTTGAGGGTTATCAAATTTCATAAGATATAATAATAGTTATAAAATTGCAAATGAGATACTATATTAAGTGAATTGATAGTTAGGTAAATTTTGGGGCAAATTTAAATTAAATTGCTAGAAACTTCTAAAATATATTAAGTAGAACTTGAACTATATTGTCAATTGATTCGATAATATATTTAGTATGATTTAAAGGTTTAATAGTAAACTAAGATATATAGATACTAAGTTGAATTAGTTTTGGTTTTAGGTACTGACCAGGAGGCTACCTGAGATATCTTGTAATCTTTATCACTTTTTAGATATAATGTTATCTGTACAAGCTACATGTTACGCACACGAGAATAGCTCGCTAGTATTATTAGTAGAGGCTGCGCCACCGTAATGGAGGAGGGTGTTATGCACACGAGAATAGCTCACCAGTATTATTAGTAGAAACTGCGCCACCGTAATGGAGGAGCGTATGTCCAATCTCAACTCACCGTTATAGGAGTAACTGGAGCCATCTATGTTGACTACTCGGGATACCGGAAGAACTCACATTCCATGAAGATGATGACTAATTGGAAAGATAAAGTGAGAATACTTTATTCCTTATCTGGTGCATATGCATATTATGTATTATGTGTTATTATCTGGCTATTGGTGCTGATCACTCGATAGTTCACGATAAAAGACTATTGGTATGTTGGCAGTGCGACCACATATATGAACTTAGTCTATTTGGGCGAAGAGATTGAAGACTATCTACTGGTGGAGTGGGGACACCCTCAGATGAAATAGATGTCGGGAGTTCTCTGAGTTCGAGTGGGGCAATTATTCAGGGTCAAAGAGTGTTCGCACTTCCTTTGATGAAGATGCAATCTTCGAAAGATACATGATTGTTAGGAAACAGGAAGTAGCAAGAATTTAGTATAAGTAGTAAGGGCTATTCCCCGGAGTTTGAGAAAAATCAAGCAACGGAGAAGAGACCTTAACAATATAAGAAGTTATCAAGTTTAAAAATTTGAGAACTTCTATTTGATTATTTTACCTTTATGGAACTATCATCTCCTGAGCCTTCCTGACTTCCCTCCGTTATCTCGCATACGATACGGCCTAGCTTTCTCTATTCCTTAGAGTTAGTTACCCCGTAACACTATATTGTTACCCTCAAGTTACCAAGGCTCCTCCATGATACCTCAACCTCTCACATGCCAAGGTAATATAATGATTGCGATAGCTTCTTTCAGTGCCCTTCTTGCAAAAAGTGCAAATGAGCTATCCCACACAACCTTTTTTCAGTCTGTTGTCCTGACTACGAAAGAAACCTCAGAAACATAGCACTTCGCACGATTTGGAACATTCACGATAAGAAACAAAATTACAACTTCTGAATCTACCAAAGCTATAGTAAAGCTTTTACTATAGCGAAATATTAGCCTACCCTCTGCAATTATCGAGTGCTACTATCCCTCAATATTGCATACCTTTTATCATGTCTAATCAACGACAACCAGACTTCCCTGTTCCACTACCTACCGATCCAATAGACACTATTGATAACAGTTCCACACCGACAGGATCGGTACCACCCACTGATAACTCAGATACACCTACTACCGGGTCCTTTGCCCTGAGTAGGACAGGTTCACATTTCCTTGCAACATCAAGTCTGAGTTCACAAAGACCTTCGAGAATTCGCCCAAACCCCTATGTGGAATTCAGAAACCAATTAGCAGAGGCTTTCTAGTTTATCCTAGGAGAAATTCAGTAAAGCCAGGATGAAACATATCTTGCCCTAAGTAGCTTCATGGCTGAGATTCATGCAGCATATACCAAGCTCCATTTATTCAATAGACGCTTAGCCAGAAATGAAGAAGTTACAGCAGTGGAATTCGCCGAACACTGACAATACCTACTACAACTCCAAAATGCGATAAAAGTAGAATAAGATTGGTTAAGAGAATAAGTCTGAGAAGCTTTTAGGCTACAAAAAGAGCAAAGGGCTGGCGATAACTAGGGCCACCAAAGCCAAGATCTCGAATTGGCTGAACAACTGTTTTTTCTGAAACACCGATTTGATCAGCAAGAGGCGAGATGGAAAAAGAAACTTGAAAAACAAAAGATTGAAGCAGCAAAAATATTGAAACTGTTACGCACACGAGAATAGCTCACTAGTATTATTAGTAGTGACTGTGCAACCGTAATGGAGGAGTGTATGTCCAATCTCAACTCACCGTTGTAGGAGTAACTGGAGGCATCTATATTGACTACTCGGGATACCGGAAGAACTCATATTCCATGAAGATAATTACTAATTGGAAAGATAAAGTGAGAATACTTTATTCCTTATCTGGTGCATATGCATATTATGTATTTTGTGTTATTATCTGGCTATTCGAACTGATCACTCGATAGTTCACGATAAAAGACTATTGGTATATTGGTATTGCGACCACATATATGAACATAGTCTATTAGGGCGAAGAGATCGAAGACTATCTATTGGTGGAGTGGGGACGCCCTCAGATGAAATAGATGTCGGGAGTTCTCTGAGTTCGAGTGGGGCAATTATTCAGAGTCAAAGAGTGTTCGCACTTCCTTTGACGAAGATGAAATCTTCGAAAGATACATGATTGTTAGGAAACAGGAAGTAGCGAGAATTTAGTATAAGTAGTAAGGGCTATTCCCCGGAGTTTGGGAAAAATCAAGCAACGGAGAAGAGACCTTAACAATATAACAAGTTATCAAGGTTAAAAATTCGAGAACTTCTATTTTATTACTTTACCTTTGTTGAACCATCATCTCCTGAGCCTTCCTGACTTCCCTCCATTATTTCGAATACGATACCACCAAGCTTTCGCTATTTCTTTGAGTTAGTTACCCCATAACACTATATTGTCACCCTCAAGTCACCAAGGCTTCTCCACGATACATTATCCTCTCACATGCCAAGGCAATATTATGATTGCAATAGCTTCTTTCAGTACCCTTCTTGCAAGAAATGCAAACCAGCTATCTCATACAACTTCTGTCCAGTTTGTTGTCCAGACTATAAAAAGAACTTTCGAAATATAGCACTCTGGCCAGTTTGGAATATTCATGATAAGAAACAAAACTACAACTTCTGAATCTACTGAAGCTATAGTAAAGCCTTTACTATAGTAAAACATTAATCTAACCTCTGCAATTATCGTGTGCTACTTCCCCTCAATATTACGCACCTTTCATCATGTCTGATCAACGACAACGAGATTCCCCTGTTCCACCACCTACTAATCCAATGGATATCAGTGACAACAGTTCCACACCGACAGGATCTGTACCACCGACCGATAACTCAGATACTCCTACTACCGAGTCCTTTGCCCTAAGTAGGACAGGTTCAAATTTCCTTGCAATATCAAGTCTCAGCTAACGAAGACCTTCCAGAATTCGCCCCAACCCCTATGGGGAATTCGCAAATTAATTAACAGAGGCTTTCCGGTTCATCTTGGGAGAAATCCAGCAAAGCCAAGATGAAACACATCTTGCACTAAGTAGCTTCACGGCTGAGATTCAGGCAGCATATACCAACCTCCAACTATTTGATGGACGCTTAGCCAGAAATGAAGAAGTTACTGAAGCAGAATTCGCCGAACACCGACAATACCTACTACAACTCCAAAGTGCGATGAAAGTAGAACAAGATTGGTTAAGAGAAGAAGTCCGAGAAGCTTTTAGGCTACAACAAGAGCAACGGGCTTGCGATAACCAGGACTCTCAAAGTCGAGACCTTGAATTGGCTGAACAACTATTGTTCCTGAAACGCCGATTTGATCAATAAGAGGCGAGATGAAAAAGGAACTCGAGAAGCAACAAATCGAAGCAGCAAAAATGTTGAAACGACAGGATGAAATTACTGTGGCCTAATTCAAGATAATTACCAGAAAGCATAAGCAATCTTAAATCAACAAGCTAAAGAATCATAAGCTGCAATCAACAACCTTGTTTGAAAATTTGAAGCCCAATTAATGGCTTATTCAGTAGCTACTTCAGTTGCGGCAGATGACGAACCTGGACCCTCCAACCAAGGTCGGTCAAAACCCTTGGAAACACACAATGTTACCAACAAAACAAAAAACTCAGGATCAACTCCTCAATACAAAAGAAAAGGAGTTGAAGGAAGATAAGGAATAAACCCGCCACTACCCCCGCCTCCGCCATGTAATACTGGTGGAGACCCAAACCCTGGCTCTCTGATAACGATGATGATAATGGAGAAGGCGACCGAGGTAGAAAGGGCAGCAGGCTGGCAGGTGCTCCTCGGAAAATGCCTATTCCCAGAGACGTTTCCCTGCGTACCAGAGCTATACTAGAATTCTTTCGAAGCATTAGCGAACCACAGCGACTATTAAAGCAGATCCCTGAACCTCCTTATTTCGTTCACGGAGAAGGCAACCAGGACGTACAAAACTGGTTAACGGCTTGCGAAAATTATTTTGACCGCAATCCTACGCAATGGGAAGATTATCGCGATCGAATTGTGTTTGCTCTCGGTAAAACAAAGGGCAACAAAGTTGCACCTGTTTCAGAAAAAGACCAAAAAGTTATGGAGAGTTTTGGTGGTTACACTCGAGACACCGCCTATTCCACATGGGAGCGATTTCGAAAAGAAATTACCGAATAATATATCAGAATTGAAGAAGAACGAAGAGCCCTTGAGGAAATGGATAAAGTCACATACAAGGGCAGAACCGATACCTACCTTCTTCTTCTCGAAAACCTGAATATTAGAGCAGGCCTCACTGGAATAGCGTGGAGGGTAAGAGTGGAGAGTAAACTTCCCGAAGACATTCTTAGGCGACTTTCTCACTTTAAATTTTCTAATTTTGAAGAATGGATAGAAATTCTTAAGGATGTTGGGAGACAAGAGGAGGAACTTCTTGAACGGTGGAAAATATCGAAATTGATAATCACTCCACCGACAGCTACAAACAAGCGAAAACGAGAAGTCAACAATAATAAAGGTTTTAACTTAAAGAAGGGACCGGAGAGTTTTACTGATAAAGGTCGAAAAGAATATGCTTCCAGATGGATGGCTGTTCGAACAACTCCTGCGCAGGTAAAACATAATTCCAAAGACGAACATACCGACTGGAAGGAGGCACATGAAGGAATTTTCGATGAACTGGTAGCTCAACGAAAGAAGGAGAACTATTGCACTCGTTGCCATCTTGACAACCACCGATGGCAGAAGTGTAGAAGACAAGCTGTCATGGCAACAACCTTTTTAAACAATAAGGGACGGGAAAAAATGAAACCTCCGTTCCAACGGCGAATAACAACCTTAGCCGTGCAGTAACCACCTCCGCACCCAAAACCCACCCCAAAAGTCAATGAAATTCATTGATCATCTCCTTCACTTGTTTGGGAATTATCGGACATCGAGATAGCATAAAACAATTTATCAATACCTATTGGTCTCCCTAGATCTATAAGTCCGAATCTATCTGACTTAGTGGACAGACATTGGAGCCAACCGACTAGTTAAGAATGACAACGAAGTGGCGCTTACCTTGATCTTGAGAAGCTAGCAGGAAAACAAATTTTTACGGCCGGCAGGAACCAATAAGGATTGATATAATTGAAAACGACATCTAAGGTTACCAAGGAAAATGGCTTGCAAAACCATCAAACTAAAAAATTATTTTTAATTTTTTACCCGAAAAAAGTTACCACCTTTATGCAAAAGTTACACCCTATTTGCAAAATTACTGCCCACTCCAGGGGAAAGGATGGGGAACTTCCTGAGGCGAGTATCAACTATAGACTCTCACTACACTCCTTCCTGCCCCCCACGGGTAGTGCAACCTAAAAGAAGGCCACCGGAAAGTGGACGAGACAGAGGGCATTCCGGCCAACTACTTTTCCAGGAAGCTGGGGAAAAAAGGGGAGTAGTAGAAAAAGAGTGGCCTCGCTCCCTTTTATATTGCGCAAAGATTTGGGTAGCAACGGTGCAACCCCAGATAGAAAATCAAAAAAAAAAGAAAAAAAAAGAAAAAAAAAAACAAAGAGAAAAAAGAGAAGGAAAATTTTTTATCTTTTTTCAAGCTAAGTTTTCCACTCCTTTATGAATTCGTTTATATTTTTGGGAACCCCTCGGCAGGGGGTAAAGACTACTTGTACTGGGCTGCACAGGAATATAAAGGTAATTTTTAATTATTATGTTTAATTTAGTTTGTCTGAGGAGACCTAAGTGGTCGAAACGACGCGGGCTTGGTTACAAACACCTTACGACAACAAATCGACATAGCTTCTAAACGAGCCAAGAATTTTCCTACTCCGTCCGGCAAGTGGAAAAAGACTATTGCCCAAGAACCCCTGTGTTATAACTGTCCGGAAAGACATGCATACATCTATATCCTCAGGAATAGGTATCAGATTCCAGTCTTATTAGACTCCGGATCAAATATTTTCCTTATTAATGAACAAATCGTTCATGACTTTTATATACCTTACAAATCTCGATCCGACGTAGTACATATCTAGTGCTTTACTGGCAAAACTATCACCTCCGGCGGATCGCACTATACTCATCCTCTCTATCTAGAAATATGAAAAAACTATCACCTCTCCCTTGTTTCCTATGAAATAGCTCCGGCAGGAAAATATGGTATGATTATACCATTCGGATGGTGGCTTAAAGAACACCCAATCAGCAATATTGCAGACCAGAGTGCCTGGTCAGTCAATGTGGATTGCTGTCGGTCACATTTGGTGCCAAAAAATGAAGGAATTTCAGTTGAATGGAACGAAGACATTCTTAACGATCCTAATGCGGTAGTTATAGGAAGAATCGAGAGAGAAGATGACAAAATAGTTACTATTATTGATCGTCTACCTGAATGCTACCACGACTATCTCGATTTATTCCGCTCCTCAACAGTAGAACAACTAGCTCCTCATTGTACCTTTGACCATGCGATTGATCTCAAACCCGATATGTAATCACCATGGGGTTTTATATACCCCTTATCTGAAAAACAACTCCAAGCTCTCTATTCCTATATAGCCGATATGACAAAACAAGGAAAACTTACCGCAAGCAAGTCTCCAGCAGGAGCACCTATCCTCTTCGTACCGAAACCTGATGGTCGACTTCGATTGGTGGTAGATTAGAGAGGACTTAATAAAGTTACCATCCATAACAAATATCCAATTCCTTTAATGACAGAACTAAGGAATCAGGTTCGAGATGCAAGCATCTTCATGAAACTTGATCTGAAGGATGAATTCTACCTGATTAGAATCCGCAAAGGCGATCAATGGAAATCAGCTTTTCAAACTCGATATGGCCTTTACGAATATAAGGTCATGCCTTTTGGTCTTGTCAATGCACCGGCAACCTTTCAGACTATGATGAACGAAATCCTCCACGAATTTCTCGACCAGGGAGTTGTCATTTATATAGATGATATCCTAATTTATTTGAAATCGCTAACAGAACATATCTCTCTCGTTCGAACAGTCTTACAGTGGTTGTGGGAATACCAGATGGCAGTATCATTAGAAAAAAGTACATTTCACGTAAAAAAAGTTGATTTTCTTGGGTATATTGTGACAACGGAAGGAGTTACGATGAATGAGAAGAAGGTAGAGACAATTAAGACTTGAAAACCTCTGACATCAGTAAAGGAGGTCCAGATCTTTATCTGATTCACAAATTTTGATCGACGATTTATCAAAAACTTCTCAAAGATTTACATCCCGATCACTAATCTGCTGAAGGGAGAAAAACGAAGTTTTGTATGGGGAAAAGACCAGCACGAGGCCTTCGAATACCTTAAGCGATGCTTCATTACGGCCCCAATTCTAAGTCATTTTTACCCGGAACGCGACATGGTAGTTGAGACTGATGCAAGCGATTACACCCTCAGCTGCATCCTCTCACAGTTTCAAGGGAAACGATTACATCCGGTCGCATTCCACTTCGGAAAACTCAACTTGGCAGAAATGAACTATGACATCCACGATAAGAAATTGTTGGCTGTTCTCGTTGCCTTTATGGAATGGAAACATTACCTCCAAGGAACGGAAAAGCCAATTACAGTCTATACCGATTATCAAAATCTTCAATACTTTGTGACCACAAAAGCTTGGACTGCACGGCAAATTCTTTGGGCACAGAAATTATGTGACTTCAACTTCATTATCGTCTATCGACCAGGCTTGAAAGGAGGGAAACCTGATGCTTTAAGGAGGCGGCTCGAGTACCGCCCTGAAAAGGGAGCCACACATCGTGAACAGCAAATTCTACAACCTAAACACTTCAGAAAATCTCAAATTGCGATTGTTTGGGGCGAAACCTCTTCATCTTTCTGTCAGGAAATTCCTCAGTCAGAAACAGGAAACCAGATACGAGTTCAAAGACTTTCAGAAAATGCAAGAATCCCAACCTGAGATTCCAAACTTGCGGCAGGACATGACCTCTACAGTATCGAAACCTTAACGATCCCAGCTAAGAATCGACATCTTGTTAAAACTGGATTAGCTATTGCAGTCCCAAGGGGTACTTACAGTCGTATTGTACCAAGAAGTGGCTTTGCAACCAAAGCTATATCGGTAGATGCTGGAGTTATCGATGCAGACTATAGAGGTGAAGTCAAAGTCCTTCTCGTTAATCATGCCTCTTCAGATTTCGAGATTCAGAAAGAAGATCGCATTGCACAACTTGTAGTCGAAAGAATAGATGATCAAGACTGGATGGAAGTGGATGAGATGGATGAAACAGAAAGAGCTGGAGAAGGGTTTGGCAGCTCAGGACGAGGATTGGAGTTGAAAGAAACTCAACCAATGATATGCTTTCTCCATTCGAGTGGCATACACGAATTTTATGATACCTCTGATATCAACCACCACCCAATACTTCAAAAAGGACAAATTCTATTGTCTAATGCTATTATCGCAAAGGCAAACCTGAAGAAGTTCGAGACTGACTTTTTGGAAAAAGTTCGACAAGTGGCAAAGGAAGAGCAAGATTGGCTGCGGAGAAAAGAAGAATTGGAAACTATATTAAGAGAAGGAAAGGAATTACCGAAACACTGGACTCTATCCGATGACCTACTTTACTATAAGAACTGACTCTATATCCCAGCAAATGAAGACCTGCAAACACCCATCACGTAAGGATGTCACGACTCGCCAGTAGCAGGACACTTTGGACAAGATAAGACACTTGAAATCATTACTTGAAATTTCTACTGGAAAGGACTCACTGACTGGGATAATAACTATGTACGATCCTGCACTACATGCCAACAAGCTAAGTCTCTAAGACATGCATGATTCAGCTTACTTCAACCCTTACAAGTACCCTTCGCAGCTTGGGCTTCGACTTCGGTAGACTTTATCACACAACTACCAAATTCAGCAAGATATACACAGATTATGGTCGTAGTAGACCGGTTCACGAAAATGGCACATTTTGTCGGATTAGAAGAAAAAGCATCAGCACAAGATATAGCAGAAGCATTCCTTAAAGAAGTATGAAAATACCATGGGCTACCCTCAGAAATCATCTCAGATATGGACGCGAAGTTTGCTGGCGAATTTTGGAAATTATTGTGCACATAACTCAACATTAAACAAAAAATATCAACCGCGTACCACCCTCAGACTGACAGACAAACAGAACGAGTCAACCAAATACTGGAAGGCTACCTCTGAATATTTGTCAATTACGATCAGGACGATTGGTACCACCTCCTACCCCTTGCTGAGTTTGCTTATAACAACTCGACTACAACCGCAGACAAAATGAGCCCCTTCTTCGCAAACTACGGTTATCATCCTCAGACTGAATGGTTAAAAGAACGAGAAGCCCAGAATCCAGGAGCCAATATGTATTCTCACTGGATACAAACAATACATAAACAAGCAAGGGAATCCCTGGAGAAGACAAAGGAAGCCATGGGACGATAACATGATCGAAAGGCTAAGCAACAACCAGACTTCAAAATCAGAGACCTGGTTATGCTCAACACAAAAAATATTCGCACAAAATGCCCTTCGAAGAAACTAGCCCCCAAACTCTACGGCTCTTTTAAAATCCAAGAACAACGAGGAAACCTTGCCTATAAAATAGAACTATTGGACTGTTGGAAAATCCATCTGGTATTTCATGTATCATTACTTGAACCCTAATGAACTTCAATTCGACCGGCTCGAGAACAACCGCCTATGCAACCCGAAGAGATCGATGGAGATCTTGAATAGGAGGTGGAAAAAATTGTTATGAGTGAAATAATCTCTTAAGAAAGACTGGTTAGAGGAAGACCCCAAACATTTCACGAAATAACGTATTTTGTTAAGTGGAAAGGGTGTTCAGAAGATGAGAATACCTGGGAACCACCTGAGCATTTGTGAAATGCGAAGGAATTGGTAAATATGTTTCATAGAGAAAACCCGGAAATGCCATCATTGGGCTAAGTAGTATTACTCGGGAAGGTTTTCCTGCTGTGGCCAAGCAAACACGGATGGTTTTTCACCCTACCTTGTAGAGTACTAAAAGGATTTAATATCTAATGTTTATCGCTACTCATGTATTATATGTCAAGAAGGATTTTGGGGACAAAACCTTTTGAAGAGGAAGCTAGTGTTACGCACACGAGAATAGCTCACTAGTATTATTAGTAGAGACTCTGCCACCGTAATGGAGGAGTGTATGTCTAACCTCAACTTACCGTTGTAGGAGCAACTGGAGGCATCTATGTTGACTACTCGGAATACCGAAAGAACTCACATTCCATGAAGATGATTGCTGATTGGAAAGATAAAGTGAGAATACTTTATTCCTTATCCGGTATATATGCATATTATGTATTATATGTTATTATCTGGCTATTCGAACTGATCACTCGATAGTTCACGATAAAAGACTATTGGTATATTGGTATTGCAACCATATATATGAACTTAGTCTATTAGGGCGAAGAGATCGAAGACTATCTACTGGTGGAGTGGGGATACCCTCAGATGAAATAGATGTCGGGAGTTCTCTGAGTTCGAGTGGGGCAATTATTCAGGGTCAAAGAGTATTCGCACTTCCTTTGATGAAGATGAAATCTTAGAAACCTTACATGATTGTTAGGAAACAGGAAGTAGCGAGAATTTAGTATAAGTAGTAAGGGCTATTCCCCAGAGTTTGAGAAAAATCAAGCAACGGAGAAGAGATCTTAACAATATAACAAGTTATTAAGTTTAAAAATTTGAGAACTTCTATTTTATTACTTTACCTTTATTGAACCATCATCTCCTGAGCCTTCCTGACTTCCCTCCATTATCTCGAATACGATAAGACCTAGCTTTCTCTATTCCTTAGAGTTAGTTACCCCATAACAGATTCGGCTTTTGGAGTCCTGGTTATTCCCAGCCCGTTGCTCTTGTCATAGCCTAAAAGCTTTTTGGACTTGTTCTCTTAACTGATCTTTTTCTACTTTCATTGCACCTTGCAGTTGTAGTAGGTATTGTCAGTGTTTGGCGAATTCGGCTTCAGTAACTTCCTTGTTTCTGGCTAAGCGTCTATTGAATAGTCGGCAGTTGGTATATGCTGCCGGAATCTCAGTTGTGAAGCTTCTTAGGGTAAGATGTGTTTCATCCTGGCTTTCCTAGATTTCTTTCAGGATGAATGGAAAAGCCTCGGCTCATTGGGTTCTGAATTCTACATAGGGATTGGAGTGAATTCTGAAAGGTCTTCATAAACTCAGACCTGATGTTGCAAGGAAATCTGAACCTGACCTACTCAGGGTAAAGGACCCAGTAGTAGGAGTATCTGAGTTGTTGGTGGGTGGTACCGATCCTGGTAGTGTGGAACTGTTATCACTAGTATTTATTAGATCGGTAGTTAGTGGAACAGGAAAGTCTGGTTGTCGTTGATCAGACATCATGAAAGGTATGCAATATTGAGTGGAAGTAGCGCTCGATTGTTGGAGAGAGTAGGCTAATGTCTTACTATTATAAAACCTTTACCATAGCTTTAGCAGATTCAGAAGTTGGAATTTTATTTCTTATCGTGAATGTTCTGAATTGTTCGAAGTGCTATCTTTCCGAGGAATCTTTCGTAGTTTGGAGAACAGCCTGGAAAGAAGTTGTGTGGAATAGCTCATTCGCACTGTTTGCAAGAAAGGTACTGGAAGAAGCTATCGCAATGGTAATATTGCCTTGGCATGTGAGGAGTTAATGTATTGTGGAGGAGCCTTGGTGACTTGAGGGTAACAATATCGTGTTATGGGGTAACTAACTCAAAGGAATAGAGAAAGCTAGGCTGTACAGTATTTGAGATAATGGAGAGAAGTCAGGAAGGCTTGAGTAATGATCGTTCAATAAAGGTCAAACAATAAAGTAGAAGTTCTCGAACTCTAAAATCAATAACTTATTATATTGTTAAGGTCTCTTCTCTGTTGCTTGATTTTCTCAAACTCTGGGGTGTTTTTTTTTTTCTTTTTTTTCTTTTTTCCAGTTTGTATTTGTTTGCTAAGCTGGCAGCTATCTAGGTACAAAGTCACTTCCAGCTCAATGCCGATGTAGACCAAAAACCTCCAACTACAGTCCATCCCTTATCCCTCCTGCTAAAACCATCTGACCCTGCCCGACTAACCTAAACCACTTTGAATAGAGGTAGAAAGCGAAAGCCCTGTACTACTGGTAAAAACTAGAAGAGAAACAAAAGGCCTGAAAACATCGAACCAATAAACCTCTACAGACGTCAACCCCAACGAAAGCCCCAAAATGACAGTGAGAAACCTATGCACCAAACAAAGAAAATTTCAAGCCCTTCTAGAAATCCCAACACCATTGACAAAAAGGGCGGATGAACCAACCCACTCGAGCATACACTAGGGCCGTAGTGGCCGGGGCATCAAGCCCAGTGCGAGAGTCGAGGCGAGGACCAGAGGGAGATCCATATAACTAAGCCAGCACGGCAGAGACGTGTGGCGTATGGAGCAAGACCCGGTGGTCACCGGAACCCGGACCAGAAGAGGTGCATGGCCCCGCCCCCTGAGGGGTAGGGCCAGAGGCGGAAGGCTGAAATCCCCTAGGAACAAGACAAGTCAAGACCATTATCAAGGCACAGAGCCAGGAGAGAGGAGCAGTAGGGTGCCAGCCAAAGATCATAGTGTAGCTGTAACCGAGCAACGGGACGAAAACCGGGGGGCGAGAAAGGAGGGGTAGACCCAACACTGAGAAGTATGAGGCACAGGACTACCAAGGGATCACAGTTTTTCGACAATGCGACCGTACCGACCGAAGTGCTCAGGAGATAGTGCAATACCAGAGAGCAGAGCCACCGGGGCCACTACTTCACCGATAACCCGAAGCTGCGCTATGCCTAAGACGAGGTGAAGGGGTTCCCGACCGTGCAAGTGCTAAGCGAGGGCAACAAAACAAGTGCAAAGAAAGAGGGGGAAGAGCATGAGACCCCATAGACGAAGGCACCCAAATACCTAAGCTATCAGAAGGGAAACAGAGGGAGGAAGGAGGTGGTGGGAGCATCACCCTCCTAGGCAATAAAGGCTATCAGAAGAGGGGAGAGGGACACCAAAACCCACGATGATTTCTCATTGTGTTGAGATTTCAATCGCCGGAGGTGTAGAGCAGATGTTTCATACTCAAACTCTGGGGTGTAGTCCTTACTACTTATACTAAATTCTCACTACTTCCTGTTTCCTAACAATCATGTATCTTTCTAACATTTCAGCTTCGTCAAAGGAAGTGCGAACACTGTTTGACCCTTAATAATTGCCCCAATCAAACTCAGAGAACTCCTGATATCTATTTCATCTGCATGTGTTCCTACTCCACTAGTAGATAGTCTTCTATCTCTTCACCCTAATAGACTAACTTTATATATGTTGTCGTAATGCCAATATACCAATAGTCTACTATCATGAACTATTGAGTGATCATTTCGAATAGCCAGATAATAACATATAATGCATAATATGTATATACACCGGATAAGGAATAATGTATTCTCACTTGATCTTTCCAATCAGTCATCCGCTTCATGGAAAGTGAGCTGTTCTGGTATCCTGAGTAGTCAATACAGATGCCTCTAGTTGCTCCTAACACAGTGAGTTGAGGTTGGACATACACTGCTCCATTACCGTAGCACAGTCTCTACTAATAATACTGGCCATCTATTCTTTTCTGCGTAACAGCAGACTAAAATTGCTACTATTCGAATATGTTGTGTGGAGAGAGTATATACATATTTGCAAAAATATACCAGCTATTTGTATATTTACAAGAAAGAGGATTTTATGATAATATAGAAGAAATAGGATAAGAATAGATCATCAAAATTGGATCAAATTTACTTTTCTTCTTCATGAAGATCTGATACTAGATATATCTCTTAGAAATATAAAAAAGAAGAAATTATGGCTAAATGAATATAATAGCGAGGCTGAATATAAAAGAATTTATTATATTACTACCAGCTTAGATTGAAAGATATAATACTACTTGATAAAAATAATAGTTTTATAGTATAAAGGAGGAAATCTGATACAAGTAGGAGGAGGGATTGAACATACACCTACTTAGAAGTGAGAGTAGTTAGTGTGAAAAATATCTTACTTAGCTACAACTTAAACAATGGTAATTGTCAACTGAGTATTATTGTTAGACTTTATAGTCTACTCACCTACCAGGTATTATCACTAGCTAATAGGATATCATATAAATACAAATTGAGAATACTGGTATTCAGAGATCGCAGAAATGATATAAAGATTAGGTCAGAGATTTACTTATAAATAGTCAATAGAAGATTATAATAAATTCATAATAGCTAGTAAACTATTTACTTCTTCTTAGCAGTGAAATATATCTTCATCTCTAAATAGGATTTAACTAGTGTTAAAATTAACAGGACAGAAAAGTTGTAATAAGTTTACCAATAAAAAATATGGATCTTAATGAAGACCTACTACAGTTATCCAAAAAAATAACTAAGAAAACTTGTCTCATCCAACATCTTGAGTTTGGTATCAATGGACTGTCTATTACTAGTTAATTACAGTGGTAGTAAATAAAGAAAAAACAGTTGGAGAACGAGAATAGGTAAGAATATATACTATAATCAGAGTATTGATAGTAGGGTAAATATCTCATTCTAGATTGATAAATATAGTAAAGACTAATTGGATAATAGAATTATTCTCTTAAACTTGATATCAAGTAAATAGCTTTTATTCAAAAAGAAGTAATCTGATCACTTAAGCAAGATAACTCTTATTCAAACTATAGCATGATAGTGATGTGCTAAAATGAGAATGAGATGATAATTGGTTAAGAATATTTCCTTGCCATCTACAAGAAGATAAGAGTGGTTCTTAGAGAGATATATATTTTACTCTTCAAAGATGTATTAATGATATTGATCGGAATATTAGAAAAAATCTATTATATTAATTTAACTATTAGTTCCCCTTATACATCAGCAAAAAAACAGCCTACCCCTTAGATTTGATATTATTGAATTTTATGTTCTTGCAAATCGTAAGTCCAATGATTGCAATATTAAAAATTCCCAAAGTCCAACCTAAAAACATGATATTAATTATATTTTTTGCAAAATATTGTAACATTCCAGGTTCATGAGAGGTAGTGCAATAGGTGACGATCAATCCATATAGTAGATGAGAACATTCTTAGGCCATTCCTACGTTGTATACGGACAATGCTGCTCTCATACTATGTTGATCATAGAAAGGGATATAAAGAATATCATTTAAGATAGTAAATAGGAAAGTACTTAGATGACTGCGTGAGGAGCTAACTACAGGTCCCAAGCCTCGCCTGTTATATCGGCGCCTCCTCACATACCTAACCCTGGTGACTCATATAGATGAGTCACGCGTCCCTATGACTCTAAGCGAGTCATAGTGTGAAATCCATCAGCTGACTCCTATGAGTCACTGCGCACTATACCAAACTAATCATCGTGCTCTTAACTAGTCATGTGCCCAAAGGGGTCACATGCGCGAGACCCATGACTCATAATTATAAGTCATGTGCAAAATACCTATCAAGTGACCACCAAGTGTGGTCACGCGCATAATATAAACATATAATAATAACTATGGCTCGCAAGTGCGAGTCATGTGAGAGGAAATACAAACCTACTATTCATAACCGTGAATAGTGTGAAACCAATTCCTTCACTAGTCACCGTTTGTGACATTAGCTCCCTCCCCCACTAGGATCGGTCCCACGATCCTAAAACCTTCCTTCTCTTAATTCCTTGGCCTCAATCCCATCAGGCGACCACTTCCTCAGGCTTCGTAGCCTCTTCTCCGTTGGTGTGGGGTTCTTCCTTCCACTCCTTTCCTTCGACCGTAATGCCGATGAACTCGGCGAACTCCTTATCTTCTTCGATTGCTTTGGCCAACTTGGCCACTTCCTCAGCCGCTCGTCGTACTCGAGTCTGAAGCTCAAGCTTCTCATATGGGCGGAGTCGGTCGCTGATTGATGCCCGGTGGGCATTCTCTTCTGCGATAACCACCCTCCTCTTCATTGCTCGATTTTCCTCCTTGAGGCGGCTCATCTCTTCGGCCATCCTCACCATCTCTTCTTGCAGTTCGACCACGAACTGCCCCACCTCGTGGTGGGCCTTTGGTTCCTCGGCTGGCTCGCCCCAGCGCACTTTCTTGCCCTTGCGCTGGGGCTGTCGCCGGGTCGTTCGTTGGGGGAAATATGCTCCTTGCTTATCGCTCATGTGCACATGGCACCCGTCATGGAAGCAGGCCGTCCAACTCATGGCGGCATGCGGTGTCTCGGTCTTTTTGGTGGCATTACTTGCCTCCCCGTTTTGTTGTGTAGGGTATTTCATGTTTGTTCGTGTGGTGGTAGTAGGTAGTGGTAGGGTTTGGAAGGAATAAAAGGCTTGTTGATGAGAGTAGGAGGTAGACTGTTCAGTGTGTCGAAGCTTGCTGGTCCTCTTCCTCTGTTGTGCCAACTTGCTGCCTTTTATGCGATTTCGCTCTCCCGCTATTGTTTTCTTCTTTGTTTCCTTGTAATCATTTTCTTCTCGTCCTGTGCATATCGTATGTTTCTCTTCTCTTGTCGAGTGGTGTGATTTCTTGTTTGTTCCTTGTCGTATGACCTTTGGTTGCATAGGCTGTTTCTTATCATGCCTCTCGCGTTGTAATTGTTTGGTTGTTTCTTGTCTTCTGACCTTTGGTTGCATAGGCTGTTTCTTATCATGCCTCTCGTGTTGTAATTGTTTGGTCGTTTCTTGTCTTCTGACCTTTTCTTGCATCAGTTAATGCTTATCATGCATCCCGTGTCGTAATCCTTCGGTCGCTTGTTGTCTTCTGATCACTTCTTGTGTCGGTTAATGCTTATCATGCATCCCGTGTCGTAATCCTTCGGTCGCTTGTTGTCTTCTGATTATTTCTTGTGTCGGTTAATGCTTATCATGTATCCTGTGTCGTAATCCTTCGGTCGCTTGTTGTCTTCTGATCATTTTGTGCATCGGTTAATGCTTATTATGCATCCCGTGTCGTAATCCTTCGGTCGCTTGTTGTCTTCTGATCACTTCTTGTGTCGGTTAATGCTTATCATGGATCCCGTGTCGTAATCCTTCGGTCGCTTGTTGTTTTCTGATCATTTCATGTGTCTGCTATTCGGCGCAGATAAACCCTTTGGTTCCTCCTTGGTCGGTTGATCAGAGACAACGTTCCCTATGGCTACTAATGTCCAATAGGTACTTCCATCCAGTGGTGTATTCCCACGGCGTGTTGTTTCTTTTCTTCCTCTCTTTTTCTTGTCGTTGTTTTGATAGCTGAGTACTTCTTGACTCCTATCGTTCATGGCCGTTGTTCATCTGCTGTTCTGTGCAGAGAGGTTTCTTGTTATTGTTTCGATAGCTGAGTACTCTTGACTCCTATCGTTTATGGCCGTCGTTCATCTGCTGTCCTGTGCAGAGAGGTTTCTTGTTGTTGTTTTGATAGCTGAGTACTCTTGACTCCTATGGTTTATGGTCGTCGTTCATCTGCTGTCCTGTGCAGAGAGATTTCTTGTTGTTGTTTCGTGGTAGGTGTCCGACTTCCCTACGACTTCTAAGGTTCATAGGTACTTCCATCGTTTGATTCGAGTCAATCGTGTGTCGTTCCTTTCCATGTCGTATATAGCTAACTGTACTTTACAGTTGCTTCCTTCGTTGCGAGACGAGTAGCTCATTTCTTCCCCCCCTCCGAGGCGAGTATTTCAGTAACTCATTTCTTCCCCCCCTCCGAGGCGAGTATTTTAGTAGCTCATTTCTTCCCCCCCTCCGAGGCGAGTATTGTTTTCGCTCCCCTCCCCCTAGCCTTGGTCCCACAAGGCTATCATTTCAGAAAAAGATTTTCCTGATTTTTGACTTCTCAAGTAGAGGTGAGACCTTTCCGTTTTAACTTGGAAGTAGATCTCTAGGGGTACAATCGTTCTTTGCTCGTCTTCGCTTCATTCTCATTCGCTTGTCGATATCATTCTTCATTGAACCTTGCTGTTGATAGGTTCATTCGTACTTCATTCGTCTTCGCTTCTCTCTCGTTCGCTTGTCGATATCGTTCTCATTGAACCTTGTTGTTGGTAGGTTCATTCGTACTTCATTCGTCTTCGCTTCTCTCTCGTTCGCTTTGTCGATATCGTTCTCATTGAATCTTGTAAATGGTGTGCCTTCTTTCCTCAAGCCCTCTGACCCCCTTACTAGCTCATTTCTCCCCAGCTCTGGTCCCACAGAGCGACCCTCCGAGCCCCCCTCTCCCCCCTATAGGGTGTAGTATATCAGAAAAAAAAGATTTCGATTTTGGGGTCGGTTTCTGTCTTCTTGTCTGGCTGTTTTTGTCGTTCGTTTTGTATATCGTTCGTAGATCTTTCGCCAGATGTTATACTTTTCTTGAATTTTGACTCGATGTCCCAGTAAAGGGTTCCAGTCCTTGTCCTTTGATGTCCGATCGTGTTGTTCATCCAGTTTCCAGTTTCTTCATAGCCCCCCCTTACAGGGCTCTTTTCCAAGGACCCACGCCTTAGGGTCCTCTCCCCCGCCCAGGAACTCCCCTTGAAAGGGTTTGTAATCCTGAGGGTTTCTCTGTCCATGTCCCTTTGGTGATCGTCAGGTATTGAAAAGGGAGACGCAGTCAAATGTAACATTCCAGGTTCATGAGAGGTAGTGCAATAGGTGACAATCAATCCATATAGTAGATGAGAACATTCTTAGGCCATTCCTATGTTGTATACGGACAACGCTGGTCTCATACTATGTTGATCATAGAAAGGGATATAAAGAATATCATTTAAGATAGTAAATAGGAAAGTACTTAGATGACTGCGTGAGGAGCTAACTACAGGTCCCAAGCCTCGCCTATTATATCGGCGCCTCCTCACATACCTAACCCTGGTGACTCATATAGATGAGTCACGTGTCCCTATAACTCTAAGCGAGTCATAGTGTGAAATCCATCAGCTGACTCCTATGAGTCACTGCGCACTATACCAAACCAATCATCGTGCTCTTAACTAGTCATGTGCCCAAAGGGGTCACATGCGCGAGACCCATGACTCATAATTATGGGTCATGTGCAAAATACATATCAAGTGACCACCAAGTGTGGTCACGCGCATAACATAAACATATAATAATAACTATGGCTCGCAAGTGCGAGTCATGTCAGAGGAAACACAAACCTACTATTCATAACCATGAATAGTGTGAAACCAATTCCTTCACTAGTCACCGTTTGTGACAAATATAAGGGATTTTTATTAAAAACTCGTTAGGTGAGCATAGTGAAGTACTTAATCAACACCGCCTTTTAGGGGCTATATTTGCCAAAAGACATCCTATTACGGACCAGCAATGTCGCGATTTAGAAAGAATTGTTGCAGATATATATGCTGAGAATGTAGACTTTAACTTTGTTAAGATACATCTGTTGAGTCACTTCAGAGACCATATACGGTGCTTTGGGAACATTGAAATGTATTCTACCGAGTCAGGTGAAACAAGTCACAAAACAATGATCAAGGAGTGCTATCAGCTATCAAATAAAAACGATGTAAGCCAACAAATACTACGATCATATTCTAGACTTGACAGCTTCAAAATTGATGAAATGAATATCCAAGTGGATCTATCGCGTCTGATTCGAGACGAAGTACGTGACAAACAGCACAAACGGCAAGTCGGTTCGGTAACTAAATAACCAATAGGTTTCACACTAACAGTGGAAACCATTTCCCAGCTCTACCAGAGTTTGAGAAATTTTCTGGACCTTTTAATCAATTATTATCGACGGAAGTCGTCTGTGAGCCAACACTTTGATGTGGATTCGGTTAAACAGTTTCCAGTGAAGATATATCGGCTTTTACGTGTCCCGGTAGAGTACTTTCAGGATGAGAGAGAGGTCACTTGGCACCTTCTTCTGTGTACCGGAACCCAGTGTTGGATATCAACAGGACAGAGCAGGAATGATTGGGTATGGCTGGATTCAGGTAATAGAAGTATTTATGGAGCACTAAAAGGCTGTTATCTGGCCCGCTTGGTTTCGATAATGAAAGTTCGAGACCCAAGAACGGGTTTCGTAGATAGCCTGGTATTAGTAGATTGACTATATGTTGAGAACTCGGGGAAGATCAGTGATATAACGGGACTTGTTACCGTTACTTTGGGGATGGCAAAAGGCCAAAAGGAAACAACCGAGATAGTCGTTAGTATCAAACGGATCATAGGCATGCTGCATTTAGTACCCGAAACTAGTGGTACGGATAACAACCGCTAGTATGTAAATAGTAGGATTGATTTAGAAACATTTAATAGAATTTATTGAACACTTTACAGTAGAGAGAAAGAAACAAAAAATGGTATGAAGTAGACACGTAGCGGTGCATTTTAAGACACCTAAGGATATTGAGGGTGAACTAACCGAGGCAACAAATAGGAGTACTATAGAAAGGCAAAGCGAATCATAACTGTCAGGAGAAGGACAAGAGGAGGAACAAAAGATACATGCTTCAGTGAAATAAAACAGATTTAGCACGCATACTTTGGAAACAGAAGGGTGTGTAGGGCCGGTACAGGGGTAGAGAGTAGATGTTATGACCTGAAGAACATCCCCCAGGGGATGAAATCCATAACGGAGAAATCAAGAGGAAGAGAGAGAGAGCAAAGTGCGATATTGGACGCTGAGAGAGATGACGTTGTTCCGGACGCAGACCAGGGGTAGAGAGTGCATATTATGACGTGAAGAACATTCTTTGGGGGACGAAATCCATAATGGAGAAATCAAGGGGAAGGGAGAGCGCTAAGGACGTGATGGGGCGCTGAGACAGGCAAGGTTATTCCGGACATGCACAGGTTCAAAGCGGACACACAACAGCCAAAATAACCTGGATGTAAATGCAAAAAAAAACAGGGGTCAGTTAAGCGAGCCCTCCTCACTAGTGGAGCAAGCTAGGGGCCACCTACAAAAGAGGATGATAAATGGCGCTGAAGGCATGTATGGAGTTTTTAGAAGGCCTGTTGGGTCTTTAGGAAAGGTGGTAAATGTATGAGAGACAGGAGGGACCAGAGGAGGTGGTATTACTATCAGATACAGGGAGATATGTAGGTAATATATCAGGGAGAATTCTTTTTGCTGATGGTAACATATCCTGAGATGGAGTTAGCTAATTTCATGAGTGAATACAGTAGTGGATACTGCAGGTTTTCAAGGTTGTATGATCTTGGCGACAAAAGAAACGAGCCCCTTGATTGTCCCATACAAAATGCACAAGTTTAGCCAACCACTATGATGAGGCACAACAAATTTTGTTCTTCAAAAAGTGACCAAGTGAGAGGAAATCACAGGGGATTTAACATATACAATTTCTAGTTTTTTTTGACTTACCAACTACTGGCAGTACTATAGAAACTGGAATAATTGGACCTGGTGCTAAGACGTCTGAAATTCCCTCTACTGGATAGGGGCTCGAGAGCACTGCAAAAACTGGCCCCTCAGCCCCACAGTTAAGACAAAAAATAATAAATAAATAGTTGACCTTACTAGCAAAGGCAACTCCAATGTCCAAAAGCCAAAGCCTAGTAGCCAGTGTGGTTGTAATACAGGAATATCAGTAAAAAAGATTCTCCCTTATGTATTACCTACATATCTCCCTGTATCTGATAGTAATACCACCTACCCCGGTCCCTCCTATCCCTCATTCATTTACCGCATTTCCTAAAGACCCAACAGGCCTTCTGAAAGCCCCATACATAGCTTCGGCGCTATTTATCATCCTCTTTTGTAGGTGGCCCCTAGCTTGCTCCACTAGCAAGGAGGTCTCGCTTAACTAACCCCTGTTTCTTTTTGCATTTCCATCCAGGCCATTTTGGCTATTGTGCGTCCGCTTTGTACCTGGGCACGTCCGGAACAACCTTGCCTGTCTCAGTGCCCCATCACGCCCTTAGTGCTCTCCCTTCCCCTTGATTTCTCCATTATGGATTTCGTCCCCCTGGGCATATTTTTCACGTCATAACAGGCACTTTCTACCCCTGGTGCACGTCCAGAACAACCTCGTCTCTCTCAGCGTCCCATATCGCACTTTGCTCTCTCTCTCTTGCCCTTGATTTCTCCGTTATGGATTTTGTCCCCCTGGGAATGTTCTTCACGTCATAAAATACACTCTCTACCCTGGTGTGCGTCCAGAACAATCTCGTCTCTCTCAGCGTCTTATATCGCACTTTGCTCTCTCTCTCTTCTCTTGATTTCTCCGTTATGGATTTCGTCCCCTGGGGAACGTTCTTCAGGTCATAATATCTACTCTCTACCCCTGTACCAGCCACACACACCTATCAGCAAAAATATACCATGCGTCAGTTGCGCTAGTGTTGTGCCCTGACGCAAGTGATCTTACTTTTGCGCCCTCAGCATCTGGTGCGCCCTGACACGGGTTGCAACGCTCTTTTTCGCCTGGGGTGAGTTGCAACACTAAATTACCCCCCAACCTTCTGGACGCACTTCACAATACTATCGCACATCTGGATAGACCACTCAACTACTCTACTTCCTGAGTACCCCCTAGTGAATACCCGCCTTCTGACTAGTATTCCAGCCTTCTCTCATACAAAAATAGGGGCTACTCTTGGCAAAGACAGATAGGTTAGTATGAGCGCTAAGTGAGAAAGCCACCATACTCTTAATCTTAAATTTGCACTAAAGATACTAACATCGGGCAAAGGTACTACTAGTATTCTATTTTCAGAACTTGATCATTCAGAGAGCGGAAATGCCAGTTCACTCCAGTGTGAAAGTGAGAGATAGCTAGGACACTCTCTGCCAGTGGTGTTGTGGTTTCTCAGCACTTAGCCTTTGACGCGACGCGACTCTGCACTTTCATCACCACACTTTCATCACCATACTTTCACCACCCCCTCACTAATCTCAATCCCAGCCTACTCTAAAGTCTTCACAAAACAACCATTTTGCATAGTCCTAGTACAGAGTCCTCTGAAGGGGGGTCCTTATCCCAGGTTTTTTTAGTCCTGGCTATTTGGAAAGCGCTGACTTTAAAGCCAGATTCCCTGGGCATTAGGGATGCGATCACGAAGCCCTTTTCCGACAGCGTTCTACGGTATCCAATCTAGCCACAGCCAAAAGGGCATCTCCATACGAGCATTTCCCATGGCGCTACAGAGTTCTCTGAAGGGGGAGTCCTTATGGTGAGTTTTTTTAGCGCTGACTTTATAGCCAGATTCTGGGGGCGTTAGAAATGCGATCACGAAGCCCTTTTACGACGGCGTCCTACGCCATCCCATCTGTCCACCACCAAAAGGACGTCTCCATACGAGCATCTTCCATGGCGCTACAGAGTTCTCTGAAGGGGGAGTACTTATGGTGGGTTTTTTGAGCGCTGACTTTATAGCCAGATTCCGGGGGCGTTAGGCATGCAATCATGAAGCCCTTTTACGAAGGCATTCTACACCATCCAGGCTGTCGACCGCCAGAAGGGCGTCCCCATACGAGCATTTTCCATGGTGCTACAGAGTCTTCTGAAGGGGGATCATTATACTAGGTTTTTTTAGTCATGGGTGTTTACAGAGCGCTGACTTTAAAGCCAGATTCCGGGGGCGTTAAGTATGCGATCGCGAAGCCCTTTTACAACGGCATTCGACGCCATCCCATCTGTCCACCACCAAAAGGACATCCCCATACGAGCATTTTCCATGGCACTGCAGAGTCTTCTGAAGGGGGAGTCCATATGCCGGGTTTTTTTGAATGTTTGGAAAGCGCTGACTTTAAAGCCTGATTCCGGGGGCGTTAAGCATGCAATCATGAAGCCCTTTTACAACGGGGTTCTACACCATCCCATCTGTCCACCGCAAAAAGGACATCTCTATACGAGCATTTTCCATGGCACTACAGAGCTCTCTGAAGGGGGAGTCCTTATGGCGGGTGTTTTGAGCGCTGAATTTATAGCCAGATTCCTGGGGCGTTAGGCATGTGATCGTGGAGCCCTTTTATGACGGCGTTCTACACCATCCAGGCTGTCCACCCTCAAAAGAGCGTCTCCATAGAAGGAGTTTCCATCGCGCTATCATCTTAAGGAGGGGGATCATAATGCCAGGTTTTTCGACAGGTGGTGACGGTGCAGTTCTTATGTAAATAACTAGTAGTAGAATTAGAAATAAAATAGATTATTTAAAAGGGCTTTATATACTTGATAAATGCTGTGACCTAGGTCAGGAGTGGATAAGGGAACTCCCTTGACACTTTTCTGAAGATGTGGTATTGCGCCAGGTGTGTTCAGGAAAATGTAGTGTTGCGCCAGGTGGGTTCAGAAAGTTGTGGTGTTGCGCCAGGTGCGCTCTGAGTTAAGCGAGTACAAGATTGCGTCCTGATTCACGGTTGACGTTATGTGTGCCAGGTGCTCCAGACGCACAGAGTGCACAGGGCGCAGAGACTTATTTTTGCTGATGCCTTTCTGTTTCCAAAGTATGCGTGCCAAATCTGTTTTATTTCACTGAAGCCCGTATCATTTGTGCCTTCTCTCATCCTTCTCCTGACATTCATGATTCGCTCTGCCTTTCTGTACCACTCCTATTTGTCACCTCGGTTAGTTCACTATCGATGTCTCAAAATGCACTGCTATACCTCCCTTGCATACTATTTTTTGTTTCTTTCTTTCTACTGTAAAGTTTTCAATAAATTCTATTAAATATTTCTAAATCAATGCTACTATTTAAATACCAGTAGTTGTTATCCGTACCACTAGTCTCGGGTACTAAATGCACCATGCCCATGATCTGTTTGATACTAACGACTATCTCAGTTGTTCCATTTGGGCCTTTCACTGTCCCCAAAGTAACGGTAACAAGTCCCATTACATCAGCAAAAAAACAGCCTGCCCCCTGTGCCTCATGTCGTTGAGTTTTACATTTTGGCGCATCGTGAGTCCGATAATCGCAATATTAAAAATCCCGTTAGTTTGACTAAAGAAGATGATATTAATTCTGTTTTCTGCAAAATATGAGCAATTTTTATTAAGAACTCACGGACCTTTTACATACCGAAGTTGAGAAATTTGAGTTCATAACATACAACTTTGTAATGTAAAATGTCTATGAGATATTGATAAAAATAGCTCATATTTTGCTAAAATTAAGATTTGTATCTGATCATTAGGGGCACAATCGGAAGCATCATGATTAACTGGGGTCATTCGCGATTAGCCAAAACGTAAAACTCAATGACATGGCTCACCGTGGAGCACAAAAGACAGATTTTTTTTTTGCTGATGTATATCACTGATCTTCCCCGAGTTCTCAACATATAGTTGATCTACTAATACCATTCTATCTACTAAACCTATTCTTGGGTCTCGAACTTTCTTTATCGAAACCAAGCGGGTCGGATAACAGCCTTTTAGTTCTCCATAAATACTTCTATTACCCGAATCTACTCATACTCAATCATTCCTGCTCTACCCTGTTGACCTCCAATGCTAGGATCCGGTACACCGAAGAAGGTGCCAAGTGACCTCTCTCTCGTCCTGAAAGTTCTCTACCAGAACACATAAAAGCTGACATGTCTCAACTAGAAACTGTTTAACCGAATCCACATCAAAATGTTAGCTCACAGAGGACTTCTGTCGATAATAATTGATTAAAAGGTCCGGAAAATTTCCATACTCTGGTAGAACTGGGAAATGGTTTCCACGGTTGGTGTGAAACCTATTGGTTGTTTGCTTACTGAATTGACTTGCCGTTTGTGCTGTTTGTTGCGTACTTCATCTCAAATCGGACGTGATAGATCTGCTTGGATATTCATTTCATGAATTTTGAAGTGTCAAGTCTAGAATATGATCGTAGTATTTGTTGGCTTACATCGTTTTTATTTGATGGCTGATAGCCCTCCTTGATCATTGTTTTGTGACTTGTTTCACCCGACTCGGTAGAATATATTTGAATGTTCCCAAAGCGCCGCATATGGTCCCCGAAGTGACTCAACAGATGTATCTTAACAAAGTTAAAGTCTACATCCTCATCATATATATCTGCAACAATTCCATCTAAATCGCAACGTTGCTCGTCCACAATACGACATCTTTTGGCAAATGTAGCCCCCAAAAGGCGGTGTTGATTAAGTACTTCACTATGCTCACCTCGAATTCTGGCTGTGACCTCTCTCACTTTCCTGGCAGTGGACTTATCCTTTCGGTACTCCTTAAAAACGACTTTGTGATCATGAAAGGCCTTAAGGAACTGTTGAGGTATTGAATCGTCTCATCGGTATGGCTTGTATATTGTGACATTAGAGTAAAGTCGACAATCGACCGGATACAGGTTAGAGCTTTGGTGAATATGGGACGTTCTGCGGCACTCAGACGACATAGGGAGGGTGCAAAACATGGTAGTATCACTTTAACCAGATTCTTTATCACTTTTCCGGTCCACTGAGAGATCCGACTATACTCTTTGTTCAGCGCGGAATAGCCAGGATAAATATCTAAACTCTTCCAGATAGCATCAAATGCTTATAGCCATTTGTATTTCTCTAGAAATCCGATAACCCATTTCATAAGGCGTGTTTCGAATATTCTCAGGTACACGATATGGAGAATATCTGGTTTGGGCAGGTAGGATTGCTGAACGTTCGGTAGCCCTCAAAAGATGCTAGGAAGCAATTTGAAACCACAATCTATTAGTTGTTGCTTGGCCTGCTGGTTGTTTTCACAGTATTTGTTGAAGAGATATTGGATTTCCTATAATCTCGTCTGCTGCAGAACGTCTCAAATGGGACCCTAGCTGTTCCGGTCGAACGTCATAGACAGTGCACTGATTTTGTTGAATACCGTGCAATGTTACATTTTCCAACTGATCCGCTATCCACGCCGAGAGGATAAGAAATACAATCAGACCTTTCCATCGGCCTATTCAACCTCAAGTCCGGAGTTCCCTAGTGCAACAATTGGCGCAAAGATCACTTCCATCATATCACAAAGAATCTCATTGTTGACCTGCCTTTGTCGTGCATCACTTGCTGCTATGCCCAGTATCTTTGGGGGACAGGCAAAAGCGCCAAAAGAATGGTTGCATGTTTCGAGGTTTATTCTGTGTACTCGATAGGATATTTCCAATTGTCATGTAGATTGGCCAGGCTTTCTTATCTCCTGAGAAATTGGTCAAACAAGTAACGTCTGAGGACATATGATTGGTACGAGTGTTGCTCCATCCGGTATTCATCCTTTGCTGCTGTTAATTTTGTGTCTAGTAAACAGTATGGAAGCGGTGGAACATCATATTTGAACCTACCTGTGTCTCCCACCACCAATCAGCGGTATGCATCTCCGAATAAACTCTCTGAGTGGTTCTTCACTATTCCATTCCTTCACAGGGGCGTAAACTAAATCTTGAGCAAAAATCTTTGACCAAGTAAATATTTAGCACAATCAATAGGATTGCAGAAAAAGATTTCTGTATTACAAAGCTTCGTCTGGTCCTTCCTCTTCTGAAATTTCCTACTTTCGTTAAATAGGACGTTGTAGGATCCATTTACTTACAGCTTCGCTAAACGATACAAACCCCTCTTTCCAGCTCTTCATTCCCATACCTGATTCCAACTGATCAACGCATCAAGGAGCCGATAAGCAGAGTTAATATTACGCCCTCAGGCCCCAAGTCCTTCTTGAAATATCTATCTATGTGATCCTTTGGTACCTTTGCTTCAATAAACTACCGAGCAAGCTCAAAGTCCTTCTTGCTTCTGAATAGTGACCATATCTCATCTTCAGATCTTTGGGCTGTACAACGTCCGTAGTGACCTTCCGCAGTGGGTGTATCGTCGGTATCAGTAGTTCAACAATGGTGTCTTCCTCAGTGTCCGAATAATTAAGACTTTCCACTCCGAATCGGCAGCGTTTACATAGAGATCGAACTCATTTACTTCAATATTCATTTCAGCGTACTAAATTCTTCCCCGAGTAGATTGGAGGTTAGGTCAGAGTCGGCAGGCTGGGGATTTTGCATTCCGTTCTTCGTCGCAAATAGACATACAAATCAAAATGCACTGTTTCCATATACTTCCGGTACTATGTACTTGACTTGTATTTTCTTCTGCAGTACGGGCATTGAGACTCTTGTACCATTCTACAAGAAATTAGATTTGATACAGAGTACAAAAGGACGCGAAAAACAAACTTACTTTTCGAGACTGATCTCACTGTGCTTGAATGCGTGTGGTAATTGAATACTAGTTCTTGACCGGAACTGTACTATAGATAGATGTTATTGTACGCAAAAAGGTGTAAATAGGACGAAATTCGTCGTCAAACCGTCTGTTTAGTAAATTCGAGATATTTCAAGCGATAGAAAAAATATGAGAACTTGAAAAACTTTCAAGGTGTTTGTATGCCTATTTATAATTCAAAGGCCAACTGTTGGGTCGGTCTCACCTTCCCCTGAGCAGGATTGTACTAGTACTCGTACTTGAATGACGTTCTGTGGCTCAAAACTCCCTTTTCACATTAGCTTTCAGACTAAATCCAGGTAGGGCGTTAGAGGTCCTGCAGGCATGAACATGAACGACGGCCCAGGGCATGACAGACTCCTACAAATTGCAAGAAGACCTTACTTAACACTTATATCTAGATTACTTTTTAAAAAATAATAAGCAAACGAATTATACCCTAAACCTCAGGTGTGCTTTATTCGGCGTATTGCAGACTTTGAGAGGGCCAAACCTAATGGCAAGCGCTCATCTACCATACCCTAATATTCCTTATCCGAACCCACATCAAGAAAGTAGGGGTAGTCACAAGCCTGCCTATTACATCGTTGTACCTTAAAGCACTCTTGAAAAGCTTGTTCATATTTGTTCAACCCACCTTTTCAAGTGTACAAGCTTACCTTGTTACATGTTTGCCTCATGGCAACTGTACATCTGTACTTTTTGTACAGGCACAGAAGGACGTTCTATGTTCAAGTTGGGACGTTTAACAGTCTCTTTCAAACTGGTCTGAGTTGTTAGAACTCTTGATACTACGACAAACAGCTTGAATAGTACGCTCTTCCTTATATAAACCCTCGCTACCCCAGGATTTCCTTCTCCACTCCTTCATTACCTTCTAATGAATCTACAGCTTCTCATCGTACTTCTTAGTCCTCCAAAAGCAACTTTTCCCTTCACAATGATACTTATATATAAACGAGAACTGTTTTCCACGATTATACATCTCACTCACATTTCACACAACTATACCGGTAAGTCTGTCCGCATTCCTAATGTCCGAAATGAGCCATTCTCAGGCCTTTGTAGGCTATACTGATTGATATCCATAGAATACCGGTAACTTACTGTTAATTGAAGCGAAGCTTTCGATCGCTTCTACCTCTAAAAGTAAGTTTGTTCCACAATTCGTCCCTTTCCTTCCTTCCTCGCCTCTAGAGATACCAACCCAAGGCCTGGTCTTTCTCACTTCCTTCTGGGGCATATGAAGCGCTGCGTAAGTTCTTGAATAAACTTGTGCACGGCTCGTACGAGCTCTTCTAAAGCCTTAATGTGAAACGATAGCTGACCACTATTCTCTAGATACACTAGCGGCTCCCCGTTTTTGCTTGCTATCCCCCCTATAGTTAGTCTCTGTTTGTCTATTTGCACCTTTCCAAGATGGAATGATTACTGATCGCTATTTGCTAGATTTCTTTGGGATTTCCTGTCTTCTTCTGCACCCAAGAACATCCTCACCTAATTCAGGTTAGTCTTCTGCGCGTCCTATTTAGTACTTTTTACAGAGAATCTAATTGGTTAATAGCATGCCTCTGATTTGTGGTCGTGGTCATGTCACCACTACCATCTTCTGGACTGAGCTCAACCTCACTGGTGAGGGACGAACCATGGAAGGGAGAGATACCGGCCATTCACATATACATTCTCCAGAAGTGCAATGAGAGGAATATCTCGCACGCAGGCCGGTGACCTTTGTGAACGAAGTTAGGACGGAGACCGTCGCACACATTGCTCTCAGAGGCTTCCGAGCAAATTCAACTCCCCCAAACGGCCAACATCGGGCCTTCCAGTTGCTCTGTATGCTCTCATCATGGACGTCCTGAAGAAGGCAGCTGAGTCTCGTAGGAATGCCAGACTTAATTCCGATGCCGAGGAAGAGGGGGAGATAGGGACGCTGGCGGTGCATCTTGATCCGGATCAAGAGACAAAGGGCTGTTGCTCGTCCACAACTGACCATTCACGAGGAGAAACCGGTACGAATAATATTCCTTTCGACCACAGGTGCCAAGCCTGGACAGGCTCGCCAGCTCCCGTAGATCAACCGTGGTAATAACCTATGCCAAACAAGAGTTGGCTGGCGGTTCTCAGGCACTACGCTTTACAGGAGCTCGGCAAAGCTGCCTGTCGGTACGTAGAGGACGGCAAGCACCCCCGGCAGTTCATTGGAATTCTCCGCGACATTCAAGGCCTGAATGTCACTCCCGATGGTGCCGACTAGATCGAGTTGATCGATGACGATCAGGTCAATACCTGACTACGCCTCTCCCAGTGCTCCACCCTTACTGTCGCCTGATTCCTCCACCGAGCAGCTGTTGCCCCTTCTGATGGTGGGGACCCTGTTCGTCCCAATATACCTCATATTGGACACAGCCGGAACTATCTCTTCACCGGCCAATTCAATGTCCCGAGTTCTACACTGAGCCAGAATCTGACTCTGATGAGGAGGACAAGTGGAGCGCCATGCAAGGTGTAGAAGGGCCTTTCATAGGTCCCACAACGGCTGGCAGAGGAGAATTCTGAGCCATAATCGCACGGTTGTTAGATTCCAGACCCACTTCCGGGAACTGATTTCCCGTGCTTGAGTGAGACAGCAGCTGGCATATATGAGCCGATATGCAGGACAAGATGTCCCAATGGTGGCTCTTCCCCCAGGGATCCCACCTCCTGAGTGTAATGTGTTAGTACATAACGCTATTGAGGAAGGCGCTGATGATAACCGTGGGGTAATGGGGTAATGGGGTAATGGGGTAATGGGGTAATGGGGGTAATGGGGTAATGGGAGCAATGGGGTATAGGGCAATGGGGGCAATGCCTAGGGTTTGTTTGCGTCAGGCAGCATCTTCTTTGGGCTTTTGGGTGGTTTTTTCTTTTGTTTCACTGGCTTTCTTAGGTTTTGCTTTCATTTTATCCATGGGTTCGGCACCGGGGGGGGTTGGGGCTTGTTTGTGCCGGGTAGTGTCTTCTTGGGTCTTTTGGGTGGGCTCTCTTTCATTTCACTGGTTTTTTCTTACTTTGTTTTGCTCTCGTTTCTATCCATTTGTTGGTATTCTGTGACTCATTTTGTGCCGGGCTGCATCTTCTTTGAGCCTTTGGGTAATTGTTCTTTGGTTTTACGGGCTTTGCTTTTTGCTTCTGCATTGCTTCTATCTATTAATCATTGTCTTAATCCTATTTGCGCTGTCATCTGGCTTTCCTATATTTTACCTGGTAGTCTTAGATTTTAAGTTTTTAGTAGTCTTTTTATTTTTAGAATTAGTTGAGTGCAATAGAAAGCTTTTCTAGGAGCTAAACGTCCCTTTTATCCTGTATCCTATCCTAGTATGTATAATCCAATCTTTTGAAATGATAAGTTATGTTCATCCAAGCCCAGCATATGAAATCCTGTCCCGGCAATCCCGAATAGACAGTCTCTATTCAGCTCAGAGCTATCCGTGCACGTAGCCTTTGAGACGTTTGGAGGCCAAATAGCTGTAGGATAGTCTGAGCCCATGCCAATGATTCTCACAGATCTTGGGTCATAGCTAGGAGTCCATGTAGTAACAATAACCTAAAGCTTGTTCGTCGGCAATACCACGCTGTTCGTTCCCAATACGACACCGTGAGTTCGATTCCTTTCCAACTTTTATCTCTACATCTAATTCCTTTTTCTACTCTAGTTCTTTTATATAAACGCGCAATCATGAATGGAAATACAAGCAGAGGTCAGTCACGCCTCCTGGAGGCCAATGTGAGCTCTCCCAAGACTTAAATAAATATCCCATTCTTGACCAGAGTAGTAGGACTAGCCCCCCGAGCTCAGGCATCATCGTCGAGACCTCCAGTAGCCTTCACGGATATTTCAATACCAGCACCGGAAATACAACGATTAGTTCATTTTGAGGAAGAACAACCTACAGATGTTGATTATGATCTCATTCCTCCTAGACGTTACCAAAGGGAGGAATGACGTCCTGCTGAACCACTCCCGCAGCCACTTCCATAGAGAGTCAGGAGCCGGTTAAGATATGTAAGTAAATCTAATAACTTTTTTCAATTGACATGCTTATATGAAAGAGTACGGAGGACAGCCCAACGCCGGTTCTAAATGGCCCTTCACAGGGGGTTCTAAATGGCCCTTTGCAGGGGCTTGCATCACAAGAGCAGGCAGCACAATTACATTCCGGCCATCTCAGAGACGATTCATTACAATTCTCACTCTATATTTCAGATACACCTGAAGAGGAAGAAATTATGCCTCCTATTCACGGCGTGGTATAACTGATCCGGACTTTCCAGAGTCTAATATCGGGACCCCTATCACACTATCGGCAAAAAGCAATACATTGCAGGGTGAGAGGAGGATAATCTTTGAGAACGCTGCAAATATGGTCTGGTATCATATGTGGTTTGTTAATCCCTTTGTAAAGCCTGCTGAAAACAATACCCTTCTGGAAGGTTATTGGGTAAAGGCAGCTAGAAAGTTAGGTTGGGGAAATAGGGTAATGGAAAGGCGGGCAATGACTTTTGTAAGTCCTTTAATTGACGAAGAACGTTCTATTGGAAACTGATCACGGCTAATTAGATACATTTAGTTGAAATCGAGACAGTCAAGCGCCAGGTCACATCTAGTTTCAGAGAGCAAGAACATGATTGAGTACCTGTATGACTTCTCACAAAAACCACCGGCTGAAATAAAGGCGCAAGTTGCCTATTTGCTCAAAAATTATCGGTTTACATGCCACCCAAGTAAACAACAAGTTAGTAAACTCAGATCGTCTCCAGTGAGACGAGATAAGGCTTACCCAGACAGGACTGTGGTTGGCGCTTTTCTGTGCCAGAGATAGCAAAACTCTTGTTTCATAAGTGGTACCGGGGTTCGAGAATGCCAGGGAGAACCGATAAATCATTTCTTAATCGTACTAATGATGTCCTGATATGCTTTAACACGGCATGTTTGTATCATTCTCTGAAGGCTTGGAGTTCCGAATCATTTGTTCAACCTCCAGATTTTTCTGCTCTGACAGCACAAAGTTAGTATTGACTCATTTAAAGGTTCAAATCCGCCGTTGTAAAGCCTATTGTACTCACTAGAAAATTTAGATGTCTATCTTCGACAGTGTGCTACCTAGCAAAGACTGCCGCCAGGAGTGCGAGATAAACTTGTTGAAGATACAAAAAAAATATATATATATCAAGAAAATGCTGCAGGAGGGCGGATTGATACAGGATCAGGAGTCTCGTACCCCACTAGAGGACAGAGAAGCTGCAGGATATTTGGATTTGCAGATTTCAGGTGATGAGGAAAGCGAGGTGGAGGACGATCATTCAGATCCCGATGCGGGGGAGGCAGTTGAGGCTCCCAAAGAGGAGTTGAATGAGGATGCATAACGCTCTATTTGGTACAAATGTAGATTTAAATAAAATAAACAAATATAAGAGCTTATTATTATTATTATTATTATTATTATTATTATTATTATTATTATTATTATTATTATTTTGAATATGTTACTTAGAGTTAGACTTCAACCCAGTTAGTGAAAAAAAGACATCAGGGGAAAGTCGCTTGGGGCCGAGGGAAAGTCCCAAAGAGCTATGAAGAAGGCAGGAAGGCGAGAACAGTGAAGGAATCAGCTAGCGCAAGGCCACGCATCATTAAATAGTGGACGGTCCTTGTCACGAAAGCGACAAATAGCGTCCGCTTACATATTGTATATATAGAGAAATTATTGGGGCTGGATTAGGTCATGGGGCAATGGGAAGGAGGAAGGCGAGAAATAAGCGAGAATTAGGAAAGCAGAAGAACTACGGGGAACAGTGCATTGCGGACGTTCGGAGTCGTGAAGAGTTTGTCAATAGGAAATTCAGAACAGGATGTTTCGATCAACAAGGGAACAATGCGTGGTGCGAGAGGTAATGCTGGATAAATTATAGGAGAAAGGTCAAAGCTGGAATGGACTAGACAACGGCGTGTTTGGGCTGTTGGGAAGCATGATTGAGTCGTGAGGCAGAAATCCATAACGGAACAATTCCTGGCGCGAGAGGTAATGCCGGATAAACTAAAGTAGAAGAGTCAAGTGCGAATGGACCATGCAATGGCTCAAAGAGGACGAAGCACGTCCAGAAAATGTTGCATGCCAACGAAATTACTGACGCAAAAACAAAAGCCCTGTAACCCCGGATTTATTCCGAAGTTATGGGGCATGGACGAGAGATACAACAACTTGAGTTTTATAATTTGGCCCCCCATACCCCCTATCCCTCATAAGGTATGTGGGTCAAATGTCAACTTTTGCTGATGAATCCCATACAAATTGGCTGTCTTAGACTTTTTTTAGGCTTCAATTCAGAACTTTGGAACTCAGAACCCCTAGAATGATTTCTATAACCTAGTGCTCAAATATGTGAATCTTCTTGTCAACTTGTGTCATCTAGAAAATTCCTTAATTTTTCTGATATCATCGTAGTGGGTAAGTGCCTTTTGAAAATGGGCATTTTGTATGGAAAGGTCGGTAGGGTATGGTAAGGCATGTGTACCATTTGTGCCAAAAGAAATTGGGCAAAGTTGCTCTATGACAGTCTCTTTTTTAGACTAAAAGTAACCACATATTTCTTTTCAATACTCTGCCACCAAGAGGCTTTCCCTATTTAAGAGAAGGGTTCTTTTTCCCCATATATTTTATTATTCCTCACTAAGAAATGTTGTATCTAAGAAATTGAGGAAAGAAAAAAAAAAAAAAAAAAATTATTATCCTATTAAGACAGATACATTTCAGCTCCCACTATTTTCTTCATAATATTCCTTAGTCTATCAGGTGCTACATCCAAGAAATCTTGTTAAGAAAATTTCAATTCAGCCAAGAGAATAATGAGATCTGGAAAGTGACCTTCTTTAATGGGAAATAAATTACTAGAATTTCAAACTGAGATCTATTCCACCCATCTCTTGAGTCCCCTAACAAATGTATAATAACTGAAAAATTTAATACAAGTAGTAAGTTTCTTGCCCGCATAGATTTTCAACCATATAATAATTTATTATAATTTTTAAGTAAGACTATCTTTTAATATCAGGAAAAGTGGAAAAACATAAATAAATAAAGAAATACAGGTACTATAGTGGAATCTTTGATATTTCCCATCTCTAAAACTTGCAATTTTTTAATAATTTCAATATTTGCAGAGTTAGGATATTTGAGGTATGGGAAATCCTTCTAATATTTTAAGATTCTTATAGTCTCTAATTCTATACCATTCTGTCACCAATATAATAATATTATCCAGGTTCTACAGTATGCAAATATTCCCTCTCTCTTTACTATCATATGATATCACTTAACTTAAGCAGTTCTGTCTGGCTACCCCTTGCACTAAGACCCTCATAGAATAATTGGAAGTTTTATCATAACATACTGGACCCAGAAGTGAATCAAAGGCAGAAGTGCATCACTTTGTATGTAAATTTTGCAAACTGTTCAACCAAATAAATTCCCTGAATTTAGCTCAAAAAACAAGTAAATCTGAAATAGTATACTATCAGTGGTACCCTTTAAATCTTGTCTTCTTACTATTATGCCTCAATTAGAATTTCTATGTTACTTTTTTAATAATACATTTTTACTGATTCTCCTCCCCTATCTGATCCACTTCTTGGTTCAGTACTTTCCGTTAGCTGATTTTTAAACCATCTGAACATCGTGATGCCAAGACGTATACCAATTAGTGCCAAGGTGTCTGGATACTTTTTAAAATTACCTAGTAAATAAATGGGTAAATAAATAAGTAAATAAATAAATTGAAAGAGAATCAAAAGTTTTTTATTCTGACTACTGTTTGGGAAAATGATCTTTTTCTTTGCTATTAATGTCAATGTTCGGAGAATAAGAGGGTGGTGTGGTGTGGTGTATGATCCCTGGCGGCAACCGAGCATTGGGGTGGTGTTGTTGGTTGTCGACCTTCGAAATTTTTTTCGGCACAAACAGTACACTTGCCTTGCCGTAGGTAGGGGCTCGTTTCTTTTGTTACTAACCTCGTACTAGTGCTCATCGGTTCAAAATTCATTCTGGTGTTAAATAATTCACCGCGTGACGGCTTATGATTACCGGGATTGTTCAAAATAAAGTTATCGTTGATCTGAAGCTTGGATCGCCAGATCGGATAGATTTTACTATTCTTAGTTCTGAAACAATGGTGTGTCCCAGCAACCCGTGCAGGAACTCAATTTGGCAGGGGGCACAGCCTTACTAAATTTAGTGAGCGCCACTAAGTTTCCAGGATCGCTGGCCTCTTAAACCATGCATGCCGGCAATCAACTCATCTCCCCCTTTCTTCCCTCCCTGGTTTCGCCCACACGGATACCGGTGGGCTGGGCACTCTCCCACAGGACGAGACAACACAGCGAGCTGGGTCGACCACCTAGCCCTGGGTTGAGAAGGTTGTTTAGGAATTCTTTTGTTCTCGTTTTGCTCGATATATTCGATTACACTCACAATTCGGGCGCAGCGCATGCGACACACGATGGAGCCAAGGTTACTACCCCCTCGAAACGCCCGCCATAGTGGTAGAAATAGTGGAGCTGCACCGATAACCGAGGAGGAAGGGGGAGAAGGAGGGGGGGGAGAAGAGCAGCAGACGAGAATGTCTGATGATGAAGAAGAAATAGTGGTGTATAAGGTTTACAAAGAGCGGTGGTTCGGACTTGCTGGGTTAATGCTAATGAATATTGTGATTTCCTGGGGGGTTCGTTTACTTTTGTTTATCATATCCTGGGTTGAGGGGGGAGATAGGATTGCTGATCGGGGATTATAGTGGCTCACGTATGCACCTGTCAGTGACAGTACGCAAAAATGGTTTGAACTTGACTCACAGAGCCCGGTGAATTGGTTGTCTACTGTTATATTCTTTACTTTTGGTTTGTGCGGCCTTTGGAGTCTTTCGCGGTACGGGGTAAAACGTGGAATGCTGACTGGTGATGTTCGAATTGGCGTAGTGATCGCAGCACCGTACTTCTCTCCTGCTGTTTATTCCCTTCATTCAGCTTTCACCATTTTCTAATATCACTTACAGAGTAGTCTTATACACCCTCAACCACCATGGTGTGAAACCCGCCCTAATGGCCTCCTCATTCCTAGTCTTAGCGGGGAACTGGATTCGTTACGGCTCCGCTCATCGAAAGTCCTTCGGCGGCGTAATGTTTGGTCAAATCCTTATCGGCTTCGCACAGCCATTCGTCCTCTCTGCTGCAACACACTATAGCGATCTTTGGTTCACATCCCGTGGGCGAATATCTGCTACTGCGCTCACTAGCTTTGCTAATCCGTTTGGTGCCGCGCTCGGGCAATTGATCAATCCCATGCTCGCCACTAGTCCCGAGAAGATTCCGGATATGACGTTTTGGATTGCGATTATTGCTACGGTTGCCTCGCTGCCGTGGTGGTTTGTTAAGAGTCGGCCGCCGACGCCGCCGTGTGCTAGTGCTGTTGAGGAGAAGTTGGGGTTTAAGGAGAGTCTGGGTGTGGTGTTTAGGAATAGGGGTTTTTTGCTGGTTTTTGTCATGGTGGGTTAGGTGTGAAACGGTGGTTAGGGCTGGAGCTAATAGGGTGATAGTTTTCGGTGTATCTGGGGTTCTTTAACGCAATGTCTTCGTTGCTGAATCAAGTTTGACACCTCGGTGTTTTCAATGCATTGTTAAGAAACTAACTAGTGTAGATCATGCTTCCATACGGCTACACCGCCGACGAAGCCGGTATCACGGGTGCGATACTAATCGTTGCGGGGCTACTTACTGCCGCCATTGTCTCGCCGATAAACGATAGGACCCATAGTTACCTCTTAGCAATCAGGACTCTCGTCCCTGTTATCGCCCTATGTTATGTTGCTCTAATATTCGCCCCGGGAACGCACACGCTAGCCGCACCCTTCGCAATAAGTGCTCTTCTCGGTGCCACCAGTTTCTCACTGCTACCCTTGGTACTAGAATGGGCTGTTGAGCAAACCCACCCTGCACCGCCGGAATTGACAAATGTCACACTTTGGGTTGGCGGTCAGCTTCTCGGAGCGCTATTCCTGATCACTATGAACGCGTTGAAGGATAAGAGCGATAATGACAAAATGTGGAAGAGCTTGATATTCGAGGCTGTGGTCGCCTGTGTTGTTGCGCCGTTGGCGCTGATGCTTGGCCACAGCACTAACAGGAGGATTGAAATTGATAAGGTTGCCGCACAGAGGATTAATGCGTGATGGGGGATTTGGGAGTACAAGTTACAGGCATTTAGAGCTCGAACATTTGAATCTGAATTTTGTATGGGCGGTCAGATACGCACAGACGATTTGCCATACAAATTTTTTATTCTTGTGTTCGAGTTCTATATGCTTGTAACTTGTACTCTTGGAGCAGAATTCGGTTTCGGTGTTTTGTTTTTCATATCCACATGTTTATACGTATTATACCATAGTATATGTGGCTGGCGAACATGCCACACCAAACTCCTGAGATTGTTCCTTCCAGCTTCCCCTCTCTCTTCCATTCTTGCTCACTAGCTCATCTCCAGCTCCCCATAGTGGAATCCTTTACCACTAGCCTTTTACTACCGGACGACATCGTTCGGAATACTTCTCCTTTGATAGCCTTTCCTCCCCCCCTCTGCCTAGAACAGTATATCAGAATGACTGGAAGGGTGGTGAAGGATATGGTAAAGGCGCGGAGTGCAGATGAGAGGAGGCTAAGACCACTTAGTAGAGCTTAGCATAGTGTTTGTCTGCATCAAGGGCTAGTTTCTAGAGAACATTGTCATCAGGATTGGAATGATGATAGGCGGTTAATTAATTGTGTGGCACCATTTGGGGAGGGGTTCCAAGGTGGAGAGTAGGTTTTGTAGCAGATGAACGTGCGGATTGGGCTAGAAATTGGTTATAGGTTTTTTCTTTTATAGGTCTGTGGTCGCTCATGAGGTGATAGATGTAACGGTGGGGGTTCGCAACTTGATCGACCCATTTACTCACGCGACCAATTACGAATTGTTGGCCAAACACGAGAAAGTAGTGAAAAGGTCGAACATCCGGTCAAAGCAGAGAAGAAGCGTGCTTTGGAAAGAGAGAAAGAGAGGCAGATGGTAAAGGAAAATGTGGAAGCTAGGAAAGAAATTCAGCAGGGGAAGAAGCTAAGGCACGCGCTGCAAGCGTAACGAGGAATTAGGGTGGGATACAAGATATAATGAACTCGCCTGGACTAGCCGTGCAGCGAAATCAGACCTTCCAATTGATGGAGAGCTTGCGAATAGGGCCAGATAACCAGCAAGCGTTTTTAGATGCACTCTTAGGCCATTCAAAGCACTAAAAACTGCTGCGCGACCAGCTCAGGCGATTTTTTATTCCTGAGGTTTTACGGTAGTAGGTTGGATTTGTATTGGTAGGGTGTTGCATACGGAAGTTTTTTTTTCATCCGTTTTTGATTCTAAGTCAGTTGCATTGTTTTAGGTTTGGTGCGTGCTAATAAAAATGCCTTTATCATTGGGAAAATGCCAGTCTGCATACGAGGGTCGAGCACAGAAAGGTGGTATAGAGTAGGGCGTGTTGATGTTGATTTTGGCTAAAATCAGTGGCATGCGGCAACCTGCTTGTCTGAAAACGCAAATCTTGCAAGTCTCGTCATGTCCTATTTATTGTCATTCTTTCACTGTATGGATAAACTAGAGGTTTTACTGCTGCACTGGCTGAAGTAGAAATTGTATAATATATGAATGAATTGTTAGAGAATCATGAGATATCACTCGGCAGTTTTCTATATTTCTTTATTGTTTTTCACTTTCCATCATCTTTGGTAGTCCTTCATTGTCTTTAGCTGTCACGGCTTCTGTCCCTTGCCGTCCCTCCCATGCTATCTTGAACACATACCGCGGGGTATCAAAATAACGCGAACACTTGTATCTCTTAACCAAGTGCCCCTGCTGAAAATCAGTGAAAGTATTCTTTTCGATAGCCACCAGACCCAAGTCATATAGCCCCTAAAACAGCAACCTTTTTCTCTGAGAACAAGGCTAAATTTATTTCATTTTTTAATGAGGTTGCCCGAATTATTATTGCTGGTATAAAGTTGGGGTACTTGGCTGCGAGGTACAAGTGTTCACGTTATATTGACGCCCGCGATATGTCTTATTCTGTAGGACCTGTGGTGTAGCCAAAGCATGGCTGTCCGTTAAATTACCAGTAGTTGGAGACTGCTGATATATTAAACTTCTTCAGCAGAAAAGAACCGGCGAACCTTCATCACTAACCTATAACCATGAAAAGTAAATTTTGGCTGAGAAGCATGGCTACTGGAGTACAGTAAAACCTCTATCACGTTCTATGTCTATAATCTAATACTGCTCTTTCTCGCTTCTTGTGAAAAAACGGACTCTTACTGCTAGTGATGGACATGATTATGATCGAATAATTGACCAAAGGGGTAGATCCTGATTGAGTGATCAATCATGATTAAGGGTAGAATATAGTTGGGTGAGGTTTTAAGGTCCCAGCCTTAAGTTCTGATCGTGGGTTTTTAACACTGGACAATTCCTGATACCGCTGTGGGCGCGCAAATGTACTGTATTGCTAGGTGGGAATTCTCTATCATATTCAAGCTCCGGGAGCTTCCTTGCACTCGTACTGTATTTGCTGGGGCTATGCTCTCCTATTGAGTATTGGTACATCACATACGAGTAATGGGCATTAGGCAGTGCTCTATTCATAATGTCGGATTGTGCTTAAAAAAATGACTGCTATTGCATACCGCCAAAATTTGGCACTTTTTCTCGAATTTGGGTGCTATGCAATAGTAGTTTTTTAAAAAACGAGCTGACATTTCGAGCAGTGCATAGCTGCTCACGGCATGCGGGGAATGGAAAGGCGCATAATGGACTATCCCTGCCCGTCTATGTTACTTGCGTTCTTGCTTCCTTCTCGAACGAACCTTCATAGATTTCATAATTTTCTCCAACAGCAGAACTGAGAAGGTAGGTCCTCAGCTACAGTATGGGTCGTTCACCGTCATCTTTTATTCATTATATTATTTTAGTGCCATTTTTCATCGTTTTAATCCTAATCCCTCAGATTTTTCACATTCTTCTCTCTTGAAAATAAGGAGCCGAAAATTGTTCAAGCGCTCCAGAACTTTTTCTCGATTTTCCTAAGACGTGGTGTGCAACCGTTACTTCTAGCTCTTTTCTATTTCATAGTCGGACAAGGCTCCATGGTTATGAATTCTGAACTCTGGGATGTCTATCACGAACATGGGAAATATGCAACAGCTTAGAGCCGACGATGAAGAGGTGGAGTGGTCGTATTTCAAGCGGGCACTGCTCGGGTAGAGATTTTAGCTAATGTTCCTTTTTTCAAGGAGAATTGCCTCCTTGGCAGTGCTTGAGCTAGGCTCGATGTGGACACTAATGGTGGTTTAGGATCCACTGTGCTACGGTAGCACAAGTACTTCTACTCGTTGACCCTTGGGATCGCTCGCGGGAGAAAGGATTAAGACATCCGCACTGAGAGGCGGCCAGGTCCGAGCACTGTTTGTATAGCCTCGCGATATGATACTAGCACTTGGTATTGATTGGTTTTCGTACGGCGGCAGGTGATTAGAGTGAAGAGTATCATAGTTCCTTTTGAGGCAGTAGCTTCCAAACCACTCAGCTACCGTCCGCAGGCGCCACTGTAACACCCTGGCGAGCGAGCCGGCTTGGTTTTGGTGGCTTTTGACACTTTCACCGCCCTTGTACTTGCGTATCACAAATACTACCTAAGCTTCAAGTAGCGGGGGAGGGGTTGAAGCTTTCGACAAGAAAGCCAAATTGCCACCAGGTTTATAATATGTAATCAAATACCCGGAAATGGGCAAATCGCAAGAAACAATTCACAGTTTAACAAAGCTTAACTGAGATAAGGTGAACACAAGACAAGCGAGACTAACCTATTCAGGCAGGGATCATCCGGAAGAACCCGATGAGGGGTGTTTCACTGCTTGGCTGTGTCACCAACTCGCCCACTTTGTGGAACATCATTTTTCAGCCCCATTGAGTTTATAACTCCGCATCCCCCTCAACTTTTGTGCATCTGAGCACCGGTAGCTCAATAACAATCAAAAATTACCACGCATGGCATACAACCAATCACCGAACCTTTCTCAAGGATGGGGCAACCCCGGTGCGCCGCCGCCGATAAATACCACTGGCGGATATACCGCCGCCGGGACCCCGCAGCAACCCTATCTGGCCCCCCAGTTTTCTCCCCCTCCGCCGGTATCGCCCGCGGATAAGAATGGCGGAAGTATGCTAAAAACTCTCAACTTTTTCTCCTCAAAGCCGTCCTACACGCCTGTTTCGGGCGCGGGTGCCACTACACTTACTAGCCCGGTTGTGGGACCTTCAGGGGGTTTCTTTCCCCCGCAAGGGCCTGGTACGACTGGCGCTGGGCCAGCGCCTCCGCAGACGACTTATAATACCAACCCGATACCGAGCTACTCTCCCTCGGTCGGGGCGCCCGCTGGATACCAACCGGTAAATCCCCCGACTCAGCAATATCCTGCTGTGCCATTACCGGGACCATATAATACGAATCAGCAGCCAATTATACCAGGACAGCAACAGCAGCAACCGTTGCAACATCCGCAAACACAACATCCTCAACCACAGCATCAGCAACCCCAGCATCAACAGCCCCAGCATCAACAACCACAGCATCAACGGCCGCAAAATCCTCAGCACCAGCAGCCCCAGCACCAACAGCCGCAAAACCTCCAATACCAACAGCCGCAAAATTCCCAGCATCAGCAACAAAACTATCACCAAAGCCCTCCACTGGCGCATCCCCATCCGCAGCAATATCAAGGCTCCCAAGGGTTCAACCCCACCCCTTCTAGCGGTTCCCCTGCCCCTCCACCGGCATATACGCCACCGCAAAATGGCTACGGACCACGCCCGGAAAAACCTACAATTCAATCACATGCCGCCAATTCGCCAGCCCATCCGACATCTCACCCCTCCGGCCAGCAACATAATAACAATACTCCTTCCGCTTCAAACCAACATCCAACGACACAAACCTCGCCAGGTCCTGCACACAATACTCAGAATGGTCAACCGCCAAACCAGACACCTCAGGGGAATGCACCTGGCCCGACCTCAGGGTCACCAGCCGTCATGAATAATGCCGAACCGGATGCTCAGTATTGGCATGCACTTGTTGAAGATTCTAAGTTACCCATGGGGCCAACCCCTACCATGCGATCCTTGTTCAGGGGCGTCGCAGCATGTATAGTGAGTATGCTCTCTCAGTTTTCCGGAGTGTGCTAATAATCGCAGAGCAAAGAATGTATTGTCGATCATTCGCCACCCTGTATCCTTTCGCCAACCAAGATGTCGATGTACTATGCGACGCTGTTAACTTATAGTGATCGCCAAACAAGTATGTTTTGGCTCTGGCTCCAATCCTCTGACTGTGGCGAAGCTGACATTCATAGAATTATTCTCGAAAGCACGAACCCATCCCAGCATCCTTACCGACCTCTACAACAAGCTCAATTGCCAATATCTTCTGATACCACACCCCATAGGCGATGGGAAACGCCGACCTCCGCTACCGGCGTTAACGATCGATGGGTTCGAACATTGGATGCTCATACAAGTTCTACTAAACCCAGATGAAGAATACCAACGTCTAACAGCTTTCCTCCAAGCTCCAAAGCGCGTTGTAATCGATTCGGCGACACAGCGGCCCGTACCAACGACCTCAATCCCCCGCTCGGCATTCCCGGCGGCCCCAAGCGACTGGGTCGTCAAGCGTTACGCAGGTCTTCTCGAGAGAGCCCTTGACTCTACTGCCGGCCGCGCCGAAGAGATAGAAGAGGTCCCAGACATCGAAGCCGCCCGGAAAGAACTCTCCTACTTTAAGAAAAAATCTACCGAGACGCAATCAGAAACCCACAAAACACAAGCGGAGTTGGTGAGCACGCGGAAAGAGCTGGACTGGATAAGGACGAAGCTATCGGGCATGCAATCCGAGGAGGAATCCGCACGCAAACGCCTAGCTGACAAGGACGGAGAGATAGAAGGGCTGAAAAAGAGGCTGGCAGAGACGCAGTCCGAACTGGACAGTTCCAGGAATGAAGTGGAGGGGTTGAGGAGGTTGAGTTCTGCTAGGAGTGGGAGCGTCTCCTCGGTTAGTTCTGCTGGGACACCACCTTACCCTACGGGTGGGGGGGTTAGGCCGCCGTACCCTGTTAGCGCAGCGCCGGTTTCCCCGCTTGGCCCTGGGACTCCAGCGCCGGGGCAGGGGGCTCCATATTACCGGCAGCAGTATCGGCCGTCGACGTGAAGTGAGAATGATTACTGTTTCAACGGGAGCGGAAGTTTGTATGTATTGAGTCTATGGTATTACTAGTTATATTTACACGGGTGGTGTTTCCACTAGCCTTAGGATTTTGGTGGTATGCAATGGTAGCTGTGTTCACAAACATTAGAACACTACCTTCGTACGAGTATCGTGAAATCTCGTTTATAACGAATAGGACCAAGCTTAGTTATGGCCAAAATCTGCTGCTGTGAATGGTCGGCTTTATTATTATGGCCGTAGCGACTGTGGCGTGAAATTGTTTTAAAGAACACTTGCAAGCTAATAAGAGGCTATATTACAAGGGCTGGTCGTGTTTGTTATGGACGAGGTTTTACGGGTACTGCACCAATCCCTTTTCAGCTGGTGTCCGCTGCGCTGCGTGAGAAATGTGCTTGGGCGAATCCGTAAAAAATGGGGGGCCTTAAAACCAGGTTTTACATGGTCAAACTGAACTGTGACAGGACTCGCTGCAAGGGTAGCCCAAGATCAATGGTCCCTGGTAACTTTGTTCCTGATAACTGCCCGTTTTAAGTCTCTTCTCCTGGTAAACAAGGCTTGTCACCCATTGGGTTCAAACTCGTTCTACCGAGCCATATACCTGCACTGCAAAATGGACTCAAGCACGGGTTTCTTTGACTTCATATTCTCAGACAATCCGCAGGATTTTAAAGCCGCATACGAATCATTGCATTCCAAACCTTACCAGATCTTTGACTTCCTGTTGAAGGAAGGGCGTTTCACAAATTTCTTCTTAAGAATAGAGGTTTATGGAAAAAACCTTGCAGACCTGCTAAGTTAATTTCCTAACTTCTAACAAGATGATTACAGTACCTCGTTATTAAGGGAGACGGTTAGAGCCTTTGCTCTCTCATTACTTGCTGAAAGCTTCGATGATAGGAGATCCATGGATGCGATTGCGAGAATTGTCCTCTCGGTGGTGAAATTATCGGATCCAAGGGGGACATTAGGGCAGTTTGGTACGAGGTTAGGGGCTCTTCCGGGGATATTGAGGATTTTGCTGGTAGAAGGACATATAAAAACGCTAGCCCTAACTCACAAACGGTGCTTTGAAGATCTCATCTCTGAGCCACGAGCCGGGGAAAAGTGGGTTGAATTTATTATGGATCTCTGTAAGGAATGTAGGAAGCACGGGTCAAGGCCTAGGACGTCTGGCACCGTGGAGTTTATTCGCACTGTTCCTTGTGAATTCTGCAATTCTAACATTTCTTTTGATTGCGGACTGAACGGTGGTCCTGAGGGGGAACGGACGCGAGTCCGAGGCTCTTCTTTCGGGTTGGGAGTGGAGTCAAATATGTTCAAATACCTCTTAGGTGAGCCTTTAGGGCCGTGGAAGATCATTCTTTCACAGCAGGCCATGGAGGATCTCGGAACTGAGAACGCACAAAGTACTTGCTCCATTAGACCGGATTATTTTTGGGGAATTGCTAATGTTAGTTAGGTAACTTTGAGAGTGTTCGGCGCAAGTTCTCTGAGCTCGCTTCCGGAGACTGGGCTGGAAAGAAAATCCTCCATAGGGTAAAGTGGGACAACTCGCTGAGCTATCGAATCCCTGTATTCAAAGCTTTCTACAAAGCCCAGCATTTTATACTATGGCAAATTGATACCGCTTTTGATGAAAGGTTTGGCAAGGATTACCAGGTTATAAAAGGTTTGGATGCTTGTGAAATTAGCCTTATGGGTAGAGAGCTAACGATAATGGCTGTTTAGTATGGGCTATTGGAAACCCTAAAAATGTAGGTATTTAATCTTTGGATTAGGTGGACATGAGGATATTAAGACAGAGTAGCTCGACAGGATTGGTGTGTAGATTCATCGGGAACAACAAATTTACACCAAACCACGAGCGGAAGCTTGTGACAGAGATGATTTGGATGGGTCACGGGAGATCAGGTATCCAGTGAGGGTCTGCTTAGATGGCGGGGAAAATGGGGTCATGGGGGTTGATGGAACTAGTGATGAGGATTTTGACGATTCGGCTCAGTTAGGTAGAGAAATCAAAATGGTCCTACTTGAACTATAAAGGTGCTAACTTCGCGGTAATAGCAAAGTTTTATAGTCTGACTAATACTGTCCTGGATAATATTGCATCTACAGCTGGGAAGGTCGCATACCCAGTTGACATATCAGGGGAAGAGGCCGCAGTGGTGGATCATTTCCAGACCCCAGCGTTCATTCTTGGGAGAAGTGGGACGGGGAAAACCACTTGCTTAGTTTACAAGCTAGTAGGGAGGTATCTATGGAGCAAGGAGAATATGGGACCATTGAGACAAGTAGGTGGTTGCTGGATCATGCTCTGGGGGTATAACGTTACCTATGCTGACAATGATAGGTCTTACTCACGAAGTCAAAGAGATTGGTATCGAAGCTAAGAGATAATGCGGAGGGGTTGCTTGCGGCGAAATTGGGTGAAAGGAAAGGGCTAGCTGAGGATAATGACGCCGAAAATGATCTTGATGAGAATACAAGAAAACAGTTCTTGTCGCTCACCGATGCGGATTTCCCACTGGTATGCACTTTTGATTGTTTGTTAAGGCTTATCGAGAACAGTATTAGGTTTGTCGCTTCTCTGTTTCAACTATTGTGGTGTAGTAGGCCTGCTGACTCGGCATAGAGAACAGGAAATCCGGCGGAGATACATAAGGATCGACAACTCTAAGAGCGCCCGTGTAACCGACTTTGTGAAATTTAGCATTGAGTACTGGGAGCACCTATCCCCAAAATTAAAGAGGCGTATTCCCATCGATTTAGCGTTTCTTGAAATAATAGGAGTCATCAAGGGATCGGTTTCACGGGCTACGGACTTCGAGCCATTATCACGGGAAGAATATTTAGGGCTGCGCTGGAGATTGGCCCCAAGCTTTGCCTCAGAGCGAGAGAGACATACTATTTATGACATATACGAATGGTATGAGCGGGCGAAGAAGAAACGTGGTGATATTGATCAGGTGGACAGAATTATCAAGGTCATGAAAGCTTTGGAGGCCTTTAGGACTTCGGAGGTACCTGAAGATAGTGCATTCGAACGGAAGATTAGAAGTGCACTAGACGAAATATATGTGGATGGTTAGTAATCCTTGATCCAAAATACCGAGGTGGGTATTAACAAAAACAGAGGTCCAGGATCAGCGAACCTCGGATATAGGGATGCTTTTGAACCTAGTGGGATCTCCCCGGGGTATCCATTTCGGTATGGTTCTCTCTATTTTCTGTTATTTCCTCTTGGAGCTTGGGTCTCATCAATGAATAGCAGGGGATACGGCTCAATGTATATCCAAAGATGCTCTTTTTCGGTTTGCGAATGCGAAATCCTTGTTTTATGAACGCTTCAGAAACGCGACTAGTAACTCTCGAGAGCTAAAGCCAACATTACTTCCTTTATCGCATAACTTCAGATCTCATAAGCAGATTTTGGGCGTTGCTTCCTTAGTGATGCACCTTCTGTATAGAGGTCCGCTGCTCCCCGCCAGACTTGACTCTCGTCATACTTATCAAGTGATTTAGGTTTTCCGGACTTGGTAGATGACTTGCCGCCTGAGGTTGGAGATAGACCTGGTCCTAAACCTGCTCTTTACGGTAATCCCCCCTCTACCGGAGCCATTCTATGCTGCTAATTTTTGAAGTTGGAAGTAATATAATAGATGTTCTGAGGTATAGTGAGAAACTGGAAAACACTCAGGGGTCTGATGGCCAGAGCAGCAGGTATAATGAATATGGCGAAGCGCGTGTCATTTTAGTGAGGGATGAGGAAACTTGTGATAAACTTCAAGCGGAGCTTGGAAGGTCCTCGCTGGTATTAACTATTCTTGAGAGCAAGGGCATGGAGTTTGAGGATGTTTTCCTTTATGACTTCCTTAGCACAAGCCCATACAGCCATAAATTGAATATTTTGGAAGAGCTTTTCAAACGGAGGCACCATACTGGTAAGGAATACTTCCATGAAAAGTAATATTTTTTTTGGGGGGCTCTATGTCATATGTTAACCTCTTTCGAAAGATCTATCTTCGGAAGATCATTTAGGACCTGCAGGAGAAGGCAGGGAGGGGAATGAGAGAAGGGTAGAAGGGGGAGCAAGACCAGAAAGCGGGCATAATCCGTCTGCATATCAAGGAGGCCATGCAGACTGGATAAAAGAAAATATCGTGAGTAGTTAATGGCTTATATCGTAAAAGACATGCTAATAGCATCGCAGGTCCTCTGCTCGGAATTGAAGGTGGTTTGATAACAGCCAGCTCCATCCTTGCTTTAGACTTAATCTATTTGCTGATTCTGCTGGGTTGTAAAGAGTTTATATGTGGGAGTGACAAGAGCTCGCAGCAGACTATGGATACTAGAAAGCAATACAGATATCTTGGGTCCGGTGCAACGCCTGTTTAATCAAACAGCAACTTTAGTGCTACCGCGCCAATATCCTAGTGCCATACTAGAGATTTTAACAGAACAAGATATAGGGGTATATCCTAAACATGGGCTAGATTATCGACTAGATTATGTGTTCTAATATTCTTAGGTTCCGGAATTGCATAAGCGGTTGTCTACAGGAAAGACGATCAGTGCTTCTCAGTGGCGAGAAATGGGATATCAAATGATTGATGATAGGAAATATACTAAAGTTCGCTAGTACAAGTTCATGTCAAGTTTTCAAAGAATAAGACTGACTGTTTATCTGTTAGGCTCTCCGCTGCTTTGAGGATGCTGAAGATCCTCACGGAATTACACTATCTCATGCGTATATTACTGAACAAAACGGACTCACCAACCGGGCGCTAGGGTTGCTTGAACTGGCAAATATTGATTTTATAGAAGCATCAGACTTTTTCCTAAAAGCCCGCGGCATCACAAAGGCAGTTCAATGCCGGAAAGAAGGGGGTGATCTGAAGGGGGCAGTCAGTAAGTAACTTTAAATCCCGGGGGGGGGGGCTTTAATATTAATGGCTTATGGTATAGAAATTCTTGCCGATAATGGGGCATATGAAGATGCTGCCTGGCTATCAGCAGATATTGGCTTGTTTTTGGAAACAAGTGAGATATATACCAAGCTTAACAAACATGAGAGGGCACTCGCCGGGTATGCTCGTGGGAAAGAATTCAAACGGATGTTTAATTATCTCAGAAAGTTTTATACCAGATCTCCTCCACCTAATTCTGGGAGTCCAGTGGCATAGTGGCGTTAGCTAACTATGGGGGAACAGGTTTGAGGCAGAGATTGAGCCTTGTTGTCGGAAACAGTATGTACTGTTTGGCTACTTAAAGGAATTTGGAGAGAGTGATGCGACACCTTACGAACTTGAAAAACGGGTTCTGGATCTTTTCGGATCTCTAGAGGAGCAAGAAATCATTTTGTCAAGACTTGGCATGATGAAAAAACTTTTCGAAATGCTTGGAACTAACAAGAAATACATGGAGGCTTACGAGGTCGGGGTGAGTTATGGGCTTACTGCGAACTCCGTTCAGTTGCTTAGTGAAAACTCCTTGTTAAAAAATTTGAACCAGGAGCAGGAGGCCCAGCTGGATACAGTGTGTGAGTTTCTGCAGGCGGAGCATATAGCAACCAATCCATGGCCCAGAACCAGAGGAGATAGGCGGATCCACAAGGTATTACGAGGGGCAGTCGGGAGAGGGAGCCCGCAGATTAATTCATTTGTCAAAACATGGGAAGATATTAATCGTGCTCTTGAGATCTCTGCTAGAGGCAGGACCAGGATTGGTATAAGAAATATTAGTCATATGCGGAGTGCTAGTTATGTAGAGATTCTGGTATGTTCCCATGAAATGCTTACCTGGTGCTCACCACTAACTTGCACATAGGTAGTGAGGAATGCATATCCAAACAATGAAGACCGGCCTCCTCTTGATCATATCGAGTGCGTCCTTAGGGATTTGAGGACAATCTCTTTACATGGGACAATCCCTTATTCAGCTCAACTCTACTGCGGGATTTATGAGATGCCTCGCCAGCCGGGCGAATACATCCTGCTGGAGTGGTCTCCACTTCATTCTAGCTCTAAACTACGATTTCCCCTTAGGCCGGTGGACATTGGACCACTGAGAGGAAAAATCTTAAGACAAATTTTAGGGGATATTGCCTCCCCACTTGTTTCACTTGACAAAGGATTACGAACAATATGGAGTAAAAAGGCGGGACCTCAATTCCTGGCCTCGTCGACACTAGGTAGGAATCATGCTAAAAAATCGATTTTGATTCAGTATTATTTCTTATATATCTTGAGCAGAAACCTACTTTGAAAAACTAGATGTAGGTTCCGTGCATTGAAATTCTGCCTTCAGACCACTCACTTACAGCTTATCAGTGGCTCGCACGCCTTTGCCAAGTATTCTTGGAATCTTCTGCGATGATCAAGGGCAATAAACAGCCAGGAGATTCCTTACCAGGGAATTGTGAGATTTTTCACTCTATCTAGCGAAGAAAAATTTGCTTCTAATGCAGCACAGGGGATTGGAGGTTCTGGAGAGGACTTCTTTTGGAGCAAATGGAGTTCAGATCCTCGTACGAGCAGAGCACTGAAGTTATCTGTGGCATTAAGTCCGAACTCACAACTCGGGATGGGAAATATCGTGGATTATACCAACTCTTGATTGCGAATGACACAACCCGCTATCGTATTGAATCCGCTCTTCAAATGAGTATAGGGGCTTGCATGTCTTTGCTTTTGGCTCAATACCAAACATCAATATTTCTGGGTATGTGGTATTGTATACTGAGATTTTCCCGGATTAGGAGAGCTGTACTCTAATAGGCAACAGGCTATAAGGACCAGTGGAAGTTAACTATGGAAGTGCGCACTCAAACGATAGGCAGGGGGAACTTGAGCTTCAAATATGGCTGTGAAATGATAACTATAGTAAATCGGTTCATGTCGGAGGCAGAAGCAGGAGATTTCCCTGGGAGATTTGTATGTTTAGTTCAGCAACTTGCCTTATAGTCGATTTGTTGACTCCAACACAGTCCGAAAATATTTACAAGATTCTGGATGCTATGGGGAGAGCCAAAAACTCGCTAAATTTTTACTCAGCCTCTGTTATTTCTCTTTATGAGGAATTGGTATTATCTTTGGTAAGCAAGTGAGCTCATTTGGGGTTTAATTCTAACAGGTATAATACTAACGGGCTTAGATTTTCCTGGTACGGCCTTATGAGTTTCTCATTCCGGACTCTTGGCATTGTTTGTACTTCAGGAGATGGGAAAGAAAATATAGGTCATCGGCTCTGGAACGCTTCCTGTACCAGCAGTGTTTGGTTAAAGTTTGTCTGAGCCTCTGCGGAATAATTATGAACATAGAGAGGAGGTATACCAAGGAGATTGCCTTAGCCCGGCGAAGTGTCACCATAATTATTGTGTGTCTTATCAACTTGGGTACCTTTTTTCCCCGACCGCGAGAGTATGCGGAATTATGGAGGAAGTCACAAGAGGTTCGCTTTCCGCTTAGAAGAGACTTGGGAGTTGTGGTGTGCTTATTTTCTGCTCAGGTATTCCGCTGTCCCAGATTGAATGCTACTGGTATCCGGGGGCTACGGGGGCTACGAGGGCTGTGGGGGCTACGGGGGGGCGAACTCATAGGACGTTTAGCAAACATCTTCCAAGAGTACAAAGGAAAAGATTCAGTCCGTCTTGTGTGGGGCTACCAGGGAGAGGTCGACTCGTTTGCCGGGATTCCATTAGGAAGCAACAACATCTCAGTAGTGGCAAGTAACCCCATAGGGGAGAAGGGAAGGCATCTGTGGAAACCGAGTAGGGACCAAGCCACGAGGGAGCTAAACGCCGCACATATTTTGACTGCATTTTGGAAGCTGAACGGGCCGAGAGTCCTCGAGAAGATGAAGGAGCGTAGGAACACCGCACGTACTTTGATTGTCTTTTGGAAACTGGAGGAACGTAGGAACGCGGCAGATATTCTGATTACTTTTTGGAAACTGAATGGGCCGAGATTTCTGGAGAAGATGAAGGAACGTAGGAACTTGAACACCCTATGTATTTTGAATATCTTTTGGAAACTGGAGGAACGTAGGAATGCGGCACGTATTCTGACTACCTTTTGGGAATTGAATGGGCCAAGATTTCTGGAGAAGGTGAGGGAGTGTAGGAGGTACTCCGCCCCTCGGTACAAATATCCTAAAAATTGTTGTTTAATGGTGGATATGGGAGGGGATAGAAATTGGATGTATTGATGGCGAGTCTTTGTTATTCTATTTTTCCCCCTTCGAACCTTAGGACTGTTAGGTTAGCAATGAAGAAAAGGATTCCTATGCTTCAACCTCTTGTAACAAAATTTAGTATCTGGCTGATATCTCTTAACATTAAGTAGCAAATCCTCAAGGAATTGGCTTGAATTTTGGTGAAGTAATTAGGTCAACTTCAGCCCCAGTGTTCTCAGGATCGTGAGGGGCAGCAGGGGACGGTGGGGGATCGTAGGGGGCGGTGGGGGGCGGCTGGAGAGAGCACGAATGATGTCTCATGATTCTGTGTGAGCTGTCTACGGTGGCGCGGGACTTAGTTTAGAACTCAGTCCCCGAGTTATGAGTTAAAACATGTGATAGCAGAAGGTTGGCGTCCAGAGTCGGTAAAAAGTGATTGTGATATGTATCTTTCGCGCCATACGATGATATCGTGCTTCCCCTGCCGCAGGGAGCGAAATAACAAAATTAGGTTGTGGGTAAGCCATGGTGGAATCCTCCGTTTAGGTTCTGTCATTAGCAAACTTTATGATAATAATATTACCGTTAGAAATATTTCCCCGGGAACTGCTATAGAAAAAAAGGGGGAGGGTTATCTTGCGTGGAGTTGTGATCGCCCTTTGTTCATCGATCCCCGCTTTGCGGCTCATGAGATACTGGCGTGGGCTAGGGCGGCAACATAGGGTAGTTTGGCAGTCTCGTGGAATTTTTTTTCCCACTATGACTTGCCCACTAGTAGATAGCTTGGCGTGCGGAATTTTCTGCATAAAAGACGCCTCTCATGTTTCCTAAATTAGACAAGCAACAACACATCGGGTCATCAACGGAATCAACTACCGTACACGTACTTTCCTATCTCTGTCAATTGCGATTAGTCTTTCCGTTTTTGCTTCATCCATCAACTCCGGGAAAGTTATCTAAAATTCCTACACCAGTACTGGCCGAAGGATTGTGGCCGAAGGGTTGTGTCTGTTGTTTTGTGGGTTTTTTTTGCTGTGAGTTTTCTACCGGTAGTTTGTGAGCGGTCTTTATTAATTTTGTTTTTAATTGACTAAAGGTTGGTCAAGAGCAACAAACCTCCTTCAGCACCATCCAAGTGCTTTCTTATGCCACATATACCATCCCCTTTTTTTTTCTTTCTGCGTTTAACAGGGACCTCTGCATCAACCAGTCTTTTTTTCTAAATGTCTGCTTTTTCCCTCAACATTAGCTACAGCTTTTTCATCAATCTCAACTATACATATGATATATATTCTATACTATTATGATTGAATGATAGCTAATATGATAGTAGGATTAATCTTTGAAGCTTGGATGTGGGCCATTGCTACTTTCCAGGAGCAGTGGCCTGGCCCCCGAGGCAGAGTGTCCCTTATTCAACCTATTAGATGATGGTTTTGCATCCTAATAGGAGGAGTGAGATGGTAATCAGGCTGAGAGATTTGGTTTGAACCTGCTCATAGGTGGGGGCAGTTCTTGGTAGGATATACATTTCACCTTGAACCCTTGGTTGAGGTGTAATTATGGCATTTGGGAAATTATAGCTAATTTCAAAATTCCTTTGTATCAAGTATCGGTTCCCCGCATTAGTGGCAGGAAACTGCCGAACTGATATGTATCTGCCTGCCTGTCACTAATACGATGATTGATAAAGGTATTTTGTGTGACGGAAAGATGCAATCAGGATAACTTGGGATGATTTTATTGATTAAAGTTATAGACTTACAAGGGGACAATACTATAAGCTATGCAGAACCACTTCCAGCTTCTCATTGACCAGGTCTCCACTTTAATTTGATACTTTCTTCACTCAAAATTTGATACAAAAATTTATTTTAAATTATCTTAAATTAAGAAGAGTCATAAAAAGTTTGCCAACAAAAATTATGAAACTACAAGGAGATATAATTATTACCCACCCCACAAGTGGAATAAAGCTTGGCAATTCTTCCAAGGTTTTATCACTAGCTTTGCTAGTTATCTGTGAGATGCTATTTCTACACAGTGATGAAGGTCTGGAGAACTTATCTGCTACACATATAAGAGATACCCAACTTCTGGATGACTCTTGTAGCTGTTATTGAAAGTGTCTGAATTAGAGATACTGAACACTCACCTAACTCTCCTAATGTGATTGAAGATACAAACATAGGAGAGAGTCAGCTACTGGATGACTCTCTTGTAGAGGTGATTGAAAGGAGAAATGCAATAGTCAAGGGCTTGAGGTTGAGAGATTCGCTTTAGACCTGCTCGTTGGTAGGGGTGATTCTTGGTAAGATATATATTCAACTCTTCAGAGATGTATCAATAAGAGCTAATAGAATATTATAGCTGATCTCTTCTTCTTGATTAATTATCTGCCCAACCCTCTTCCAGTAAGAGGTAGGATTCTATTTCTACATCTTTGTGACTATAGTTGAGTGGTGGAAGAAACATTTAGTCAGGGATGAAAGCAATGAATGGCAAGAAGCATTTACACTTCTTGTAGGTGTTTGAGGATAAGGAGGGTTTTAATAATTAGTGCAGAAAGTTGGCCTTTCAAGCCGAAGGGAGAAAGAATATGGATAAGGGTGAGGAAATTAGTTTGAGCCAGGCCTTTGGAGAGGGAGTTCTAGGTAAGACATATATCTAAATCTACAATGATACTTATAGTAACAGCTAATGAGATATAAGAATTCATTTGGCAGAAGAGAATTGTGATAATCTGTTCACTACTCTCAGTTACAGAGAGTTTTATAGCCCAATGTAACACTTCGAATATAAAATGCAGAGTGTATTTAGCATCATATATTACAGAACACACAGTTAATAAATCAATATCCTTTGATAGAGATGTCTAGGGTGTGCCAAAAGGGTACTAGAATTAGATTCGCATGGATGTGAAAGACCACTATTGTGGGTTGAGGGAGGAGTACTTATCAGCAAAAAAACAGCCTATCCTCAGTGGCTTATATTGTTGAGTTTTATGTTCTGGCTAATCATGAGTCCTATGATTGTAATATTAAAAATCACATTAGTTTAACTTAAAAAGATTATATTAATTCTATTTTCTGCAAAATATGAGCAATTTTGAGCAAAAACTCACCTACTTATTATATACCAAAGTTGAGAAATTTGAATTAATAACATACAACTTTGTAATATAAAAGATCTATGAGTTACAAATGAAAATAGCTCATATTTTGCTAAAATTAAGATTAGTATCTGTTGTTTTGGTATGAGAATCGAAAGTATCAGAATTAACCATAATGACTCGCGATTAGCCAAAATGTAAAGCTCAATGATATGGCTCACTGTGGTGCACTAAAGAGTGATTATTTTTTGCAGATACTATATAGGACAATCAGTTACTGTTTTAGTAAAGCTAATAAAGAAGAATGACAGCATTTTTCAGGCTAATTTGCAGTATGAGGACTGCAAGATGACCTGTTTTATGGAGAAGTGGAAATATGCTAGGTAGGATGGAGAAGCTGGGTCTCTAGGATATTGGCTACAGAAATGAGCTGGAAGAAGGGTATGAGCAGATTTATATAGATGATAACTACTGGAGGTTCATAGTAAGATATATATCAAACTCTACTATAATACTTGCAGTAATAGCTAATGGAAAATTAAAGTATATCTCTCAAACAAGAATACCAGCCATCGACTACTTCCTCAGGCAGTGGCTTAATCCTTAAGTAGCAGACCTCTTGATCAGCCCATAAGATGATATTATTACAGGGTAAGGGGAGAAATATAATAGAGATTAAACTGTAATATTAGACTCGAGCCTGCCCCCGCCAGTAGGTGGGGACGGTGCTTCAAGTTGGTATAATATACATCTGACTCTTCTAAACAGTTTCAATAATTGCTAATTGAATATTATAGTAATCTTTCATAACCTAGAATCAACTATCTGCTGCTTCCTGGCCACTGAGCAGCTTTTAAATGAATAAGGAATATAAGGTATGAAAAGCAAAGCCCATATATCCTTGCCTATTACTTACACCTCAACTGGTAGAGATATTAAGCTGATAGAAATATCTTAAGCATCTGAGCTGTCACACCTCAAGCTCTGTCTTAATATCTATCTCAATAGTTATCTAGTTGAAGGGACTTTCGAGTCATAGTTATCATAGTCAAAGTTGATTATGTACTACTCTATCTGCTACGCATATGAGAGATATCTAACTCCTGGATATCTCTTGTAGCTGTGGTTGAAAGTGTTAGTATTAGAAGGACTAAACTTCCAACTAACTCTCCTGTTGCGATTAAAGATACTAGTATGGAAGCGAGTCAACTTCTGGATGATACTCTTATTGAGATAGAAGGTATAAGTATTGATAATATAGAATTTGCAAATAACCCTCAGGATGCAATTCAGAATGTTATTCAAGATGTGATTCAGGATGTCATTCAGGATGCCATTCAGGATAGATTCAGGATACAAATATCAATGACATTGAACTTTGTCATCAGTCACTTGATTCAATTGAGTGTCTATATATGAGAGAGGTCGAACTGCTGGATAGCTCTCTGGATGCGATTGAAGTTGTATTGAATATCCTGTACTTCAAAAATGAACATGTTGCTATAGATATTGAGGAATCCCTGTTATCTCAAATAGCCTGAATGACTGACAAGTATAATCTTGTGAGTCTACTAAAACTGTGAAAGAGCATTTAGCTAGGGATAGAGGTGGTGGCAGCGAAGAAAAGGCTGTATGTTATGTATTAGGGCATAATAGGAGAAATGTGATAGTGAACAGGTTGGGAGATTTGACTTGAAATCTACCTCTAGGTGGGGGTGGTTCTTAGTAAGATATACATTGAACTCTTCTAAGATATATCAAGTATAGCTAATTGGATATTATAGTTAATTTCTGATGTCTTTGTATCAACCATTCACTTCTTTCTCATAGTAGGGTAATACTGTTCCAGTATATATGAATGATCGTTTTGGGGGGTAGTGGGTAATATAATAGTGAGGAAATTGGGAGATTGAAGATGAACCTATCTCTGAGTGGGGGCGGTTCTTGGTAAGATAAATGTTCTACCCTGCTAAGATGTGTTCAATAAGAGTAAATAGAATATTATAGTAAATCGCTGATACCTTCACATCAACCATCTACTCTATCTTTCTAATTTTGGAATACTTTATGAACCTATCTGAAGATAGTTATATTGGAATGCTTATCATAATGGGGATGAATACGAGATTGAACTGGAACCTGCCTCTAAGAGGGCTTTTTGGTAAGATATACATTATACTCTACTATTGTGCCTGCAATTATAACTAATAGGATATTAGAGTTCATCTCTGGAGCATCCAAATCGGTGATCTGCTCCTGAATCACCTGGCAAAGAACTTTAGAAACCTATACTACAGCTGTCATATAAAATACAAAGACCATCTTAGCTTTATTGAATTTTTAATGTATGTGCAATTGAGAACTCTATTAGATACTAGGTTTACAGTTACTAAACTTAGTCAATACAACTATAAAGCTAGAGCGAACCCCTAACTGCAGCTAAATAGGCTTTTCAGTACTTGAAATCCACAAGTATATATGGACTTCATGATTATAAGAATGAAAATGCTGAAATCTTAGGATTATACACGCTATGTAGGTATAAGGATAACTACTGGGCAAGTGATCAATACGACAAGAAGTAAATTAAAGAATATATTTTCTTTCTTGGAGCTCCCATATCTTGGAAGTCCAAAAGGCAGGCCATTATAGCAACTTCGACAATTTGGGCTGAATTCAGTTCCTACTTGGATATCTCAACACATACTTTACTACTACGACCACTGATTAAGAAATCAACAATTCAAGCTCCCTCCATCCTATGATATCTGTTAAGCATCACAGTGACTATGAGAATCCACTAACCTTATCTAGCTTACACCTAAGACTGTATAACTATCTATACTGATAGCAAGAGAGCATTTGTTACTGTCAAGGGGATTACAGCATGAAACAAGTACTTGGGCATACAGCTACTGAAGTTACGCAAGCTTCAGCAGTATGGAATCATTAATATTGCCATTATTAGAAGTGAGCTGAACAAGATAGATGGTTCTTGTTAAAAGAGCGTAACTATAGCTAGGTATCGACATGTGGTATTATTATCAATTATAGAAGAATTTCTAATAATTAGTGATTGGGTCTTGTATTGGTTTCAAGGGAGTAAACAAAATTGCTTAGAATACGTTATACTCAGTGGAATACGAAATGATTGGTAATGTTGGGATGGAAGCCAGTATCATGGAAGGTATAACTAAATAAGAAATAGCAGAGATGACTTACAATATTAGGGTTGGTATGGGAAAGGATCAAATACTGATAACTTCAGTGGACTTGGAAGCTTGTATATAAAGTACAAGTGCAAGAGTGTTCCTCTGACTCCCTTTTTACAAAAAATGAACATTTTTAAACAAACAATTCTCAACACTGCCTATATAGAAGCACTTGAAAAATTTCTATTAGCTAGGCACTCTTTACCCTTCATTCATTTGTACCCTTTTAGACTCTAATACTTAGCACAAATCTGGCTGAATTTGGGCAGCCAAACCATGTGAAAAAATGATATTATGGTTTGTCACTTAGTATCCATCTTAGAAATGATAGCCATGTATTTGGCCCCAATGCCGTACTATGAGAAAACTTATATACTAGTTACCAGTATGTCATGGACATCTTATAGAATACTGTTCGTTTACTTGTGCCAAAGTTGTGACTGCGCCCCACAGCTCCAAGAGCCCACAGGCTAGTAGCTGGGGCACTCTCAAGAGAGTGTCTGATAGTGTAATGTGACTTATCCCCTGCAGTATTGATAGTGCCAAAATTCCCTCCTTCATGCTAAGAAGACCCTTGTGAAATTAGTGTATTTCTTTGATGGGCAGATTCAACTATACGGAAGTATAAGGCTAGTTTTTTAGTTAGCATTTTAGTGTGATGTAGGGAAATTGGGCACTATTAACATTGCAGGGGATGAGGTCTGTCAGGAAAATGTCTACGGCCCTCCTGGTCCACTATGGGGGGTTTTGGTTCAGATAGTCCACCCTGGTGCTTCCTGGTCCACCCTGGTCCATATTTTTAGCAAAATTTTCAAAAGTGTGGTTCAAAGCGGATCGGTGTGGACCATGTGGACCATGTGGACCAAAACCCCCCTTGGTGAACCAGGGGCATTCAGGACCTCCCTGAATGTACATAAAGCTTTTTCCTGATGTCTGCCTGAGTTTTGTAGCTTATCATAGTGGTTTTATAGTCTGGCCACACTTTGTTACTCTGAATAACTCTGCTGTCTAACGTTACTTAGTTGTTTAATGTAACTTTATTGTTTTATTGTTTAAGAAAATGCCTAGGCTGATAATTGCTTATATTAAGTAACAAGCCAAGTTGAAAAAAAAACATATATAAGCTAGGATATTATACTTAATACATTGCTCTGAACGTTCTAGAATAAAAATTGCATTTTAAGTCCTCAGATAACGGACACAACCACAATTCCTGACAGCACTCAACTATTCCCATGGCACAATGGCTCGAGTGAATGCAACAGTCAAATGAGAAAAGTCTTATTACAAAATGCTAGGTTGATAGGGGAATTTAATATAGAGGCTTTAGTATTAATTAATATTATAGTTGTGGTTGGGATTGGGATAGTCATTGTAGTTATACCCGTTATGTCAGGTTGATTCTTACGGCAAGTATGATTATATTAATATGAACCAAGTTAAAAAAAGGCAATTACCCTAACAACAAGTAAGGTTAATAGTTTCATTCACAGTATGATAGAATAGAAGAGTAAAGCAAAACAATTAATAAGACTATTTAATAAGACAAGTAGCCAGGAGGAAGGAGTGTTTAACACTTTGAATAAGAATTAAAAGAATATAAGATTTATTGGGGGATATTGAATTTCAGCTATATTTTTGTTTTATATATTATTTATTTAGGCGGGATGATCGAGCAGAGAGAAAGAGAAAAACCAACGAATATAGCAAGGTCAAGTAAGTTAGTAGAGGATGCTACTCTTTTGTGATTGGTAAGTGGAGGGAAGGAAAAAAAACCAAAGGGCAAAGTTAAGTCTGTCGGCAGAGAGATTTATTCTGATAGAATTGATGAGTTGAGGGGAAGAAAAAAAACTAGAAAGGTAAGCTTTAGTCTGTTGGTAGAGAGCATTATTCTGGTAGAATCAGTAAGAGGGGGGAAAAGTAACTAAAGAAGCATGCTGAAGGTAAAAGGGAAAAAGCTTGACAGGTATTTAGATAAGATTAGCAAGTAGAGAAGGACCAAATGGGACGGCTAGACCAAGTTGATGGATCAGGAGGATTTTTTCTGGGAAGTGATTGATTGTTGGAAAGAGACAAACTACTGCTTAAGTTTATTTCAATTCTCGATCTCCTAGTTAGGATTGATAGCGAAAGGAATGATGCGGGCAGAAAGACTATCCACCTACCAGTTGCTTACTAAATAAACCTGTCCCTTCTTCAGTTCTCTTGATTTTGTCTTTTTTCTGAAACATTCACCAGATTGGTATAGGTTTTCTTATTGTATTCATCCCATGCTACCTTGCACCAAAGTTACTCTCCTATGATTGCTTCCTTGTCCTATTACTAGGGGTTTTCTTGTCTTTTTCAGCTTGCTCTCTTTACTCTTAACTGTAATATAAACATCTTATTTCTGAAATTCCTTCTGTGCTCATATCTGGTGAGATTTCTAATAACCTTTATATTAAACAGCAAGGACAGGATTTCCGGTAGTGGGTTTAAGGAATTTTTATCTTATGTGGTAAAACATCTATATATATCTGGAGGTCCATGCAGAATGTGCCCCCCATTACAAGGTATGGTATTCAATTCAATTTGATATTCAGAAATTATAATATTTGTAATGGTTGAAAATTGTGGTCATAGTCGTGCTCTCATATTCTCTGTTGCTGTGTCATCCCGTGTCTTCAGTCTAACTTTGTTCAGTAAGCTAGATAGGCTTCTACTAGTTCACCCTGAATACCTCTTAACACTAAGAAGACTGTCAATTTGGTTAGTAAGTGGATACTTTGATCATTGTATGCAGATATCCACTCTAATTTTGACTGAGCTTGATGTAATCCTGGATTGATATTATAGGATCTGAAACCTAGCTTCAGAGTCACATTGAATTACTCGTTGTAGTCAGCAATGCCTTGCTTGACCTCTTGGAAGGTATAGTAGTTGCTTTTTATTTTTAGAGATAGTAAATCTCAAGAGTTTGGATAGTATGAGTACTTATAGCTTACGAGAAATATCTGAGGGTAAGGTGAGGCCTGTCAAAGAAAGTGCGTAGGTTATATATGGTTGGGGCAATATGCTCTAATTTGAAATAATTAATTTGAACTTGGAGTGATATTAGAAATTGCTAGCCTGAGGATAGTGCTTTAATTTTAGTTTTGTGTTAATATAGGCTAAATTATTTCTGCATGCTTTAACCTATTCAATATGCTAGTATAAAGCCAACTCGTGGCAGTTGATTTCTTGCTGGAAAGTCATATATATGAACTTGGAAAACTCACTCGCAGATCTTAAAAATCTTGCACAGAGTCACTTCATTCCTGCGGTAGGCAGGCTGTATATTATGATTGTATTGATTACAGGGAGGCTGTGTATCTAATAATGTTGCGGCTTATTAGGTACAGTTATCCTCTATACCCTCTCTTTTCTTTTCTCTCTCTCCACCTTCCCTTCCATCTGCCCTTTCACCTCCCCTTCCACTTCCCCTTCCACTTCCCCTTCCACTTCCCCTTCCACCTGCCCTTCCACCTGCCCTTCCACCTGCCCCTTCCAACTCCCCTTCCAACTCCCCTTTCACCAGCTCTTTTATCTCCCCTTTCACCTCCCTCTCCCTCTAGGCCACCTTCATCTCTACCCTGCTCGACTTTAATTTTATACTTTCTTCATCCCAAAACTTCTATACAGAATTTACTTCAAATAATTTCAAAATTAAAAAGAATTATAATGAGTTTGCCCTTAAAAATTATAGATCTGCAAGGAGATAGAATTATTACCCACCCTGCAGGTGGAACGATATTTTGTGTTACTTCCAAGATGTTATCACTAGCGTTACCAGTTTTCTGTGGGATGCTGTCTCCACAAAGTGATGAAGGTCTGGAGAGCTCGTCTACTACACAATTGAGGGATAACCAACTTCTGGATAACTTTCTTGAGGCTGCGATTGAAAGTAGTAGCATTGGGGCCACTGAACTCCCAACTAACTCTTCTGATATGAATGAAGATACTAGCATAGAGGAGAGTGATCTACTCAATAGCTCTCTTGTAGCTGCAGTTGAGACTATTAGCATTAGAGACCCTAAACTTCCGACTAACTCTCCTGATGCAAGTGAAGATACTAGCATGCAGGAGAGTCAAATTATGGATATCTCTCTTCTTGTGATAGATGATACTCAGGATGCAATCCAGGATGTGATTCATGATACAAGCATTTATGATAGTGAACTTCCTGATTAGTTACTTGATTCAATTGAGAGTTTATGTGTGTGAGAGATTGAACTTCCAGATAGCTCTCTGGTTGTGATTGAAGTTGTATTTAACATCTTATATTTCAAAAATGCAAATATTTCCATGGCTATCAAGAAAGCTCTATTGTCTCAAATAGCCCAAATGACTGACAAGTATAATCTTGTCAGTGGGCTCAAAGTGTCCAGGAGCATTTGGCCAGGAATGGGAGTTGTTGATCAAAGGAAGTATATATATATGTTGTACTTATTCGGGGATAAAGAGAAGTTTAATGATTGGTACAGAAAGTTGACTTTGCTAGGCAAGGGGAGAAAGTTTGAAGATATCAATAGGGAAGATGAAATAAGTTTGAGCCAGGTCTTTGGAGAGGGAGTACTAGGTAAGACATATATATAACTCTACAATGATGATTATAGTAACAACTAATGAGATATTAGAATCTATTTAGCAGACGAGAATTGCAATAATCTATTCTATTCTCGCAGTCACAGACAGTTTTATAGCGCAATATAACACACCAGATATAAAATATAAGGTCCATTTGACATCGAATATTACAGAACATAGAGTTGATAAAGGGATATCCTGTAATAGAGGGATCCAGGGTGTGCTAAGATGGCACTGGAATCAGATTCCCAGGAATGTAGCAGGTGACTATAGTGGCTTGAGGGAAGAGCACTATTTGGGACCATCAGTTACTGTTTTAGTGAAGCTGATAAAGGAGGATAATAGTCTTTTTGAGGCCAGTTTGCAGCATGAGGACTGCAAGATTACCTGTTTAATGGAGAAAGAAGTGGATTAAGTGCTTGCTAGGATGGAAAAGTTGGATCTCTAGGACATGGCTCAGGGGAAAAGTGCTGGAATAAGGGTATATAGAAGAGACTTGTAGACTAGTGTGAATTAATACCTTCTTTTTTTCCAGTAGTGAGATTTGTGAGTTTGGGTTGTAAGTATGGCAGCCTATAAGAGCTGATACTACAGCGGACTATAGCAACCAGATCTGCCACAACACTAAATTGTAAAACTCAAAATTAAAAAACCCAAAAGTCTTGCCACAACCAGAAGTTTATATGTGACAAAGGATTTATAATTATGAAAACTAGGTGAATTTGGACCAACCACTCTACAGTAACAGAAGGGGAGAAAGAAAGAATGAGAGCAGAGTAGGTCTTATATAGGAAAATACAATTTAGGAAATCTCTTCATCAGTCCTATCTTCACCTAGAATAGATAAAGTTATAAGAGCAGAGAGTGAGTTCGTAATGGTGGAAGTCCAATTATATCCACCTTATAGAGGGCAGCAGTGTGGTAGTTGGAATCCGGAATTGAAGACTTCTTGATGAAGAAATGAACGAAGCTGAAGTTTATTTATAATTATTATTGGGATTGTTAGGTATTGGCCTATGATATGTTGTAGAATAATGGAAAAAGAGGAATGGAAGGGAACTCGCAAAAAGGTGGTGTGTAAAAAGAAGCAGTAAAATACTAATTGCATCGATCCCAACAGGGTCGAGAATTGTAGACCATTAATTAATGAAGAACTAGTCTTTCGGGCTGCCCAGATTGGGTATGAGGGAGCAGTCAGAATTAATCTGAAACAGGACGATATCAATCCCGACAAAGCTGACACATTTAGCCGAACACAGCCCTTATAAGCCGCGATCAATGGAAATGAGGGGATTGTGATGCTCCTGCTGGGATGTAACGATGTCAACCCTGACTGTGCTGACAACCATGGCCAAACACGGTGCTCGTGGGCTGCAGAGAATTAGTATGAGAAAGTCTTAAGAGGACTATTGGAATAAGAAGATATCAGTCCCGACATGGCTGATAAATTTGATCCTCCACAGTCTATCACACTTTCACTTTCCCTGGCGTAGTCTGTCCTTGGGCCAGGAAAAAAGAGAGACTGTAACTGTAGTTAGTCCTGCTCTAATCCCAAGGAAGAGGAACTACAGACTTGCGAACATTGGTCATGGGTACTAGATATTAGGGAGCTTGTATAAGAGGACCTAGGTGGCAGTTAGCAGAAAGCAAACCTAGATGCAGGAATAAATTTGCGCAACAGGTATAGATGGTGGCTGGGTGACAGTGGAAGGTATAGACTAGTATCTAATCACACCCGAGTTCAGATTTTGGCATACGCTATGACAATCGAGTAGGAGGCAACCAATTTGAGGATAAGATGATAGTACTATCCACTTGTGAAGAAAATATGTCCCTAGTGCCTATCGCACTATTGGGAATATCTAAATGATTAGAGCACATTGTCTGATTACTGATTTATTGTTCTACAATAATCTAATTTCTTCAGGTTCCAAAAACCCTGTTTTACACCTCATCCAGGTCTCTCTATTCCCTTGGATGTCCAAGACTTTTTGGTTAACCAAACATAACCTGTTATCTTACTACCTAGGTCTTCATAAGCAAGTGCTCTAATTGAGTATGAGTTTTCATGATATCTCTTTCACATACTATACTACTAGGAATACAGAAACTAGGACGAAGAGATAGTCTGGTTGAGTTGGCTTACCTCGGGATTGTAATGCCGTTTGGTGGCCATATACCTGGACAGGTGATAGCTCCATTATTATTTAAGAATAATTTATATTGAAACTAAGAGAGCATAAGCTTCAGAGACAACAGAGTACCACATCAGCAAAAAAACAGCCTGCCCCCTGTGCTTCATGTCATTGAGTTTTACGTTTTGGCACATCGTGAGTGCTATGATCGCGATATTAAAAATCCTGTTTATTTGACTAAAGAAGATGATATTAATTCTGTTTTCTGCAAAATATGAGCAACTTTTATTAAGAACTCACGGACCTTTTACATACCGAAGTTGAGAAATTTGAGTAAATAACATACAACTTTGTTATGTAAAATGTCTATGAGATATTGATAAAAATAGCTCATATTTTACTAAAATTAAGATTTGTAACGGCCCTACGGGGTGGTGCCGTATTCTATGAGGGAATGATACTAGCTCTATAGCAAAGTGCGCTATCTGGTGAGACTAAGTACCGGAGGCTTGGACGAGGTTGTTTTAACAAACTTCTTACTATATCGCAACCACTAAGTAGTTCCTAATAGTAGGTGTTTGGTAAACCAAATTGAAATAATAAGATTCTCGAAGCAAACTGAAGAAGTAACTGTTCAACCAAGTATATTGAAAACCCTGTCTGTTCAAGTCTGCCTTCTCTAAGTCCGGAGAATAGCTGGTCTTAAATACACTTATTAGGCTACCCGAGCCTTTGTAATCAAATAACCATAAGGCGCCGAAATGGCAGCCTTGAAATATCGCATAAAACAAATCTGGTATCACATCGATATCCTGATACAAAACATAAAACATAGAAAGTATCAAACGATACTCAAAACCCAACATAAAACATATAAAGTATCAAGCGATACTTGTAACCCAACATAAAACATATAAAGTATCAAACTATACTTGAAACCAAACATAAAACATATAAAGTATCAAACGATACTTGAAACCAAACATAAAACATATAAAGTATCAAATGATACTTAAAACCAAACATAAAACATATAGAGTATCAAACGATACTTGAAAACCAACCAGTAACCTGTACCAGTTATACCCCGAAAACAAAATAAAACCCTTGTTTCCAATATATACTAAGAAAACATTATTACTCGCTATCGTAATCAGTATCCAAATATGGTTTCCAGGACCCTCTGTCTACCGGGGGTTCACTCGAAAATCTTTCGTGACCATCCCAAAGAGGAGAAAAACAAACCGTAATATAACCTGAATAAATAATAGAAAATTCCTCCCCTGGCATGTTATCAGTCCACCATGCCTGTACCATCTCTTGTGAGTTCTCCAGTGCTTCCAGCGGTTCCCAGCTGTTCTCACTTGTTGGGTATCCCTTCCCCTTTACCAAGAATTGTGCTCTGCCGTGCCTTTCTCTGTGGTCGAGGATCGACTCAAGTTCCCATTCTTGCTCTTCATTGATCAAAATGGGTGCTGGCTTCGCATGAGCCCTGCCCGGAAATCGTTCATCATCCTTGAGGTGGTAAGGTTTGACGATTGAACAATGGAAAACTCCCTTCTGCTGGCAATTCATTCTAGAGTCCATACTAACTGTATAGTTCTGCCTATGCTCATTGTATTCGAGCACTGTGAAAGTTCCTCGCCATCTTGGTTGTAGTTTCCTGGACCTGCCAGATTCTGTCACAAATTGATCGCCATATACCATAATCATTCCTCCGATCTCAACTGGTTTCTCAGGGTTCCTTCTCTTACTCATAGTCCTAGTGCTCCTGACCCTGGCCAGCTTCAGTGCCTGTTATGCCGCGTTTCTGACTTCTTGATGTCTGTTGTAATAGTCATCAGAGGCGGGAACAGCCGAGGGGTAGGTTCGATAGGTGTCCAAGAGAGGGTAGTCACGTTCATACACCACTTTGTATAGGGACATGTTAAGGGTATCAGAGTAGCTGGCGTTAGCATATACTCTTAGCTCGGGAAGGGCAGTTAGCCAGTTAGTTTGGCGAGCATTGGTGACATTCCTCAAGGCTGTCTTGAGGTCCCTAATCTTTCGCTCAGCCTGCCCATTGGTTTGGTGGTGGCATGGCGCAACCATAATATGTTCGATTCTCATAGTCTTGAGATGCTGTTTCCAAAACTGGGAGGTAAAACGGGGGTCAGCATCGCTGACAATTAAGGTGGGCACTCCATGTGGCGTAAAAATATGATGCCGGAGTGGCTCCATCATTTGTGCCGCAGTAGCACTCGTTGAAATTGGAATCTGCCAGCAGAATCTCATTGCTCTGTCTACAACAACCAGGACCGTCATCAGCAAAAAAACAGCCTGCCCCCTGTGCCTCATGTCGTTGAGTTTTACGTTTTGGCACATCGTGAGTTCTATGATCACGATATTCAAAATCCCCTTAGTTTGACTAAAGAAGATGATATTGATTCTGTTTTCTGCAAAATATGAGCAATTTTTATTAAGAACTCACGGACTTTTTACATACTGAAGTTGAGAAATTTGAGTTCATAACATACAACTTTGTAATGTAAAATGTCTATAAGATATTGATAAAAATAGCTCATATTTTGCTAAAATTAAGATTTGTATCTGATTATTAGGGGACACAATCGGAAGCATCATAATTAACCGGGGTCACTCGCGATTAGCCAAAACGTAAATCTCAACGACATGGCTCACCGTGGAGCACAAAAGACAGATTTTTTTTTTGCTGATGGTATTGTACGTCTTCAATGTAGTGAAAGGATCCATGAAGTCAATAGCATAGCTCGAAAATATCTGGGCAGGGAAGGGAAGGGTTTGTGTGTCACCGGTAGGTAAGGTGTTGTGCTGTTTGTTAGCCTGTCACAATTTGCACTGCCGAACATAGTCCCGGATGTCCTTCCTCATTTTCGGCTAGTAGACATACTCGGTAGCATACCAGAGGTTTCGTTCCACACTATGGTGTCCTTTGCTGTGGATATCTCCCATAATTAGTTCCCTTAAAGTTTCCCCATTGACACCGTGCCCTCTAGGTATGAAGAGGCACTGTTCTCCTCCTCGAGTGATGGCGTAGAGTAATCTATTAGACATATTGTAGTGTTCCATCTTTCCGCCTTTATGGGTGAGGCTGGAGTCCTGGGTCAATTTCCAGTATAGTTGGCGGTTATGATGGGGAAGTCGTGGCGGTTTCGTCGACAGGTACGATGTTCAGGTGGGAAAGTGTCCTCCCATATAGGGGTCTTGTTGGTGAAGATCATCTGGCCTGATGCACTGGGCAGTCAGGGCTTTCACAGGGGATGCCTCTAATTTTGCAATCTAGGGCTTCATGTAGTCTCCTCTTGATTCCAGAGAGGTCCAGGCATGGCCTGGGATATTGTATATTGTCTTGATCGGGTTTGGTATCCATCCTACTTCCTTCGTCGGAAGTGTGAGGTGGTATCCTCAGGGGGCTACTCTTAGGTGATCCGCTGTAGGTTTTCATAGGTGGCTTCATCTGTTCGTGGTCTGGACACTTATCAATCTCGCAAAAACTCCAATGCAGGGCTGAATGTTGTATTTCCTTATCACTCCTTCCGCTGGTGATACTTCTGTAATCTCCCCAATCATTGATCGGTTCTTGTTCCCTATAGTCTCTGAATTCGCATTGGCTACCACATTCTGAGTGGTCATAGATGTACGAGACTGGTAGGCTTTCGAATTGAGACATGTTGGCTGTAAAATATTCGCTCTGGAAGGTAATGGGTATGTTATGAGAGAGAGAAAGTTTGTCGTTATCAGTATCTTCTTGTGTGGGATCTTTTGCGGTGTGAGGGTAGTCCTTATCGTCCACATAAAGTCGAGATAAAGCATCGGCTAAATATTTCCATCGGCCTGGCCCGTATACTATTTGCGCGTCGAACTGTCCGATAAATCCCCTCCATCTAAGCTGCTTCTTAGTAGGTGTCTTGCTCGTCTTGAGGTATATTAGGGGTTGATGATCTGTGACAATCGTAAACTTGCTTCCTGCAAGGAGGTAGTGGAAAGCCGCCAGGGCATCCACAATTGCTAGGGCCTCTTTGTCTGTAGTACCATAGGTCATCTGAGCGTTAGAGTACTTCCTGCTCTGTAGTGCTGCTGGTCTTGCAGCATTAGCTAATTCCCCTTGTCCTACCCAAGCTCCCATACCATTATCGGATGTGTCAGTGATTAGCCATATTGGTGTGGTTGACTCATAATTCAGTGGCTTCATAACCTTGTATTGTGAAACAGCTCGCTTAACGTTATTCATAGCTTGGTCATGGGTGGGTGTTTACACAAATTCCTCACTACCAGTAAGAGCAGTTACTGGTGCCGTAATGATGGCAATATGAGAAATAAATTGACTGATATAGTTAACAGTTCTGAGGAACTCCTCAAGTGGTCTCTTGCTTTTGGGTGAGGTCTATTCTTCTATTTTCGCTATCTTCTCAGGAGCTGGTTTTAGCCCTTTTTCATCAATGATGTGGCCCAGCACATCCATGCTGGTCGCAAAGAATTCTGATTTCTTCCTGCTAGCATAAAACTGAGCTTCCTTGAGTTTGTCGCATACTATTGGGATGTGTTTCATGTGGCTGTCCTCTGTATCAGAGAATATGAGAATATCGTCAATATACACCCATACGAATTGTCCGATATAGTCGGCAAATAGGTCTGACATTAGCCGCATGAATGTTTCCAGAGCATTCATATCTACTTGAAGCAAAACCTTGCTAACAAAACATCCAAAAGGTGATTTAAAACCGTTTTTATGCACATCCTCTAGCGCTACTCTGGTCTGAAAGTAAGCATCACTGAGGTCGATCTTACTCCTATATCTGGCTCTTGCTAGCGAGTTTAGGATGATCTTTTGGTTTGGAATCGTTTCGTCATCCTTGATATAGATTTCGTTTCTTGCTGTAAGATCCACAAGTGGCCTCATTCTTACTTTGTCTTTCTTTTCTTGAGCGAATATTGATGCTGCTGCATGTACCACTTTTCGTTCGATGATCTGTTGATCTTCTTTCTCCTTTATCCATTCTGTTAGGTCTGTCATCCATCGTTCTGGAATGGAGTAGGTGTGTTGGTTTCACTGTTCTTCCCCAGGTTTCAGGTGAATATGGTGGTTAATCTTCCTCAGTGGCGGTAGTCCTTCTGGGATCTTCTCTGGGGACACCTCAGGGTATTCAGCCATGATGTCTTCAGTGCTGATTACAGCTACGTGGATATTTCCGCTCGTAGGTGTACAGTTGATCTTAATGGTTTGCTTGGGGAATCTAATTGCTAGGACACCGCACACAATTGTGGCCTGATGTTGTTGGAGGAACGGCATGCCTATCAGGGCATCGTATTTTACTAGGTTTCCGACAATTATTTTGTTGTCCTTCATTTGTAACTTCCCTGCTATGGTATCCACAACATATTCTTTATGACTTTCGGATCGTGAATCTTTCATAGCCATGTGGATCTTAGTTGGTTTTTCCATGTTCCTGCATGGAATTCCGTGGGTAGTAACAAATATAGCACTGATAAGGTTTGCCCCGATTGTTCCTGTATCGAACAGCACTGTTGCTTCCTTTCCATTGACGAACATGGATCCTTCTACATCAGGAAAATGTTTTTGCGCGGTCCAGGGTGGTCCTGAACGCTCCTGAACCACCAGGGGGGGTTTTGGTCCCCATGGTCCTCCCTGGTCCGCGCTGATCCACCCTGGTCCACTTCGCATAACCGAGGTGCGCGACCGTGCACCAGCGCACACCAGCGCGCACCAGGGAGCACCAGGGGGACCGTAACCCCCCCTGGTGGACCGGGACGTGTTTTTACATTTTCCTGATGTAGTGCGTAATGTGCTTTGATTGCCGCTGGGCGGGTGCCTCTGACTGAAGTGTAGCTGTATATTTCCATCCAGTTGATATAGACTTCATCGAATTGGTCTTGCTGTTCCATCATGTTGGAGGACGCTTCCTTTTTGACTTTTGCTTTGCCTTGGCCTTTGTTCTTCTCTTTCAAATTTGGACAGTTTCTTGCCATATGTCCTTCACTACCGCAAGTGAAACAGGCTACTTTCTTCTTCGTTCCTTGTTGTTTCAGTTTATCGAACATCTTTTTAGGCTCCTATCTCTTGTTAGTTTTCGGCAGTTTCTCACTATGGTTTTTCCGGTAGGCTCCTGTGCTATGGTTTATAGCATCAAGTCTTTCAGCCAGGCTGATTACTTTATCGATTTCTTCATCTCACCTGTATTGCGTCTCAACATCTTATTGAAGTTTAGGATGCATGCTTTTGAAGAAAGGTTGGGTGAATGCATAATCACTGACTGTATCTTTAGGTAAAATCGTGATTTGTACATGAGTAGATCTATTGAGGTGATTGAGATCTTCTGAGTTTGTCCGTCTTTGACTTGTCGAATATCGTGGAACTTCCTGTAGGTATCGTCCTTCTGTTTGGATAATTGGAACCGTTCCTTTAGATAGAGCACTAACTGATCTCTAGTAATGTTTTTGCCAAATAACTCTGCTGCCTGGAAGGCGGCCTCTTGGGCTCGTCCTTCAGTATAGAGTATCCAATAGTTTCCGGATCCATCTGACGCTTGGGGTACTTTATATATTTGCATGTAAGGTTTAACAGACTTGTACCATCGGTCAAATGGCTCTGGTTGGAGGTCTTCGCTATCTCCGGTAAACTTCTTTGGTGTCGGGACTTTGATACCAAGTCGGAGGGAACAGTCGGTTCGTCCGTCGGTTTGGGTGGAGGGTTACTGGGCCCTCCTCGTTGAGACATACTCTGTGAATCGCTACTGCTATCTGAGCTGCTGGGATCATCTGCCGTGACCTCTCCTGGGGTTCTGCTTGATGATCCAGTTGCTACTGTAGCTTTCGGGGCTGTGCCTGACGGTTCTTTTGCTGGAGATACTGGGAACCCACCAGGGGTTACTCTTGCTTGCTTTGCACGTTCTTCTGCTGACTCTGACAGGATTCGTTGGGCACTATCTCTGGCTAATAGTGTACCAGGTTCGTCTATTGAGAACTGTTGTTTCGAAGGGGCCTTGATGTATCGTCGTTTCGCATCCCTAGCCCGTTGCTGTTGACCTTTCTTGGGGGACGCAGTGCTCCCACTAGGTTCCTGGCGTTCTTCAATCTTGATAACTTGTCAAAGTTAAAAAAATATAATGGCCCCACGGGGTGGTGCTATATTCTATGAGGGGACGATACTAGCTCTATAGTAAAGTGCGCTATCTAGTGAGACTAAGTACCGGAGGCTTGGTCAAGGTTGTTGTAACAAACTTCTTACTATATCACAACTACTAAGTAGTTCCTAATAGTAGGCGTTTGGTAAACCAACTCGAAATACTAAGATTCTCGAAGCGCAGTGAAGAAGTAACTGTTCAACCAAGTATATTGAAAACTCTATCTGTTCAAGTCTGCCTTCTCTAAGTCCAGAGAATAGCAGGTCTTAAATACACTTGTTAGGCTACCCGAGCCTTTGTAATCAAATAACTATAAGGCTCCGAAATGGCAGCCTTGAAATATCACATAAAATAAATCAGGTATCACATCAATATCCTGATACAAAACATAAAACATATAAAGTATCAAACGATACTCAAAACCCAACATAAAACATATAAAGTATCAAGCGATACTTGAAATCCAACATAAAATATATAAAGTATCAAACGATACTTGAAACCAAACATTAAACATATAAAGTATCAAACGATACTTGAAACCAAACATAAAACATATAAAATATCAAATGATACTTAAAACCAAACATAAAATATATAGAGTATCAAACGATACTTGAAAACCAACCAGTAACCTGTACCAGTTGCAAGATTTGTATCTGATTATTAGGGGTCACAATTGGAAGGATCATGATTAATCGGGGTCACTTGCGATTAGCCAAAACGTAAAACTCCACGACATGGCTCACTGTGGAGCACCAAAGACAGATTTCTTTTTTGCTGATGCATGATATATCAGGATTGTTGAAGGGGATTTGGGTTTGTTGAGTTCCGGGAGAATTTTGGTCTTAGTTAGTCAGCATGAGATATCTTCTGGCCTATCTTTAGCTAGTAGAAGAAGGATCTAATCTTCACTTCTTCTATAATAGAGAAGATTTTTTCTACATCTTTTTTTTTTTCAAATTCAAGTTCTTAATTGGGGCAGTTTTTCTTTGGAGGGATGCTATGTATCAGTACCTAATACCGTATAATGAGAACTAGATTTATTGTATACCAAATTCTGGTGGTTGAGGGATATTTTAATCTTTTTCGATTTCTAAGTTTTGATTTTCAGGATTTAAGTGCTGTGGTGGCTTCGGTCGCTATAGTCCACCCTACTATAAGGGCTAATAGCTCCACAATGCTCAATCATTAAACTTTAGATTTCAGAAATAGGAAACCAGTACAATAAAAATTAACTTGATCCCCCTCTCCTTATTTAAAGAAACTTTAAAGTATCTTTTATCTTCATAGACGATGTTAGCTCTTCAGGTAATAAGTAAAAGAGTGAAAATGAAAAATAGTGAAATGGAAAAACAAAGGCAAGTAGCAATAGTAGGGAGATAGCAGAAATGAAACAAAACAGAAAAAAATAGGCTTGTGTGAGTGAGGTTAATAGAAGGGAACTTTCCCTCTCCTGAGTTGTATATAGGTATTGGCCATCAAAGTTGGGTGCCATTATTATTATACCTTATTACTTAAAGGTTGGGAAGCTGGCTATGTCTAGATATTCAGTACTCGCTTTTTGCACTTTTGTTTGCAGGACTAAGGATATCTGTGATTATAAAATATGTTTAAAGCTCTTTTCTGACAAAAGCATGTCAGTTGAATTAATATTCCTTGTAATAGTTTCACTTATCCGAAATCTAAATTTTAATGTTTGAGCATTGTCAAGGTAGTTGTACAGTTTCAGTTCTTATAGGCTGCTGTGATCATAGCTTTGGGAGGTAATATATCTAGGAAATTTTAGGATATATGAGGTGAAAATCCTGGATACGGTATATTTGCTCTGTAAGCAAGGGTCAGAGATGTTCAAATTTCCATCTAGTCTAATACCATCGATATGAGAATTACCTATAAGATTCATGTACTTCTTTCCCTGACCTTTAGGTATTTCTAGAGCCTACAAGTTGGCAATCTAGATATCACTATGTCAGTTTCCCACCCAAGAAAGCCTAGCCTCGGAAGCAGTGTCATAGTACTGGAAATTTAGCTAGTACTGGTAGCTAGCATCCTGCAGTCATGGGGTCTACACACACTGTACTTTATCTTACTTGATAGCCTCTTCCACCCCAGCCTCTACCTTAATATCTTCATTAATATCTTTTTTTTTCTACTTTAACCTTGACCTCTACATCGACCTCCTCTTTATCTCAACATTAACAATAACTTTTAAGTCATACTCAATAATACAATAGATTTGTCGGAAAGAGAAATTGATTCCTATGAGGAAACTCCAGCTAGCCAATCTGTCTCCACCCCGAGCTCTGCCTCAAAGTCTTCCTCAATCTCTACCACAACCTCTGTCTTTAGCTTAACCTCTACCTCAATAACCACATCTGTCTCAGCCTCTACCTCTATCTCTACTGCTCTCTTTAAATTGACCACCCTACCTCTAAGGCTCATCCTGAATTCAAAAGCAAAAATGGTTGATACTGATAGCGATGTCCTCGTTGCATTCCCCTCCACTGCAACTAAGCTTCTTGTATCTTCAATGGTTGTATCTATTGCATTGCCGGTATTCAAAAAAATATTTTCGCATATTGAAAGGATATACCTGAATTAGTAGAGATAGGATTGTCTGATGACTTTCCAAGCTCTGAAGCAGTGGAGGCTGTATTCAGTATGCTCCACCTCTATTATGAGTATTTAAGCCCCAATATTAGCAGTAATACCCTCTATGAGATTGCCCTCATAGCATACAAGTATCGTCTTGTAAGTGGCCTAGGCATCTGGGAAGAGGTTTGACTTAAAAGGAGAACAGCAGGAGATTGAAAGGGAATATTTGTTAGGTATGTGTTTGATGATAGAGAGAGGTTCAAGGAGGAATGTAGAAGAGTCATCTTACAGAGTGTAGGGTATAATGGTGATGTTGATAATGATGATGAGGAAAAGGGAAAAGAGAAGGAGGGGGAGAGGGAGAGGGAGAAAGGATGGGAGGCTAATGTGGTTCCAAAGAGAGTTTATGGTATGATATCCATCCTACCATCACCCAACTATAATATTATATGAAGTTGTAGCTAATATGGGAGCAGAATTAATCTCGAAAGAGCGAATCTCGGCTATCCGGTCCCCGCTTCAAGTGGCGGAGTACTTCAGATATATACTACAGCAACCATGTGAAATGCCTTGTTTACATCCCAACTCCTGCCTTGAAGGCCAGTAATCCTCCCTACCTAACTGCCTGGGATGCAAAAATTCTTGGCTTTCTGGACTACCACCATTATGCGATTGGAATACTCCCTGTACCTTAATCACTATATAAAGGGATCTCAGTGGGAAGTCTAGCACGGGCAATGAAGACACTGCCCTGTGTTGTGGATCGAGGCAAAGGGCATGGTGAGTGCTCTATTGTGGGCCCAGTGGCTAGACCTTTGGATAAAGTGTTGGCTAGATTGGACACGCTGGATATTTGGAACTCCACCTGGGGGCAGTGCATGAAGGGTGCAAGTGGGGGGAAGGAAATAAGCTGGAATCTCTCTGGGGTCAAGCCTGTATCTCTTAGACATATGACTAGAAAGGAGGCCATGAAGTAGAATCCAGTATAAGGGATTAGAAGTGGATCTGAATCTTGAATTTGGTAAGTGGATCTAAATGCTGATTTTTTGTCTTTTGTTCTGCTTTTTTTTTTTTGCTAACTGTCAAGTGCGAGATTTAGTCGTGATTTGCTATGCTAGTAGGCAGATCAATAGCATGATAGTGTATGGCTTGCAGCATAATGAAATTATACTGTTATACTGTGCTTGCTGCTTTCTTGTTAAACTCTGTTTTCTTTCATCTTTCTTCCCCACTTTCCCCCTCTCCTTCTATTCCCCGTTCTACTATTCTCTTGTTCCTCTATTTCCTGTTTCCTGTTAACCTGTTCCCCTATTACCTTGTTCCCCTGCTCCTTTCCCCCTCTATCCCTGTCCCCCCTTTCCTTCCTTCCTTCCTTTATCCATTGTTCCTTCTCACATTAGCTATCATAGTTTGCTTGTACAAAAATTAATATAAAATGATTTACCATAGCTGCGCAGATGTACAGGCACAGTATTCTGTTCAATTGAAAATACTTATTCTACTTGTCAATGTGAAAATTTGAGGTCTTGGAATTGCTAAATAGGCTTCCGCAAATTAATTAGTGCACCGGCTCCTGTTCCATTTGAGAAGGTATTTTTAAGTACAGTAAATAACTCTTTGGTCTATGCTGTGCTTTTACTTAAGGTAAATTTTCAAATCTTGGTTCTTAGGTCATTTTTAAAATCCTAAGGTTTCCTAATAAGCTTGGTTTAGTCATACCCTTACTATGAGTAATTACAGCTCTCTACCTATTCTGGTATTGGATTCTGGTTGTTTCCACTCGAGCATGCCAGTGTCTCCACTTTTTTTATTGTTTTTAACTTCTTTCATTCAAAATTCTGTGAATTCGCCCGAATTTTGACTCGGAACTAATGAATTGGACCAGGAAGTGGATCAATCGGGAAGTGAACTAACTAAAATGCGCTAAAAGAGTTGAAATCTTGATATCTCAATTCGTGCACAACACTAAGAGGAGATTCAGGAGGCAGTATATATTTCTGACAGCACATTATTTTAGATATCCAGGTTGTTGAGTTGAATTAAGAGATTTTCTTTTGTTGAATCTCCTACAGTGCGGATTTATGCTAAATGCACAGACAAACCGATCGCCTTTTTCATCTAATCCGGACACATTGATATGGGGGCTCATGCCGTGGCACAAAATTCTCTCCTCCAAGTGCTAGTAGTGCTAACTATGAAGTTTAGGTGGTGAATACTGCTCATTCGGGGCGATGTCAATCTCGACAAACCGGATATCTACGACCAAGCAGCGCTCTCGTGGGCTGCCGTGAGAGGGCATAAGGGGATGGTGAAAGTTCTACTCCGACGAGACGGTGTGAACTCAGACAGGCGAGATAAGTACGGCCGAACACCACTCCATGGTGCTGCTAAGAATGGGCACGAGGGAGTGGTTAAAAAATTTCCGGGGGCCCGGATGGAACAACCCCGACCTCGGCAGTCAAGATAACGATAGCAAAATGCCACTCCATTGTACTGCTATGAATGGACACAGGGAGTGGCGAAAATGCTCCTTTAACATGGCGTACTACCGATGAGCCTTCACCAGCCAACGCCTGTTCGAGACCCAGATGTAGGTCACTCCACAAGCTTCCGTGCTCCGCCGCCTGAGAATCTGCCTAGTAGCTTCCCCAGTTTTAACACAGGCGTTTTCGTTGCTTCGATGGATGAGATACTGGTTGACTTGGGGCCGAGCTTTACCGAGAATGTCATTCCGGTCCTCCTCCGGTGTAGCTGTGGAGAGACGCGGAGAACGGTTGTTATACATTCAGCTCCGCGTATTTTGAGATCGTACTTAGAGCCTACTAGCTTGGCCTTATATAATCCGGGGTCCTTAAGGCATCGATACGAGTTTTCACTCCTGTAGTCGATGATTATCAGGTAGTTAGAGGGGGGGGAGCATGGTGCTAAATCGGTAGTACTAAGGTTTGGTCTGAAAGCCTGGCAAAGTGTAACTAGACTATTTGCTAAAGCAGTTTCTTCTCTGCACCGACATATTTCAGTCGCCCAGATGCCTTCATAGGTAGTAAATAATCTTAGATGGTTTTTAGAACGACCGGCGACGCCAACATCTATTGTATCTTCAGACTGTTCCTTAATCCGGTCTGTGGAGATATCGTATGCTTCTTCAAAAAGGTCCAAGACTGCAAAACGCCCCACTCTCGAGTGCAATGCCTCTATAAGGAGCATTTTTAATTTTGCCTCTCGCAACACAATCTACTCACATGTAGTTAATTGCTGAAGAAATAGAGGAAGCATAGGTCACGCACTTATTGTTGGCAGTTTTCGCAATTTAGCTTGGCTTTTCTCGAGGTATTGCGCGACATCCATGCCAAGAGCAGCCAGAACAATACCCTCTTTTCCACCCCAACTTTTTCCCGACGCTGCCGATGCATATAGGCCATGATATATCAGCCTAGTCTGCTGTAACCTCTTTGCTGATTGATTTGTATGCATCGGCCCAAGCTTGATGCTCCTGTTCGCTTGAGTTCCAATCTTGGAGAGGTAGGTCTGTTCTAGTGGAATGATCTCCCCAAGATAAAGCCCGACTACACATGTCTCACTGGCATTTCCGCCCGGGCTTTGGTGAAGACTTTAGCCGCAGGGGTGTGTGAGTCATGATTCACGACCAAAATGAAGGGTGATACGTCCATCCTTCATTGTTGTCGGGAAGCATTGCAGCCCTCTCTAATCCTCCACACACTCTCTATAGTTTATTTAAGTAGGTCTTCAACTATTTCTGAATCATATTTCCAAAACATTTTTCTCATTACTCCCGATTAGAGTCTCCCAGATGCCTTCCATGCTGCGAGCGAAATTGGGGTTAGGATCGAAGGGGTATCGATTAAGTTTTAGGTGTAATTTAGAGTTATGCTTCAGGATGTCAGAAAAGGAAAGAATGCTTCGTAGTTCGAAAGGACTGAAGGCTGCTCGTGAAGACCGTAGAGAATTATGGAAACAACTGACATAAATTTGTACACTAGACTCGAATCACCAACTTCCGATGCAAGAGACATAATCTATGCCAAATGTGTCAGTCAAGACCGTAAGCTAGTAAAAAAGCACAAAAGGTGCAGGGAATGAACTAACACTTCTGTAGGCACAGTAGATATCCTTCCGTCGGCAGTAGGCAAAGCTCCAGGTTTGAATAACTCGGCTTCTGCGGAACCATTTCCGGCCAAGATACGAGCTTTCTTGCTTGTGAAGGGTAAAACGAGATCCCGGACAAGATTACCCCTAGTTTCCTTATCGCCCTTTCGTAACTATTATCAGTCTTCTCACCCCGGTCTCCTCTACAAACTCAATTTCAACCACCAAAATCACTGGTCAGAGATATCTGTAATACCTGAGAAAATGACACGAGCATATCATATCTGCTTACCAAATATCCCCTAAGCCCTTTTTTTATTTCTCCAAGCCTAGACATCACCTGGTGCGCTTCTTCGCAGGATCCCGACAGGCACGGCGCCCAGATACACACAGTCTTCCTCGAACTAGGCTTCGCATCAGACATCTCACCCACCACCGTTTCCGGAGCTTCTCCTGGCCTCTCTTCAACCAGCAGGTTTCGCTCTTGTCCTCCAATATCTCTCTGTTCGTGAGCGGATTTGCTCTGCTACCCTGCGGCTAGGCAAGCAATGACTTTACCGGTAGAAAAATTAACCTCAACCTGTCCGTTCTTGTGGAAAGCAAAAAGGGCTTGTAGAAGCTAGGGATAGGTTTACTGGGCGAAGGAAACACGATCCCGAAGAAACTAATCGCATGAATAGATTTTTCTTTCCCTCTCCTAGACTCCTATGGAGCTCAGTCAGCCGATTTAGATTTTTGGAGTAGGTGTCTTGCAAATAGCTCTCTAGGAACAACTGCAAAGACAGATATTTCCGAGAAAGATTGGATGGTAGCATCAAGAATCGTTTGATTCTGTGTTCCTAGAAGTGCGTTGGTAATACTATCAATCTATGTACTAGTACTAGCTCCGCTAGCAAAGAGTCAGACGTCCACGAAGCTTCAGTCTCGACAAGAGAAACCCCAATTTTAGTATTCTGCCATGAACCTTCCCGCCTCCTGCCCCAAAAGTTTTATCTATGCCCTAGGCATAAGCAACCATACCTCCGTCATAGATATGATACTAATAAACTCTGTTCTAAAGCCTCATGGCCCAAGGCAATGCACAAAGATCTAGCAGTCACCGCCATATCTCCATTCTTCGTTCCCGTTGAGAAATCCTTTTTTAACGATTCAAGCTTTTGCCCTGAGATTTCCATAATCTATCAGAGACAGCGCCCATGAGATACATCCAGACATCTCTAACAGCACCAAAGGCTGAATCGTCTTAAACTATGCTAGCCTACGCTACCTCTGTGAATATATTGAGTATACAACTGTTTTCTTCCCTTAATATACTAAAGTAAGTCTAGACTTTGTGTCTTACACCTTCATCACGATCTGCAGCTGCACCCAACCTTTCTCCTTGTCTTCGTTCACTACTACCTCTTCGTTGCTGAGAGCTTCTATGAGTCCTCCTTCTGACAAAAGAAGGTAGTTGTTGCGAGGACCTCCAGGGCATCAAACCAGCGACAAAGCTTCTTCTGGTGTCTTCAAGGGTTCTATCACTTGCATCACCGTCGTTGAAAGAAATGTTTTTTAGATCTGGGCCAGATATACCTAAATTAGTGCAGGTAAGATTCTCTGATGACTCTCCAAGTCCTAAAGCACTGGAGATTGTGTTCTGTTTGCTACACTTTCCTCATGAGTGTATAAGCACTGACATTAGCCATGACACACTCTATGGGATTGCCCTCATAGCATACAGGTTTCATCTTGTAAGGGCCATAAGCCCATTGAAGGTGGTTTCAGGTTGGCTTAAGGAGGGGACAGGTGGAGGTGTAAAGGGAATGTTTGTTAGGTATGTGTTTCAGGACAGGGAGGGGTTTAGGGAGGAGTGTAGAAAAGTCATCTTACAGAATGTGGGGCATGATGATAATGGTGATGATGATGACGATTATGACGATGGGGAAGAGGGAAAAGAAAAGAAAGGGGAGGGCGAGCAAGAGAGGGAGGGAGGATTGGAGTCTATTGTGGCTCCGAAGAGAGTTTATGGTATGATATATATCCTAACATCACCCAACTATAATAATATTATATGAGCGTGTATAAGTTAAAACCTGATTATGGTGCTTTTTTGTTAAGAGCGGGAAAATGCATTGCAACCAAAGTGACACAAGAAAACAGTTTTGAGATAAGTGGGATTTTAATTTAACCCACCTTTTCTAAACAACTACTCAATCAAAAAAAACTTTAATATTAATTGAAAATTGCCAAATATTAATTTAAAGCTACTAGTTTTAATATATGAAAACAGATATAGAAAAGAGAAGTGTATTTCATTGGCTTTTAATTTAGTTTGTTTTCTAGTAGCTAGTAGACAGCTAGTTCCTGTATGAAAATTTATTATATAAGCATTAGATTTGTATGCATTTTGCCAATGTTAAATACATAGTATATTGCAACATACAACTTCAAAGATAAATAACTTCACAATAACTTGACCGTTTGATATTATTGTGTATTGTATAAGTAGACAAAAAGTCAATTGTATTTTATATGACAAAAAGTGTATTTTGCTAATTTTCAGTTTTTTGGACATAAAACATGCTACAGAGGTCATCTGAACTTCTAAAATATTTTCTGAGCTACTGAACACCTACTTTACATGACTAGCTAAGTAGTTAGGCAAAAAAAAATGTTTTGTGGTTGAGGCCCGATAATCAGGTTTTAACTTATACACACTCATATGAAGTTGTAGCTAATATGGGAGCAGAATTAATCTCTAAAGAGCGAATCTCGGCTGTCCAGTCCCTGCTTCAAGTTGTGGAGCACTTCAGAGATATATACTACAGCAACCGTGTGAAATGCCGTATTCACATCCCAACTCCTGCCTTGAAGGCCAGGGATCGTCCCTACCTAACTTCCTGCGATGCAAGAATTCTTGGCTCCCTGGACTACCACCATTGTGCGATTGGAATACTCCCTGTACCTCAATCACCATATAAAGAGATCTGTAACGGAATCTACCAGTATCTCCTTTACTCACTACACCGATGTTGGATATTGCCTATTTAGAACTCCCTAGCAACGCACATTCCATCCTTTTACTTTCCTTATTGTTATAGTTTCCTATTGGGTAGTACCTTTCTTTACTCGCTTATTTTTACCTTGCTTTTGTACCCAATTAGGATGTTCTATGCTTACCTACTATGTATTACTGTATTAGTACATCAGTAGCGATCCCTTGTTTGTTTGATTTCATTACTTGTTATGTTAGTTATATCCTGTCGCTTCTATGACCTTGTTTAGGACTTAGAAGTTTCGCTACTCATGTAGCTTTGCATTTTGATATTTGCTCTTTGAACAGGATATTTGGTTATGCTTTATTTTGTATTTAAAGAACTCGAAATCCCCTAAGGATTCGAATTCTCAAGCCTCATAGGAACGCTCTTCTTTAATATACTACAAGTTGAACAGTCACTCTATTAGTCCCTCATCTTTCTTATATCTCTTAAAGAGATTCCACTTGACGCTTTCTCTCCTGTCCTTCAGTATCGCTGGATCTCCCTCTGGGAATCTCACGATACCTAGGAGCAGGTTACAGGATCTCAGTGGAAGTCCTAGCTCTGGCAATGAAGGTACTACACTGTGCTGTGCATTGAGGCAAAGGGCATGGTGAGTGCTCTATTGTTAGCCCAGTGGCTAGACTTGTGAATGAGGTGCTGGCTAGATTAGACATGCCAATGGATTTTTGGAGCCCCAATTGGAGGCAGGAAGCAAGGGCTGGATTGGTGGCTAAGGATCTAAGATGGAAAATCTTTGAGATGAAGCCTTTGTCTCTTAGGAATATGACTAGAAAGAAGGCTATGAAGTAGGATCTAGCATAAGGGGTTGGAGGTGGATCTGGGCCTTGAGTTTGGTCAGTAGATCCTAAACACTGATATTGTTTTTGCTTTTTGAGCTGGCTGATGTATGAGATTTATTGATTTTCCACTATCCTGATGCGCAGATTGACCGCAGCAGTAGAATATAATTTGTGCAATCATCAGATCAGACTGAATTTGCTTTCTGTTTTCCATTTGTTTTCTCCCCTTGTGTTCTTTCCGCCTTCACCCCTTCCACCCTTTCCCACCTCTGCTCTTCTATTCTTCTACTCTTGCTCCCTTTCCTACTTTTTGCTTCTCCATTTCCCGATTCCTGTTTTCATTTCCCTGTTTCCTCCTTCTTCTTCTTTCCTTTATCTATTTCCCCTTTCTACACCAGCTCTTATAGTTTATTTGTTCAAATATTAGTGCAAAATGGTTCACCTTTATCAGGCAAATATACCGATGCAGTATTCTACTCAATTGGAATACTTGTTCCCCTTCTGTAAGTAAAAACTTGAATCAACAAAGAAGGAAAAATCTTCAGTCATGACACCAACACTGCCCCACCAGCCCCACCATCATTAAAACCAAGAAAGAAAGTCAGGAATATAAATACATAGTAGAATATATAGCAAAAGCTAATATTTGAGCTAGAGAAATTTCATTATGTGGTGTTGAAAGGACGGGATGGTAAGGATGGTTGCGTTGCCATCAATCATTAGTTTGCGGTTAATTTTGTCAACATACCATATATTCCACCAACCCTTATTAATAAAAAGTATGATCTGTTCTGGGCCGGAAATTTAATCAGGGGTGATAATACATCACTTATAGGCTTTCTTTATCAAGAAACAGCCTCTTCAATAACTTGAAGCTGGAAGATACCCAATGCTAAACCTAATCCGCACCCACAAAGACACTTGCACACTTCCTCACTGCCTTATATCTTCCTATCACTGATGTAGGATTTGCTGCTATACTATATTCGAACTTCTACTGCTATCAATACCGACCATATCGTGAAAAAAATAAACATATCTAGCCATACTGTGAAAGGGGTGAGGAAATGATCATTAACTATCCGAAATGCCAAAACCTCCCTACAACGCTCAAACTGCCTAGGCCAGTCCAGTCGAAACCACCAAAGCCTACAGATGCCTAGGCAAAGCCTGCAAATATCTAGCTAAAGCTCGCAGAGCTTGGTTAGCGATTGGAATGTGCTTGGCGTTTCGTCTCACTTACCGTCAAGGTTTCATATCAACATCATACCTTATCACTCGGAAGCCTGTAGGGTTCGAACGGTAAGGTACGGTAACGTACAGTAACATACGGTAAACTTACCTGGCGCCGTTTACCGACCGTCATAAAGCCTCAGATCATGATTTTGGATCTTAGTGTGATGCTCATATCTTGCTAAGAATGTCTAGCCAGGCCTATACTTTGCGGGGGGTTGATCACTTCGGCTTGACGTAAACATACGAAGGAAGACAGGACCACTGTTGCGGGTCTTCCCCGTCAGGCGCCCTTTTGAGGGTGTTGGTAATTGTGGCAGCAGAGCTTCCGGTGAGGGTAGCCTGCAGACATAACAAAAGAAAGCAAAGATTGATAATTGAAGTTGATAGAAGATTCCTTGATAGCCGTGATTGATTCGCTTTCTCAAGTCGCGAAACGGTGGAGGGTGAAGACTGATGAGATGATTTCTTTCAGACAAAGAAAAATCCCACGATGCTTGTTGTTTCTCAGAGGTGTTCTCGCCTCTCTTAAATAACCTGAAGAGTGCTAGCTAAACCGCCCACTTCTCTATTCCGTAAAAGCATAAGCAATTCTCACCGAAAAACATAAAAAGTCGTGAAGCCATACCCATGAGCCACGCCGCCTAACATTTGAATTCCAGAGGGGAGTTCCGTTTTCCGGTACCGATCGTGTAAGGTATGGTAACGTACCGTATTATTCGAACACTAAAAGCCTGCAGATCACCTAGGTCAGTCCGGCCATACCCAAAGCCGGACGGACTAGACAGTTGGGATCACTATCACCCCCCGAGGGACTGCTACTTTTGAGTGTACGCATTTTGACAAGGAAATAAAGTTCAGTTATCACTTGTGGCTCAACAGTACTCTTGAGAAGATTCGGCCGAGACTTTTATTATAGATAGGACGGGTTTAGTCTAGCCTGAGGACAATAATAATATTATGTTATAATATGATTATATATATTTCCCCGGCCACTTCCTCGTATTAAATCTTTATGGTTTTTTTCTTTTCAGTGTTCTCAACGGTTTGGGACCCCTGTAGGGCACGACGGGGGGACTGCCAAGAGCCCCGGACGGGACGGGACGGTGGGGGACGCCCGAGGATGGCGAGAGTGATGTCTCATGATGCAACAATGAATCATTCGGAGGTGTACGATTTCAACTCCAGCTAGTACTGGAGTGAAATAATTGGATTGTCAATACTGTGAATGAATAGTGACAAATAGGACACTATATGCCATGTTCGGAATAAGGCAAATCCCAAGAATAATTTGAAGGCTCTCGAAGCTTATAGCCTTGCACAAGTTTAAATGCATGATTTGGATCACTATAATGAATAACTAAAGTGATGGGCTAGATGAAAGTTATGTTTCTATTTACAATGTCTCCTTTGTTTTATTCTCTTTCACGATAATTCCCGCTTGCGCTTGTTTACCTTAACACTCCCGGAAATCTAAGTCAATCAGCACCCCAGTACACTAAAGTAATATGTGTAAAAAATCACTCGATTATTAGCTAGGGACAGTGAGGAAAGGCTTGAGATGGTGATACGGCAGGAGAACGGGGGTGTAGGGGCTGGCGAGAGGTGAGAGACTACAGGGACGGCGGGGGACTGCCGGGGATCACACGAGTGATCTCTCATGATTTCAACCTGGCTGGTACCAGAGGCCCAAGCGCTAGGACTATAGTCCCCTACAGTCCATCCGGTCCTCACCTTCCCGGGTCTAGTCCGTCCTGGCACCCCCAAAAAGAGGGACTACGAGCCGTAGTCCGTCCCGTCCGCCCCCGCAGACCGACGGACTGGACGGTTGGGACCACTTATTATAGGGAGGCTTTTCCTCTTATTTCATCTCCACGTCTTTTAGCATACATAGCGATGACAAAAACAGAAGAGAAATGAAATTCCTACAGTCTAGTCTGAATAACCAAGTAGAAGAGTCTCTCTACTTGGTATAATATAGGATAGCGAATTGTCTTCTTGCACCCTTGATATAAATCTCTGTTTACCCTATTTATCACTGTCAGAGGCATGAATGTTGAGAGACAACTGGGACCACTTCAGTCGGATTAGTTATGCTCATTTCCGGAGTTGTTGTTGCGCACGCAATTGAGGTTTGCCGTAAGGGTACATAAATTTTCAGTGTTCTCGAATGTGTGGGGTCCTTTCAAGAGACTGGCAGGAGCCCTAAAAGGTGAGACATGGGTGCTCAAGGCAGGGGAAGGGGCGGATGGGAGTAGCAGAGGAGAGGATAATGGAGGACAGCAAGGGATGGCTGGGACTGTAGAACATGGCCAGGATAGTAAGGGACGGCAGGGGGGAGTGGGGGACTGCCAGGGGCGATGAGGGATGGCTGGGGGCAACCGCCATGGACGCAGTGTTCCCAAGCGGCCAGTCCGTCCGTGGTTTTAAAAAGCCTAGGCCAGTCCAGTTGAAATAACAAAAGCCTACAAAAGCCTAGGCAAAGCCCGCAGATGCCTAGGCCAAAGCCTGCAAATGCCTAGGTAAAAAGCCTGCAAATGCCTACGCAAAGCCTACAAATACCTAGGCGAAATCTGCAAATGCCTAGGCGAAACCTGCAATTGCCTAGGCAAAGCCTGTAAATGCCTAGGTAAAGCCTACAGATATCCAAATAAAGCTCGGTTAGCGATCGGAATGTGCTTGGCGTTTCTTTTCACTTACCGCCAAGGTTTCAGATCAAAATCATACAATCACACCTTATCACTCGAAAAGCCTTTAGGGCCCGGCAGTCCGTCCTGGGCATAGGTTAGGACGGACTACAGTCCGGCGTCCGTCCCGGGCAAGGGCAGAAAGTACGGCGTCCGTCCGGTCCTAGTGATAAGACGGACGGAATGGACGGTTGGGAACACTGCATGGACGGCACAAGTGATATCTCACAGTGTTCCGAACCGTCCAGGGGCCCCACAGGGACGGCGGGGATAACGGCAAAAAGAGGGGACGGAACACCACAGGACGGGACGGCTAGCCGTCGTCCGTGGCAGAGGACCTAAGAGACTGCAGGGCTAGGCGGGACCGCCGGGCCCTACACACTAGGCTTTTCTAGGAATAGTGAGACACAGGTCCATGTGGCTGATTAGGCAGACGGCAGGGGAGATACGAGGACGGCGAGGATTGAGCGGGGGACTATAGGGGGTGTCAGAAGACGGTAGGCTGTGGGTAAGGACGGCGGGGGTGGGAGATGGACGGCAGGTAATTGGAATGACGGCCGGGCATGTGTTGACAAAAATGAGGGGGACTGCAGGGAACGGCAGGGAATGGCTGATGACGGTCGGGTGGGTAAGGACCACAGGGTGTGGGTAGGGACTGCGGGGTGTGGGTGAGGACCGCCGGGGAAGGCAGACAAACTGTGAGTGATATGTCGTGATACCTTGTAACCGAGAGAGTAAATAATATCCCCACAAGAAAGAGAAGAACGTTAAATAGATTATCAAATCCTGTGAGTATTAGGATAAGACTAGATAGATTATTCTGCACTGAGTCTTATTCCTCTTTTCAAATAGTTCTCCACACTATTTACCTTGCTAGTTGTCCAAAGTTTTAAAAATGTCGCAACAAAGTCAAACAACAGATGCAACCGAGATCGACTTGCAGCCCAATTCCTGGGATTTGCCTGGAGATTTGCCAAGTCAATCAATGGAATCTCTTGGAACCGGATATCTACAACCAATCTCAGAACTTTCAGACGGGGATAGTGCAAGTGCTCTCTCTAGTGCACTAAGTGGAATGCTTACGCCAACTCTTGAGGCACTAAGTAATATGGAAAGTATGACAAACCCTGATCCTGCTGAAAGTCTTTTGTATGAGAGAAAGAAAAAGATACGCAAATCATGGGTATACTGGACGCAAAATGGGTACGGGGCCCCATAGCCCTGTGGAATTTTCCTATTTTTAGAAACTTCAAGTTAATGATTTCATCTCGTTCATGGATGTGTAAACTAATAAGCAAGAAAACATAATGATTGGGTAATAATCCTAGTAGAATATTTTACCGAAAGGTTGGGCCTAACCAATGATTGTGAGATAAGCACTAACCCAAAAAGAGAGATTACTTACATCGTGCACATCTTCATCGTGCTCTACTATCACTTGTTATATACACTGAGGGCGTCCGGTCCCAACTCCATTTCCCATAGTCGTCCGTTGACTTGAAAAAAGACGGACTACCACCGGCGGTCCGCCCGGTCCTACCCCCGGGACGGACGGACTGGACGGTTCGGAACACTGATATCTCATGCTGCTTCAACGATTGCCTCAGAGGGGGGTGATTTCGACCTGGGTTAGTGCCGGAGGTCTAGGCCTTAATGCTATGGTCCTCTAGAGTCCACCCAGTCCTCACCATCCTGGGGCGAAATCATGGACCTTCATAGCCTCAAATTAGTGAGTGATTGAGCCAACAGAGACTAATTAAATCCATCATTTCAAGCACTTAAAAGAGCTGAAGTTTGTGGAATATATTGCTTAGCTTCTGTTAATCTCACAACAAACCATCTATAGTGCCACAGTATTTGCCTTTTATCAGGGTGAGTTCTCTTATGACATAGTTGATTTCTTTTCTGTGGACATAATAAATGAAGGATAGAAACCATATCAGTCTACTTATTTGAAACACCTCAGGCTCAATGAAAGATATTATACTATTTGTATTTCTACTCTGATTCCATATGATTTCTGCTGTTATTGATTATGGGCAGAAATTTCACAAATTATTTTTGTGTTTGTGGGTGCTGGGCTGACGGAATGATCAGTTCATGCTGGGTACGTTAATAAAATCTCAATTGGTGAATTGGTGAAGCGGCGTGTAGGGTGGCTTGCGATATCTTAAACATAGTTTCCCTACGCAATGAGTATCTGAAAACAGGGATTCACGAAATATGTTACAAAAGGTTAGTGTGTATCTATGTACCCATACAAATTCTCAAATTTTATTCTCCAAAATTTCCTGACTAGAACAACTGTACCCATTTACCATTTTTGAATAAGGATATGATAAAATTGCCAAGTCATACCTTAGAAGGCAGGTGTATGTTATCGCCATTGAAATTGGTCTGGTTTCTGCATAGGTGGTTCATTACGACTCTAATGATTTTGTGAGCAGGGAGCTAGAAAATCTGAAAAGCTATTGGCTATAGTATTGATAATATATGCCTTATGTTTCCCCAATTCAATTGCGAACCTTATTGGCACAAGTGATTCCTTTCTATTGAGTAAGTAGATAGGGCTTCATTGGTTTGACTATCTGATTGGCCGACCATTTGAGAGTTGTATGGCTTATGGCACTGCACCGATCCGAAGTGCATATCTGAAGCCTTTGTTCGAACGATAAAGAGATAAGTGAAGTGTGATATACAATCACTTTATACAGACTGGTCTGGGGCCGGTTATTGACCAGAGTGAACCAGGTCGAACCAGGTGAACTAGGCCGGTTTAGTTGTTAACAGTGTTCCCAAGCGTTCAGTCCGTCCGTCTTTTCCCTAGGACGGGACGGACGCCGCATTCTCTGCCACTGCCGGGACGGACGCCCAACTTGTAGTCCGTCCTAACCTGTTCCCGGGAGGGACGGCCGGGCCCTATAGGCCTTTCGAGTGATAAGGTGTGATATGGGCGGTAAAATGAAACGAAACGCCAAGCACAAAAGACTGATCGCCAACAACGGGGATGAACTTTTTCTCATTCTACTGCTCACCGTTACGCTCACGACTTGGGAGATAGACCGAGTCAGCCCTAACTCCTATGTGGGGAATGTGATAATGCTTCAGACTATTACTTGTAGTTAAATAACATGGTTTGGATAGTGCAAGTATAAGAAAATAGCGAAAATGAGACGTTTCTTGCTGAGGTGGCTTATCGGATGTGAGATATACTCCTATCCCTCTGGTATGAAAACGGGCTACACACTTATTCTGTCAATGAACCATGTATATCACATACGATGCAATTCAGGGGGTGACTATCTATTATAGGTTAGTGTGAAAAATACCTATAGGGCCCAGCCGTCACCTACAGGACTGCAGTCATTATGGAAGACGGACGCCGTGCCCGGCCGCCCTTACCCACCCTGCCTGGGACGGACGGGACTATAGGACACCAGGGCCCTGCCGTCAGGACGGGACGGTTGGGAACACTGGTCGTTAATATCAATAAGGACGGACTAAATGATCCTGTCTCTTAGACCTGACTAGTTGGACAATTGGGAACTCTGACAAAGGAAAGCACGAAGGAAGGAAGAAAAAGGGGAATAGGGATATAGGGAAAGAGGAGAACAGGGGAATGGTGGCACAGGGAAGAGGAGAAGAAGGGAAGGGGAAAGTGGGAAAGTGGGGAAGAAAGACCAGAAGAGAAAACAAAGTTTGAGAGGAGAGCAGCAAGTATATTATAATTCCATCATCTCCCAAGTCATACGATGGTGGCTATCAATCTGCCCTCTAGGGCAGCAGTACACTACTAAATCTCACACTTGACAGTTAGCATAAAAAGCCAAAAAAATAATTATCATTTAGATCTACTTACCAAATTCGAGGGCGAGATCCACTTCTAATCCCTTATGCTGGATCCTCTTTCATGGCCTCTTTTCTAGTTGTATACCTAAGAGACACAGGCTTGAGCCCAGAGAGATTCCCCCAACTCATTTCCTTGACTGCACATGCGTCCATAAGTCCCAGCCCTGGGGTAGAGAATGTTGAATCCCCAATATCCCACCGGTCCAATCTAGCCAGCACTTCATCCACAAGCCTGACCACCGAGCCAACAATTGAACACTTACCATGCCCATCGCTTCCATCTACAACATTGGGTAGTGCCTTCATTGCTTGGGCTAGGTTCTCCACTGAGATCCCTTTATATGGAGATTGAGGTACCGGGAGTATTCCAATTATATGATGGTACTTGCCCAGGGAGCCAAAAATCGACAAATCGCAAGAAGAAAGGCAGTGAGTATCACTGGCCTTCGAGACAGGAGGAGGGATGAAAACTCGGCATTTTATGTTGCGGTTGTAGTATATGTTTCTGAAGTGCTCTGCAACTAAGAGCAGGGAGCGGATGGTGGAGATTCGCTCTTTAGAGATTAATTCTGCTGTCATATTAGCGAGAATTTCACATGTCGTAGTATAGTGACTTGTATATCATACCATAAACTCTCTTTGGAACCACATTTGCGTCCCATCCTATCTCCCTTTCCCCCTCATCACCAATATCCCCCAAACTCTTTAAGACGACTCTCCTACATTCTTCCTTAAACCCCTCCCTGTCACCAAACACATACCTAACAAACATTCCCTTCCCACCTCCCCCCGTCCCGTTCTTAAGCCAAACCTCCTTCCATGGGCCTAGGGCACTCACAAAACAGTACCTATATGCCGCGAGAGCAATGCCATAGAGGGTATCAGGGCTAAGGTTAGTGCTTACACACTGATGAAGGCCGTGTAGCACACAGAACGCTGTTTCTAGTGCTTCAGGAGAGTGGCCATTGATTCCTATTTCCACTAATTCAGGTGTATTGTGCTGGTGTAGAAGGAATATTTTTTCGAATAGTGGGGATGTAACTGATAAAATCTTTGCCCATACTAGAAGCTTAGTGGTAGTGGAAGGGAATGTGATGAGGACATCCCCATTAGGATCAATTGCTTTTGCTTTTGAGTTCAGAGCAAGCTTTAGCGGTGCAGTAGAAATCGAGGCAGAGGTTGAGACAGAGGTTGAGGTTGAGGCAGAGGCTGAGCTAAAGATAGAGGTTGTGGTAGAGGTTGAGGCAGAGCTTGAGGTGGGAATGGCTCGGATGGCAAGGAATTCCGCGTAGGGATCAATTTCTCTCTCTGATGAATCCATTGTATCGTTAAGGTTGACGAAAAAGCTGTAGTTGGTGGGAAAAAAAAGAGAGGTTTGGGAAAAAAGGCAGGTTGATGTAGAGGTCCCGGGTAGAAAGAAAAAAAATGCGGATGATGTGGATGTTGAGGGAGACGCTGGGGGTGACGGCTGTATGCAGGGCTTGTGACTGCAGGATGCCGAATACTAGTGCTAAGTGAATCTCCCGTACTGTGGGACAACTTCTGGGGCTAACCTTTCTCAGGTGGAAATTGACATGCTCTCTCGTAGGCTCTAGAAACAAGTAAAGGTTAAGGAAAAAAAGAGGCACATGACGTACCGGGCCGGGAAGCGGATCAGACGCAGAAGTGCTACGGGAAGTTCGACAAAATAAATCCTCGAAAATTGCTAAAAACACAAGCAAATCTGAAATAGTATGCTATCAGAGATACCTCCTACCCTTGTAAATCTCATCTTACTGTTGTTTGTCAATTAGGATCTTCATATTTCTACTTTTGGTGAATTTTAACTGATCAACTTCCCATCTGATCTGCTTTCCAGTCCAATATGTTAAATCTTATCGGTAATTCTCATATCCATGCTATCGGACTGGGTAGAAATTTAAATATCTCTAACCCCTGCTTGCAGAGCAAATACACCCTATCTGGGATTTTCACCTCATACCTGCCTAAAGTCTATTATCCCAGCGGCTCAACCGCTCAAAGCCATGATTAACACCACACCTTGCCCGTCTACTAGTAGTAGGAATAAAGGTCAAAATGATCCTCCTAGTTCTCTCAATCCTTCCCCCAATCATCCCTTACTATGAGTGCAGTTCTTGGCCTGTACTAGTTTTGAACTCCGGTTGGTTTCTCTATAAGAGTCAGTGACAGTAATTTCTTGTAATAGCCTGTGCAAGTCTCCACTTTTTTTTCTTTCACTTTTTTCTTCCAAAATTCCTTGTGTTTTCCTATATTTTTATTCGGCATAAACGTATTGCACGAACAGGGAAGAGAATTAGCTAAAATGCACTAAAACGGCAGAAATCTAAATATCTCAATTCACACACAACACCAAGAGGAGATTCAGCGGGGTAGGATATATGTCTGATAGCACATCACATTAGGTCCTCCTGTTGTTGAACTTAGTTTAAGATTATGTTTTGCCGAATTACTTGGATTTACTCTCAATAGGGATTTACGCAAATTTGACAGACAAACTTATTTACTTCTAGGTCTAACTTGAATCCACTCTCCAATCCAACACATTATTTAATGCCTTACCGGATACATTGGTATGGAGGCTCATAACATGGCACAAATTGTCTCGACCAAGCGCTCAGAATGCCAGCCATGAATCTTAGGTAGTGTGCGTTTCCAAACACCTCTGATAAAATTTGAAAGTCTGGCAAAGAAGAGAAAAATGTAGTGAAAGCTGACAGATCGAATATCATGAACCTCTTTAACTAACCCGCCACCGAACGGAATCTTCACTACAGGTGCTTTGACCATCCCACTTTAGTTCACAAAACAAGATTTTCTTGGGTTCTACTCTTTAGAAGCTTGGGAAGGGTTCCTACTTTTAATAAGATATTAAAAAGAGAGCATTGATGAGCAACGTCGTGTTTCAATTTATCTTTGGGCAGAGGCGGAAGCAGCTCCAACTGCTCCAGGAGAGCGAATCGCCCGAGACACCAGTCTGAATGTACATGGGGAATTTATTGGCTCTGGGAAGAAGGGAGGCGAGAGGTGAAGTAGTGGCGTAGCGGTGGTCGAAAACGGTATATATACAGTGTTGAGTGAGAAAGACAGTTTCACATCCTTTCTACTTCTGTTCTTAGAATTTCCAGCATGAGTATAATTGGAGACGAGAAATTCCCCTTCACTAGGAATGCCAACGGTGCTCCATAGGCCTGCGTCCGTACGATTATAACCTTCTCAATCCAGAAGAAAATTGTCCTCTAGCAATGGATGGGGATGGAAATTAGTATTCTTGGGGATGGGGGGTCCGAATAAATACTGCTTCCTAATTTCTTCCGGGCTTATTGGTCGCTTTTTCCCTCAGCCACAGAAAATGCCAGATATGGACTGTCTAAGAGAGTTTTGCCGCCAGTTTGATGCCTCCGGATGCCCTTGCAACAGCTGCCTTCTTTTTTCTGAGGGAGGACTCATAGAAGCTCTAGCAACGAAGAGGCAGTGGTGGATGAAGATAGGGTGTAAGGTTAGGTGCAGCTGTAGAGGGCGATGAAGGTGTAAGGCACAATGTCTAGACTTACATTAGTAAATTAAGAGAAGAAAACGGTTGCGTACTCAATAGGTTTATGGAGATAGCGTGGGTTGGGATAGTTTAGAACGGGTCAGGCTTGGATGGTGTTAGAGATGTCTGGGTGTATCTTGTGGCCGTTGTCCCCGATATATCGTGGAAATCTCAGCGCAAAAGCTTGAATCGTTAAAAAAGGCTGTCTTAATATAGACGAAGAATGGGGATAGGGCGGTGACAGCTAGATCTTTGGGCATTGTCTTGGGCCGCGAAGCTCTAGAAGAGAGTTTATTAGTATCTATGACGGAGGAGGAGGTTGCTTGTGCCCAGGGCTTAGATAAGACCTTTGGCGGGAAGGTTAATGGCAAATACTAAAATTTGGCTCTCCTGCCGAGACTGAAGCTCTGTGGGCGTCTGGACTCTTTGCCAATGGAGCTAGTACACAGATCGGAAGATTTATTCTCAATGAACTTCCAGGAAGAGACGGTCAAACGATTCGTGATGCTGCCATCCAATCTATCTCGGAAATCTTCGACTTTGCAGTTGTTCCTGGGGGGCTATTTTCAAGACACTTACTCCAAAAGTCTAAATCGGCAGACTGAGCTCGGTAGGAGAGGGAAAAAAAAAGCTGTTCCTGCGATTGGTCACTTCAGGATTGTGTTTCTTTCGTCCCGTAAGCCTATCGCTCACAAGCTTCTGCAAGCCCTTTTCGCTTCCCACCAGGACAGGTTGAGGTTAATTTTGCTACCAGTGAAGCCATTGCTTGCCTAGCCGCCGGGTAGAAGAGCAAATTCACTCGCCGAAAGATAGATATACCAGGACAAGGGCGAAACCTGCCAAGGTCCTGGCTGAAAAGAGGCCAAGAGAAGTTCTGGGAACGGTGGTGGGTGAGATGTCTCATGTGAAGCCTAGTTCGAGGGAGGCTGTGTGTATCTGGGTGTTGTGCCTGTTTGGATACTGCGGAGAAGCCTAACAGGTGATGTCTAGGCTTGGAGAAATAAAAAAAGGATTTAGGGGATAATTAATGGGTAGAGACGGTATGTTCTTGTCATTTTCTTAGGTATTCCGGATATCTCTAACGAGTAGCTTTGGTGGCTGAAATAGAGTTTGTAGAGGAGACCGCAGTGAGAGGACTGGTAATAGTTTACGAAAAGGCCGATAAGGAAACTAAAGATAATCTTGTCCTGGATCTCGTTTCACTCTTCACAGGTGAGAAAACCCGTATCTTGACGGGAAATATATCCGCAGAAACCGAGCTGATCGAACCCGGAACCTTTCCTGCTGCTGATTGATGTATATCTACAGCACCTACAGAAGTGTTAGTTCATTTTCTACTCATTTGGCGCCTCTTATAGCTTGCGGTCACCAACACATTTGGTATAAATTATATCTCTTGCTTAGGGAGTAACCTGAGTAGTGTTCGGGTCGCCGCGACAGAGGCTGATCAGAGAGTTGTCATAAGCAATGGTTCCAATGTCGGTAGAGCCTCCGGGGGGAGTGGGAAAGAGGCGGAGACAATTTTACCGGGCGTTATACCATTCTGAGTGGGCGGAAGAGAATTGGAAAGGCAAAGGAAGTGCAGCTATTTGCATTAGCCAAGCTTAGAACCTGCCCTTTGGATGTTTCCCCTCCTCGGAGAGTCTGGTAATCTACTGTGCTTACAACCTTGGTGGTGCATTCCTCTGCCTCAAAAAGAATGAACTATTGAAATTTCTCAAAAATAGGAGCTCTCCTCCAACTTATAAAAGCAGGAGGGCTAGCACTTCTTCAGTATATTTTCAGACCTTGTGGACAAATTTGTGTAGCTCTTTATTTCCCATGAGCCGCAAGTACTGTTGCCTTCATGTTGGTCACAATCATAATCTTTTCCTGGGCTATTTTTTAACTGAATCACCAGCCGTCACTCATCCAGTCCAATATGTGGGTTTGAACGGCAAGTTCATACGACACAACCCAATCTAAGCCGTTGAAATGCCAATCCCGGGAGTGACAGGATTTCCTCTACTCGCCTGGGAGAATTATGAGTTTCTGACCTCGATTTGGGCATCTTATAGAACGCCCTGAGAAAGGAAAAATAAAAAAAGCCGTAGTAGACAAGAGGAGGTTTGGACAGGATGGAATATCCATCCTAACTAGCGAGTTGAGATTGGGCAATGCTGTGGGCCGTTCAGTGCTCGTAGGGTGGGAATTTCTTTTTTCACTGCTGAATGAACCCTTACTGTATTTATTTTCCTTAAAGAGGCCTATAGAACTAGAGAGTGTAGAAAGCCTACCAACCTCACCTTTGAGCTCACAACCATGGGAAGGCAGTATGGAAGCATTATCTTCATTGGGCTATGTGAGTCTAATAACGAAACTTAATTACTGCCACACCTTAATTTTGCTGGCTCTCAGGTCGCTTCTCACGGGTATTAGAAATTACTTGCATTTCGCCAGCACCCGCCCCCCGACGCGAGTTTACCTCCTTACTCTTCCCTTTCCTCGGTTGTCCTTCTATCTCCTCACAGGTCCCATATCCCCCCACCTTCATTTCTTTAATCACTATCGATTACGTTTCTTTTTTCTGCACACTACTTACAAGAATTGTTTGTTCTTGTTTTCGGCAATGGATGAAGCATATGCTTCCCCCGATCATGATGGCTACGCTCTCCTTCCCTCTCCTGTCGGTGATGGGTTTGATCTTAATGGTATGGCATCTCTTTGAATCTAGCCTTCGCATTCAAAGAATCCCCCTAACTATCGATAGATTTACCCCTCAGACGCTGAGGAAGACCGGGTGAACATCAACTTATCCTCATTTCTTCTTCCTTGCTCCAAATGAAGCATGATTCCGGTGATGGCGATCATGTTCCGATACCTAAAACCAGCGGGAACGATTCAGACTTTATCCGATCCTCTCTTCTCTGGATGGAAACTTGTTCTAAGATTCCTGGGCTTGCCAACGCTAATAATCACAATTCACAAAGACGTCAGTCAAGAAACGCCCCAGGTTTGCTACTAGCGCAAGGACTGAAAGGGAGCATTGACTCCAAAGAGAACCGGGTGGGTGGCAAAATCGCCGCGGGGGCTAGGTCCGAGCTCACACACGAGCCTTGTGACGATGGTCGACTTCCAGAACCCATTGTGGTCAAGAAATATCGAATTAAGGTTTTACCAGATGACGAAGATTCTACGAGACATGGTGCTCGTTTCCTACCAAACACGCAGTCATCAAAGAGTGGCTCTCGCGTTCCCGGTGGGGACGATTGCACAGTAGTATCTAAAATCCAGGATTCGAGTACGGATTTAAAATATTTTATTCCAATGCCTACAACCGACTCCTCCAAGAGAACTAGCCTACACAGAGCTCAGAGGAGCCCGGAAACGATACCCGCATCACCGCCAGCACCCCCTCCTCCCGAACAGGGCGCCCCAAGCACCCCCCAGCCCTTGGGCTATCAGCAGTGTCCCAATTGGGAGGAATGTTACCATGATTTCATCGATGATAGCTGCCATGGGGCGGGCGAATGTTCAACTTGTGAGAGTCAGATCCATGGTTCACATATTGATATGCCTTGGGTGTCTGGGTTTGTCGGGGGGAGATGAGGCCTTATTTTTCGGTAGAAAGGATATTGGGTTTGCCAGCGATGAGGCCGAGATTTTGGGCGAAGAATTTTCTGGGAATCCACCAATTGCCCGGTTGTTATACATTCAGCTCCGCGTATTTTGAGATCGTACTTAGCGTCTACTGGCTTGGCCTTATATAAAATCCGGGGTCCTTAAGGTATCGATACGAGTTTTCACTCCTGTAGTAGATGATTATTAGGTAGTTAGAGGAGGTGAGCATGGTGCTAAATAGGTAGTACTAAGGCTTGGTGTGAAAGCCTGGCAAAGTGTAACTAGACTATTTGCTAAAGCAGTTTCTTCTCTGCACCGACATATTTCAGTCGCCCAGATGCCTTCATAGGTAGTAAATAATCTTAGATGGTTTTTTTAGAACTAACGTCATTCACGGCTTACCGGCTCTTAACCCATATCCGGCTCAGCGTGGATGGCGCAATTGGGGGCCACATTAGGCGGGGGTCCTAGCACCTCTCCCGAACCAAAAACAATTAAATTCAACCATTATGAACCTTCCCACAACAACCCATGATATTCTAATAAAGAAGAAAGACCAATAAATGCTCTAATGAACCGAACTCCTCTAATCAAGTGAAAATTAATGCCTCCTCTCCACCCGGATTGTATCACCTACCCCCCTCCAGCTTCATCACCACTACTCGCCCCAGTAACCTCCAAAGCCTCCATTTCTTCCCAGAGATCCTCCATCTCATCTGGGGCAATACCGTCAACCCTACAAGGGACATGCACTTCTTCGTTCCCCAGAGTGGGAGTGCGTTGTGCAGAGGCACTTTTAGTTGCCGGAAGGGTTTTGAGCAAGTGTGCCTGCTGGTTAGCAAGCCGGGTACTCTTGGCAGCATCCACTCTCTCACGCTCCTTTCGCAGCATCAATATGGTCTCTGAGGTTACTATAGTAGCCTCAGTTAACTTGCGCCGATCGGAGGTGTTTTTTTTCTTTTCTTTTGCCATTAGCTGGCGGTATTGTCGGTGGGCCTCCTCCTCAACTGCCTTGTCGGCAATTGTTTGCTGAAAGCTGGTAGAGAGATTGGAGAGAAGCTCTTTTAGCTTTTGGGAGGCGGGAGTATTTCTAGTAACTAAGGAAGCTGCTGTTCTAGTAATCCGGCTGACAGCACGTGGGGTTTTTGGAATCTTTTGCCCGACATGACCAGCCAAGTCTTTTCCTTGTGTAACATTCGCTTCCTTTCGCTTCACCCCCCCAATTGCCCGCCTTTGATTAAAGGGGATAATCCCGACGGCTTCCCAAGCGCTTCGGATATTCAACTCAGTAAAGGCCAACCTGCGGGCAGGCATAAGAATTCTGTATTCTAATTAGCACAGGTTAGAAAAAAAAAAAGTAAGGGCCCGAGGGAGTATTGTGCGGTCTGCAAACAAGTACTAACGGTAAAAATTCGCCTTTATTCATACCCCCATGACCTTTTCGAATAAAGGCATCAAGGCCATTACTGTAGTAACGCTGAAGGGGGCTGAATAAGCCAACGTCCAGCGGTTGAAGGAGGTGAGTCGAGTGGGCGGGGAGACATAAAGGGAGAATTTTTGCGTTGAGGCAATAATCAAAGAATTCCCAATTGTAATGAGAAGTATGCCCATCCAAGATAAGCAAACGATACTCGCTGCGCGCACTATATATAGTAGGGGGCTATTTAGCAAAAAATGTATCAAATTGACTAGGAGAACTTACCTTTCCCGAGTTTCCACATCAAATACTTCCTTCAACCAGCGCAACCCAAGGGCTTCATTACTCCAGCCCTTTTCAGAAACCCCAAAGGTCGCTAAGTCCTGTTTTTTTAACTTAGCATACCAGCCCATATAGTGGGCTTTACCTTTGTTGATAATCATGGGGCGGAGAACTCGGCTATCACCGGATACTGTTTCGATAACAGTTACCCATTCCCGCGACCCATCTTGGGTCAAAGTTATTGACCGTCGATTCTTTCTACAGATAACCTTGCAACGCAAGGCTACCCCCATCATAAATCCTTTCTCGTCCATGTTGTACATATTGGACTCGGAGATGTTATAAAATTTGATCAGACTCTGAAGCTAAAGGTACAGTTAATAGTAAGCATCTCCGGTAATAGCACCCTTCCATACCTTTTTAAAGTAATCTTTCAGAACTACTGGATCACTGGCCAGTACTCTCTGGCGATCCAGCCGTGTACCTAGCTTCGTGGCCAACCCTGGATGGCGCCGGAGAAACCGTGACATCCAGTTCTTCCCTAATTCTCTGTCCTTCACCCGATGAGCAATGATAGCTTCCGCCATCCCCTTGACCACTGCCAACCGGGCTGGATGCCCCCACTCATCCAGCTTCTCACACCAGCGTACCACCGATTTTTCCTCGTATTCCGATAACACCTGCCGGTGTTGGTGTCCTGTCTCCCGTGGTTGCCTTCCTTTTAGTCTACCGCGCAGGGTTGAATAGGCAATACCGTATTTCTCTGCCGACAAGCGGAGTGAAGGTTTATCACTCTTTTGATAGTGCTTAATGGCTTGCTGAATCCTGGCTTCTACTTTTTCCTTGCTTCCTTCCTTAATCTTCGGCATTGTGGAGAGTTTGGTGTTATTTTGTTGACTTAAGCGATCTCCACAACGATTTTTGTACTGAGCGGGGTCGGTTGGAAGTGTCCCCTTGGCGCCGAGCCGGATAACGGTGCCGAGCCGCTAATGCGTGAATGACGTTACCGGCGACGCCAAAATCCATTGTATCTTCAGACTGGTCCTTAATCCAGTCTATGGAAATATCGTATGCTTCTTCAAAAAGGTCCAAGGCTGCAAAAAAGCCGACTCTCGAGTGCAATGCCTCTATAAGCAGCATTTTTAATTTTGCCTCTCGCAACACAATCTACTCACATGTAGTTAATTGCCGAAGAAATGGAGGAAGCATAGGTCTTGCACTTATTGTTGGTAGTTCTCGCAATTTAGTTTGGCTTTTCTCGAGGTATTGCGCGACATCCATGGCAAGAGCAGCCAGAATAATAGCCTCTTTTCCATCCCAACCTTTTCCCGACCCTGCCGATACATATAGGCCATAATAGATCAGCCTAGTCTGCTGTAAGCTCTTTGCTGATTGATTTGTATGCATCGGCCCAAGCTTGACGCTCCTGTTCGCTTGAGTTCTAACCGTGGAGAGGTAGGTCTATTCTAGTGGAATGATCTCCCCAAGATAAAGCCTGACTACACATGTCTCACTGGCATTTCCGCCCGGGCTTTGGTGAAGACTTTAGCCGCAGGGGTGTGAGTCATGATTCACGACCAAAATGAAGGGTGATACGTCCATCCTTCATTGTTGTCGGGAAGCATTGCAGCCCTCTCTAATCCTCCACACACTCTCTATAGTTTATTTAAGTAGGTCTTCAACTATTTCTGAATCATATTTCCAAAACATTTTTCTCATTACTCCCGATCAGAGTCTCCCAGATGCCTTCCATGCTGCGAGCAAAATTGGGGTTAGGATCGAAGGGGTATCGATTAAGTTTTAGGTATAATTTGGAGTTATGCTTCAGGATGTCAGAAGAGGAAAGAATGCTTCATAGTCCGAAAGGACTGAAGGCTGCTCGTGAAGACCGTAGAGAATTATGGAAACAACTGACATAAATTTGTACACTAGACTCGAATCACCAACTTCCGATGCAAGAGACATAATCTATGCCAAATGTGTCAGTCAAGACCGTAAGCTAGTATAAAGCACAAAAGGTGCAGGGAATGAACTAATACTTCTGTAGGCACAGTAGATATCCTTCCGTCGGCAGTAGGCAAAGCTCCAGGTTTGAATAACTCGGCTTCTGCGGAACCATTTCCGGCCAAGATACGAGTTTTCTTGCTTGTGAAGGGTAAAACGAGATCCCGGACAAGATTACCCTTAGTTTCCTTATCGCCCTTTCGTAACTATTATCAGTCTTCTCACCCCGGTCTCCTCTACAAACTCTATTTCAACCACCAAAATCGCTGGTCAGAGATATCTGGAATACCTGAGAAAATGACACGAGCATATCATATCTGCTTACCAAATATCCCCTAAGCCCTTTTTTAATTTCTCCAAGCCTAGACATCACCTGGTGCGCTTCTCCGTAGTATCCCGACAGGCACAGCGCCCAGATACACATTGTCTTCCCCGAACTAGGCTTCGTATCAGACATCTCACCCACCATCGTTTCCGGAGCTTCTCCTGGCCTCTCTTCAACCAGGGCCTCGGCAGGTTTCGCTCTTGTCCTGCAATATCTATCTTTTCGCGAGCGGATTTGCTCTGCTACCCTGCGGCTAGGCAAGCAATGACTTTACCGGTAGAAAAATTAACCTCAACCTGTCCGTTCTTGTGGAAAGCAAAAAGGGCTTGTAGGAGCTTGTCAGCGATAGGTTTACCGGGCGAAGGAAACACGATCCCGAAGAAACTAATCGCAAGAACAGATTTTTCTTTCCCTCTCCTAGTCCTAGACTCCTACCGAGCTCAGTCAGCCGATTTAGATTTTTGGAGTAGGTGTCTTGCAAATAGCTCTCTAGGAACAACTGCAAAGACAGATAGTTCTTAGAAAGATTGGATGGTAGTATCAAGAATCGTTTGATTCTGTGTTCCTAGAAGTGCGTTGGTAATACTATCTACCAATCTATGTACTAGTACTAGCTCCGCTAGCAAAGAGTCAGACGTCCACAAAGCTTCAGTCTCGACAAGACAAACCCCAATTTTAGTATTCTGCCATGAACCTTCCCGCCTCCTGCCCCAAAGATTTTATCTATGCCCTGGGCATAAGCAACCATACCTCCGTCATAGATATGATACCAATCAAGTCTGTTCTAAAGCTTCGTGGCCCGGGGAAATTCACGGGGATCTAGCAGTCACCGCCCTATATCCATTCTTCGTTCCCGTTAAGAAATGAAGAAAATGAAAGAACCAATAGGCCACCCCCGACGATATAAACAAACATGCGCAATACATAAGGTAATGGTGGAGCAACTGGCTCATAAACAAACCACCAAGATCAAAGCTACAATGAAGAGTTCGATCACCAACGCACAACTGATAGAAAGGAAAACTTCTCTGCTCCAAACGCTCACGACTCCACAACAATCAATAGCTCACAACGTGATACCCAACCTAACTATCTCCCACTGCTCCTAACACACCTCCGCACACTCGCGCTCCCCCGATGCACAACGCACACCCACCGAAGCACACACCACCAAAGCACTCGGCACTCAAAGCACAATCTAACTAACTGGCGGTAGAGACAGGAGGATATATAGAAACCACAACTGAGCCATCCAGGCTCTTCCATCCTTCCAAAGATTACGACAGTGATCTATTGCCTTCCATGCATGTTTCTTCTTCCATGCATCCTTCCCTTACTTCCATTCGGAGAACAATTCTGCTAACAAAGAAAACTCTTTATGCTCTGTTGCCGACTCCCATCCGATATCATCTTCACCGATCGCAAGCGCATATCCGAAGCTTCTTTGTCTGAAGGTTGACTGGTCGGGTGTGTGCGTATCCGTGGGGTTGTATGCATGCTCGATAAGTTGAGTATGTCGAGCAGCATCCGATAATTTCAACAAGAAATCCTTTTTTAACGATTCAAGCTTTTGCCCTCAGGTTTCCATGATCTATCAGGGACAGCGCCCATGAGATACATCCAGACATCTCTAACACCACCAAAGCCTGAATCGTCTTAAACTATGCTAACCTACGCTACCTCTGTGAATATATTGAGTATACAACTGTTTTCTTCCCTTAATATACTAAAGTAAGTCTAGACTTTGTGTCTTACACCTTCATCACGCTCTGCAAGTGCACCCAACCTTTCTCCTTGTCTTCGTTCACGACTACCTCTTCGTTGCTGAGAGCTTCTATGAGTCCTCCTTCTGACAAAAGAAGGTAGTTGTTGCGAGGACCTCCGGGGCATCAAACCGGCGACAAAGCTTTCCTGGGTAGTCCAGATAGGGCATTTTTCTGTGAGTGAGGGAAAAAGTGATCAATGAGTTCCGAGAAAATTGGGAAGGCATATTTATTCGGACCGATCATCCCCAAGAATTCTGATTTCCATCTGCACCCATTGCTAGAGGACAGTTTTCTTCTGGATTGAGAAGGTTATAATCGTACGGAAGTAGGCCTATGAGGGCCCTATGGAGCATGGTCAGAATTCTTGGTGAATGGGAATTTGTCTTCTCCAATTGTACTCATGTTGGCAATTTCTAAGTACAGAATAGGATGTGATACTGTCTTTCTCACTCAGCCCTATATACAGTATGTACCGCTTTTAGCTACCACTGTGATTTCATCTCTTGCGTCCCTTCTTCCCAGAGCCAATAAATTCCCCCATCATCTTTCCACATTTCTGAACCCCGAGATCCGGTTTGGCTTACCTAACTGCTTAAAATCTTGTACTTCTTCCTTTGTCCGCAATAGAGTGACGGCGCCCATGGGCAGAAGTGCAAGTTTGAAGTTGGAAGTTGGAACTGTTCGTGCCTAACGAAAGCACTGAAGCAGGAGCGAACAAAAGTGGGATCACGAAAGACTCTGAGTGAGAAACAAGTGCGGGAATGAAGGATCGATACGCTTTCTAACTCTCCCGTCCTTCCCATACTAGCTAAGAACAAACTAGGAGATATATATCTCCGTCAACAACAACAAACTAACATGCAGGAAACTAAACGAACTCTAAAGAAACACATGAAGCTGACAAAAGAAAACTCCTGCAATCTGGAACCTTCCCATGATCTATCACGATCCATGAAACCTCAAACTCAACAATGCTAATGCGCAAACTTCCGTATACCTAGGAAATAAAAGAAACCATAAAACCAATACCCTATGCCAACCGGCATAGGATGTGAAAAGAACAAAGCCTCTACTAGGTGCAAAACCGTAGGAAACCACAAAGAGACATACCCTGTATCCTTCCGTCACCTAACCACATACCCGTAAACCTGCATGACTGCAACCCTTCATGACCGCAAACCTGCATAACCCCATGCCCTATAGGCCACCATCCAACAGGAACTCCTGGCGAATATTTAAGAGGGAAGAGAGCTCCTTCAAGGTAAGAGGTTTGTGCCATTGTGAATTCCATGTTTTCTCTAGAGCTGCCTTAAGCATGGTCTCTAGGCCGCGAACTTCTAGCTTCTAACTTTGGCTTCAAGTTATGCACTAGAGTGCCGCCACTCTAATCATTTGTTCAATTATCAGTTTTTGTAATCCCTCCGTTTCTCTATAGAGCCGTTGTTTTTCTGTAGTGGATAATAATGTCGCTAGCCTCCCCTCAGCCCTCGGAATGAGACTCCAGGCAGTCTCATCTTGAAACCTCTTAAACAAAAATTTTAAAATTCTCCCATCTTTCTCAACCACCATTTCAGGGTTCCTCCCTAACAATAACCTGAGGGATTCATACCCATAACCTCTCAGGTCGCCTCCTCAGCCGCCCGCTTCCGGACTTGTGACTAGTAGCCAGTATTTAGAGCCTGTTTGGTTATGATACAACGGTTCCGTTCCGCTCCCCCATACAAAAGGTCCTTTTCCTTCCGTTTCAAAGCGGAAAGAACACTCTTTTTACAGTAGAAACGGTCGCCGAACGGAACGGAACCATCGTAACCAAACAGGCTCTTAGTTATCTGCACAACGTCAATTGAAATGATTCCGATAACCTTTGCCCCACCACCTTAATGCCCAAATTGCGACGGCGAAGACAGCTAAGCTGAGAGCCGTGTGTCCTGAAGGCGCTCTCCACGACTTTAACAATTTAATTTTCCACCTGAGAAAGCTTAGCCTTAGTAATAGCCCCACAGTACAGGAGATCCACGGAGCACTAGTAGCCGGTATCCTGCAGTCACAAGGACTACTTTATCTTACGCTACACCAACCTCAACTTCAACCTCTACCTTAATATCTCCATCAACCTCTTTTCACTTTTTCTACTTTAACCTCGACCTTTACATCGACCTCCTTTTTTCTTTTCTCAACATCAACTACAAATTCTACGTCAACCTCAACAATACAATGGATTCACTAAGAAGAGAAATTGATCCTGATGGGGAAGTTCCCACTAGCCGAGTTGTCTCCACCTCGAGCGTTGCCTCTACCACAACCTCTATCTTTAGCTCAGCCTCCGCCTCAACCTCAACCTCGATTTAAACCTCTCCCTCGATTTCTACTGCACCCTTTGTCACTATACCACTCAAGCTCACCCTGAACTCAAAGGCAAAAGCAATTGATCCTGACGGAGATGTTCTCATCACATTCAGCTCCACTGCAACTAAGCTTCTGGTGTCTTCAAGGGTTTTATCACTGGCATCACCGTTATTGAAAGAGGTGTTTTGTGGATCTGGGCCGGATATACCTGAATTAGTGCAGGCAAGATTCTCTGATGGCTCTCCAAGTCCTGAAGCACTGGAGATTGTATTCTGTTTGCTGCACTTTCGTCATGAGTGTGTAAGCACCGGAATTAGCCATGACACACTCTATGGGATTGCCCTCATAGCATTCAGGTTTCATCTTGTAAGCGCCATAAGCCCATTGAAGGTGGTTTCAGATTGGCTTAAGAAGGGGACAGGGGGAGGTGTAAAGGGAATGTTTGTTAGGTATGTGTTTCAGGACAGGGAGGGGTTTAGGGAGGAGTGTAGAAGAGTCATCTTACAGAGTGTGGGGCATGATGATAATGGTGATGATAATGATGACGATTATGACGATAAGGAAAAGGGAAAAGAAAAGGAAGGGGAGGGCCAGCAAGAGAGGGAGGGAGGATTGGAGTCTATGGTGGCTCCGAAGAGAGTTTATGGTATGATATACATCCTAACATCACCCAACTATAATATATGAAGTTGTAGCTAATATGGGAGCAGAATTAATCTCTAAAGAGCGAATCTCGGCTATCCGCTCCCTGCTTCAAGTTGCGGAGCACTTCAGAGATATATACTACAGCAACCATGTGAAATGCCGTGTTCACGTCCCAACCCCTGCCTTGAAGGCTAGGGATCTTCCCTACCTAACTGCCTGCGATGCAAGAATTCTTGGCTCCCTGACCTGCCACCATGGTGCAATTGGAATGCTCCCGGTACCTCAATCACCATATAAAGGAATCTCAGTCGAAGGCCTAGCTCTGGCAATGAAGGCACTACCCTGTGTTGTGAATCGAGGCAAAGGGCATGGTGAGTGCTCTATTGTTGGACCAGTGGCCAGACTTGTAGATGAGGTGCTGGCTAGATTGGACATGCCAATGGATTTTTGGAGCCCCGGTTGGAGGCAGGAAGCGAGGACTGGATAGGCGGCTAAAGATCTGAAATAGAAAATCTTTGAGATGAAGCCTTTGTCTCTTAGGAATATGACTAGAAAGGAGGTTATGAAGTAGGATCTAGCATAAGGGATTAGAAGTGGATCTGGGCCTTGAATTTGGTCAGTAGATCTAAACACTGATATTGTTTTTGCTTTTGAGCTGGCTGATATATGAGATTTAGTGATATTCCGCTATCCTGATGCGCAGATTGACCGCAGTAGTAGAATATAATTTGTGTAATCATCGGATCAGACTGAATTTGCTTTCTGTTTTCCGTTTGTTTTCTCCCCTCGTATTCTTTCCACCTTCACCCCTTCCACCCTTTCTCACTTCTGCTTTTCTCACTTCTGCTCTTGCTCCCTTTCCTACTTTTTGCTTCTCCATTTCCTGATTCCTGTTTCCATTTCCCCGTTTCCTCCTTATTCTTTTTTCATTTATCAATTTCCCCTTTCTACATTAGCTCCTATACTTTGCTTGTTCAAATATTAGTGCAAAATGGTTCACCTTTGTCAGGCAAATATACCGATGCAGTATTCTACTCAATTGGAATACTTGTTCTCCTTCTGTAAGTAAAAACTTGAATCAACAAAGAAGGAAAAAACTTCAGTCATGATACCAACACTGCCCCACCAGCCCCACTATCATTAAAACCAAGTAAGAAAATCGGGAATATAAATACATAGTAGAATATATAGCAAAAGCTAATATTTAAGCTAGAGAAATTTCTTTATGTGGTGTTGAAAGGACGGGATGGTAAGGATGGTTACGTTGCCGTCAATCGTTAGTTCGCGATTAATTTTGTCAATGTACCATATATTCCACCAACCCTTATTAATAAAAAGTATGATCTGTTCTGGGCCGGAAATTTAATCAGAGGTGATAATACATTACTTATAGGCTTTCTTTATCAAGAAACAGCCTCTTCAATAACTTGAAGCTGGAAGATACCCAATGCTAAACCTAATCCGCACCTACAAAGACACTTGCACACTTCCTCACTGCCTTATATGTTCCTGTCACTGATCATGGATTTGCTCCTATACTATATTAGAACTTCTACTGCTATCAATACCGACCATATCGTGAAAAAAATAAACATATCTAGCCATATTGTGAAAGGGGTGAGGAAATGATCATTAACTATCTACAGTGTTCCCAACAGGCCAGTCCGTCCGTGGTTTTAAGAAGCCTAGGCCAGTTCGGTCGAAACCATCAAAGCCTATAGATGCCTAGGCAAAGCCCGTAGATGCCTAGGTCAAAGCCTGCAAAACCCCAGGTAAAACCTGCAAATGCCTAGGTAAAGCCTGCAAATGCCTAGGTAAAGCCTGCAAATCCCTAGGCAAAGCCTGCAAATACCTAGGTAAAACCTGCAGATATCCAGGTAGAGCTCGGTTAGCGAGCCAAATGTGCTTGGCGTTTGGTTTCACTTTCTGCCAATGTTTCATATAAACATCATACCTTATCACTCGAAAGCCTGCAGGTTACCTAGGCCAGGCCTGTCCGTAACTGAAAAAGCCTAGGCTAGTCCATCCGTATCCAAAGCTGGACGGACTGGCCTGTTGAGAACACTGTTCTCAACGGCCTGGGACCCCTGTAGGGCACGACTGGGGGACTGCCAAGAGCCCCGGACGAGACGGGACGCTGGGGGACTGTAGCAATGCGCGATTGATTTAAGTCGTAAGTAATAATAATCTGTAGTAAAGATCATTGATTGTCCAAAAAACTGTTACCTGAATAATAAGAAAGATACACCTTCACTATATAGCAGAGTAATTCGTTCCTGCCAGTATTACTGAAGGTTCACAATAAGGGGCAAAGACATTTAAAGAACATTCATAGGAACAAAAGAAATAAAGGTGTTCAAAATGTGAACTAAGGCATGATCTATTCTGTGTGGATAATACTAAGCAGGTGCGAGGGGTGCTGCCGGGGCACGCTAAGCGAGGAGGATGGGTAGTAGTAGAGCAGATTGGTAGGAGTTCTGGTTCTTATTCTATCTAAGTGAGGTGGGCGATAGCAACTATATTTATACAGGAGCGTGAACATCAAGTGTAAGAAAGAAATATAAAGGAAACAAAAGTGCGAACAATGTTTAACCGTGAAATCCTGCCAAGTAAATCTCAAATAATATGCATAACTCTGAAGTGGTATGAGGAGATTATTAGAAGATAATTAGAAATATTATGACCGAGGAAGGTGCATAAATATGTAAAAAATTCTCCATAAAACTCCGAATATCAGAAAAGAAATGCATAAGAAAAACTTAAATATTATCCCCAAATAATTAATGAAATACCGCAATACATGCTCTAGCTGTAGTAATGTCAATAGTGACAGGTGGTACCGAAACCTAAACTAAGTATAGAAATATACGACAGTGATCATAAAATATATATAGGAAATACTAAGAAATTTCAACAAAAGGAACGTATAAAGTTCAGCCAGCCCGAATACAATAATATAGAAGCTTGAAAGAAACATTAAATTTGTGAGGAGAAAGAAACCTTATACCAACACCCCCAAACAGGGACGCCCGATGATGGCGAGAGTGATGTCTCATGATGCAACAATGAATCATTCGGATTCAATCTCTTTTTATTTATACAAAGTAACGGAGACACCGCCAATCCAGGCATAAGGCAACCGAACGGCATTACAATCCCGAGGTAAGCCAACTCAACCTGCCTATCCCGCAGCCCCTCTGGTATGGAGACAATAGCGCGACACGCAGTTCAGAGGTGTACGATTTCCACTCCAGCTAGTACCGGAGTGAAATAATTGGTTTGTCAATACTATGAATGAATAGTGACAAATAGGGCATGCTCTCGAAGCTTACAGCCTTGCACAAGTTTAAATGGATGATTTGGATTGCTATAATGAATAACTAAAGTGATGGGCTAGATGAAAGTTATATTTGTATTTACAATGTCTCCTTTGTTTTATTCTCTTTCACGATAATTCCCACTTGTGTTTGTTTACCTTAATACTCTCTCGGAAATCTAAGTCAATCACCACTACAGTATACTAATGTAATATGTGTAAAAAAATCACTCGATTATTAGCTAGGGACAGTAAACAAAGGCTTGAGATGGTGATACGGCAGGAGAACGGGGGTGTAGGGGCTGGCCAGAGGTGAGAGACTACAGGGACGGCGGGGGACTGCCAGGGATCATATGAGTAATCTCTCATGATTTCAATCTAGCTAGTACCAGAGGCCCAAGCGCTAGGACTATAGTCCCCTACAGTCTATCCGGTCCTCACTCTCCTGGGTCTAGTCCGTCCTAGTACTACTAAAAAGACGGACTACAAGTCGTAGTCCGTCCCGTCCTCCCCCGCAGACCGACGAACTGGACGGTTGGGAACACTTATTACAGGGAGGCTTTTCCTCTTATTTCATCTCCACGTCTTTTAGCATACATAGCGATGACAAAAACAGAAGAGAAATGAAATTCCTACAGTCCAGTGTGAATAACCAAGTAGAAGAGTCTCTCTACTTGGTATAATATAGGATAGCGAATTGTCTTCTTGAACCCTTGATATAAATCTCGGTTTACCCTATTTATCACTGTCAGAGGCATGAATGTTGAGAGACAACTGGGACCACTTCAGTCGGATTAGTTATGCTCATTTCCAGAGTTGTTGTTGCATGCGCAATAGAGGTTTGCCATAAGGATACACAAATTTTCAGTGTTCTCGAATGTGTGGAGTCCTTTCAAGGAACTGGCAAGAGCCCTAAAAGGTGAGACATGGGTGCTCAAGGCAGGGGAAGGGGCGGATGGGAGTAGCAGAGGAGAGGATAATGGAGGATAGCAAGGGATGGCCGGGGCTGTAGAACACGGCCAGGATAGTAAGGGCAGGGCCAGTGGGAGACTGCCAGGGGTGATGAGGGATGGTGGATGGCTGGGGGCAACCACCATGGACGGCACAAGTGATATCTCATGATGCTGCTTCAACGATTGCATCAGAGGGGGTGATTTCGACCTGGGCTAGTGCTGGAGGTCTAGGCCTTAATGTTATGGTCCTCTAGAGTCAACCCAGTCCTCGCCATACTGGGGTGAAATCATGGACCTTCATAGCCTCAAATTAGTGAGTGATTGAGCCAATAGGGACTAATTACATCCATTATTTCAAGCACTTAAAAGAGCTGAAGTTTGTGGAATATATTGCTTAGCTTCTGTTAATCTCACAACACACCATCTATAGTGCCACGGTATTTGCCTATTATCAAGGTGAGTTCTCTTATGACCTAGTTGATTTCTTTTCTGTGGACATAATAAATGAAGGATAGAAACCATATCAGTCTACTTATTTGAAACATCTCAGGCTCAATGAAAGATATTTACACTATTTGTATTTCTACTCTGATTCCATATGATTTCTGCTGTTATTGATTATGGGCAGAAATTTCACAAATTATTTTTGTGTTTGTGGGTGCTGGGCTGATGGGATCATCAGTTCATGCTGGGTACGTTAATAAAATCTCAATTGGTGAATTAGTGAAGCAGCGTGTAGTTTGCGATATCTTAAACATAGTTTCCCTACGCAATGAGTATCTGAAAACAGGGATTCACGAAATATGTTACAAAAGGTTAGTGTGTATCTATGTACCCATACAAATTCTCAAATTGTATTCTCCAAAATTTCCTGACTAAGACAACTGTACCCATTTACCATTTTTGAATAAGGACATGATAAAATTGCCAAGTCATACCTTAGAAGGCAGGTGTATGTTACCGCCATTGAAATTGATCTGGTTTCTGCATAGGTGGTTTATCACGATTCACGACTCTAATGATTTTGTGAGCAGGGAGCTAGAAAATCTGAAAAGCTATTGGCTATAGTATTGATAATATATGCCTTATGTTTCCCTAATTAAATCGCGGACCTTATTGGCGCAAGTGATTCCTTTCTATTGAGTAAGTAGATAGGGATTTATTTGTTTGACTATCTGATCGTCCGACTATTTGAGTGTTGTATGGCTTATGGCACTGCACCGATCCGAAGTGCATATCTGAAGCCTTTGTTCGAACGATAAAGGGATAAGTGAAGTGTGATATACAATCACTTTATACAGACTGGTCTGGGGCCGGTTATTGACCAGAGTGAATCAGGTCGAGCCAGGTGAACTAGGCTGGTTTAGTCGTTAATATCAATGAGGACGGACTAAATGATCCTGTTTCTTAGACCTGCCTAGTCGGACAATTGGCAACTCTGACAAAGGAAAGCATGAAGGAAGGAAGAAAAAGGTGAATAAGGATATAGGGAAACAGGAGAAGAGGGGAACAGTGGCACAGGAAAGAGGAGAAGAGAAGAAGAAGGGAAGGGGAAAGTGGGGAAGTGGGGAAGAAATATGAGAGGAGAAAACAAAGTATAAAAGGAGAGCAGCAAGTACATTATAATTTCGTCATCTCCCAAGTCATACACTACAGTAGCTATCAATCTGCCCAATAGCGCAGCAGAACACTACTAAATTTCACACTTGACAGTTAGCGAAAAAAGCCAAAAAAAACTCAACATTTAGATCTACTTACAAAATTCGAGGGCGAGATCCACTTCTAATCCCTTATGCTGGATCCTCTTCCATGGCCTCTTTTCTAGTTGTATACCTAAGAGACATAGGCTTGAGCCCAGAGAGATTCTCCCAACTCATTTCCTTGACTGCACATGCGTCCATAAGTCCCAGCCCTGGGGTAGGGAATATAGAATCCCCAATATCCCACCTGTCCAATCTAGCCAGCACTTCATCCACAAGCCTGACCACCGAGCCAACAATTGAACACTCACCATGCCCATCGCTTCCATCCACAACATTGGGTAGTGCCTTCATTGCTTGGGCTATGTTCTCCACTGAGATCCCTTTATATGGAGATTGAGGTACCGGGAGTATTCCAATTATATGATGGTGCTTGTGCAGGGAGCCAAGAATACCCAAATCGCAAGAAGAAAGGCAGTGAGGATTATTGGCCTTCAAGACAGGAGGTGGGATGAAAACTCGGCATTTTATGTTGTGGTTGTAGTATATGCTTCTGAAGTGCTCTGCAACCAAGAGCAGAGAGCGGATGGTGGAGATTCGCTCTTCAGAGATTAATTCTGCTGCCATATTAGCGAGAATTTCATATGTCGTAGTATAGTGACTTGTATATCATACCATAAACTCTCTTTGGAACCACATTTGCGTCCCATCCTATCTCCCTTTCCCCCTCATCACCAATATCCCCCAAACTCTTTAAGACGACTCTCCTACATTCTTCCTTAAACCCCTCCCTGTCACCAAACACATACCTAACAAACATTCCCTTCCCACCTCCCCCCGTCCCGTTCTTAAGCCAAACCTCCTTCCATGGGCCTAGGGCACTCATAAAACAGTACCTATATTCCGCGAGAGCAATGCCATAGAGGGTATCAGGGCTAAGGTTAGTGCTTACACACTGATGAAGGCTGTGCAGCACACAGAACGCTGTTTCTAGTGCTTCAGGAGAGTGGCCATTGATTTCTATTTCCACTAATTCAGGTGTATTATGCTGGTGTAGAAGGAATATTTTTTCGAATAGTGGGGATGTAACTGATAAAATCTTTGCCGATACTAGAAGCTTAGTGGTGGTGGAAGGGAATGTGATGAGGACATCCCCATTAGGATCAATTGCTTTTGCTTTTGAGTTCAGAGCAAGCTTTAGTGGTGCAGTAGAGATCGAGGCAGAGGTTGAGACAGAGGTTGAGGTTGAGGCAGAGGCTGAGCTAAAGATAGAGGTTGTGGTAGAGGTTGAGGCAGAGCTTGAGGTGGGAATGGCTCGGATGGCAAGGAATTCCGCATAGGGATCAATTTCTCTCTCTGATGAATCCATTGTATCGTTAAGGTTGACGAAAAAGCTGTAGTTGCTGTTGGGAAAAAAAAGAGAGGTTTAAGAAAAAAGGCAGGTTGATGTAGAGGTCCCGGTTAAATGTAGAAAGAAAAAAGATGCAGATGATGTGGATGTTGAGGGAGACGCTGGGGTGACGGCTGTATGCAGGGCTTGTGACTGCAGGATGCCGGATACTAGTGCTAATTGAATCTCCCGTACTGTCAGTCACGTGAGTGACCATGGGGAAAACTATGCAGAAGCACGCTTGACACCGTCACTAGTTTAGGGCGCGTCTGGTCGCCACAGAGTTTTCAAACCTCGATAAAGTGAAAATGAAGGTTAATGAGAAGTTGAAGGTTTGAGCAAAATGTAACGTCATGGTGGCGTGTCTGGTTGCCAACCGTAAAATGCCAAGAATTGTAGTTGCAACTGTATCTATAATCAATAATCATATGGAAGAATTTTTTATACCAACAACTACCTCTATATGTTTCATTCTATCTTTAACACTTTGATGAAATGGGGAAATTGAAGTGGTCGGATTCTACTACGCAGACGCTGCTGAAAACCCTTTACGAGCAGGCTTTGCAAGGCGAAAAGGCAGAAAACGGTTTTAAACAAAAGGCATGGATCGCTGCGCGTGTGGCATTGAAGGACTCTCACGATATTGAATTAGAAACAACTCCGCTCAAGTCAAAATGGTCAAATGTAAGTAATTTTAATTTAATAATATTATAATTATATCTAATAGCAATATATGTACATGAAGAAGCTAATTAAAATTAGGGACTAAGGGTTGAAAAAAGACTATGATACATTTATGTTGATAAAAAATAATTCGTGATTCGGATGGGATGTGGATAAGGGGGTTCCAACTGCTCCAGATAGTGTGTGGAATGCCTATCTCAGAGCGCATCCAGAGGCAGAAAAGTTCTGATATCGAAGCCTTTCGCACTATCAAGTTTTGGATGAGCTCTGTGCGAATATATCAGCAACGGGAGAGTATGCGCTTACTTCAAACCTTACGTTTTTGAGTACCACGAGTACTCAGAGTTCAGAGCACACTGGGAGTGAAGAAGGGACCAGTGGAGACAGGAGGGGAAAGCAAGAGCAAGTAGGAGCGGGAAAGGTACTAGAGATTGAGGCGGGAGAGGGGAGCAGATTCTGGGGTGATATTGGGACCAGTTCAGGAGGAAGGGCACAGACGGAAATAGTAGAAGGATTAGAGTGAGGTAGAGGGGAGGAGGAATTTAGGGATAGAGTCGAGGGTGGGGTGGGTAAAGTCAGCAAGGAGAGAAGGAGTTTGGGAGAAGGGAAAGATTGTGAAGAAGGTGACGAGGAGGGAGCTAAGAGGAAAGAAGAAACGACAATGCATGAGAGATTCGGTAGTGGGCTGGAAATTGGAATTGAGAAGGAAAAGAAACGCAAGATCAAAGAGGAAAAGGATACTGGGATGGATAAAAAGGGGAAGAAGGATATAGGAAGCAGGAAGCAAAAAGTACAGAGAGGTGGAGGATGAGGAGAAGGAGGATGAGGTGGAGGATGATATAGTGGAAACGAAGCAATGGGAAGGATCACGGCGAGGAATTAGAAGAGAACAGAAGTCTGCAGGAATGGCAATTGCTCAGGCCCTTGATCGAATTGGTACTACTGCACAATCTATCCAACAGTCAAAAACAGAACTTGCAATAGAAAAATTGCAAGCAGAGTATGGCTCTACTCTTTCAGCGGAGGATATGGTCAAGGGGCTTCGACTAATGGAAAGTGAAGTAAAGGCTTCTGTGTTCATTGCACTACAAGGGGGAGTAGCACGAGATATCTGGCTTGCAGAAACATTGAACCAAATGTAATACTAGTATACTTACTGGGTCTATTGCTAGTGGTTTCTTGATATACAAGCATTGAAAATTGCTACCCTCCAACGGTTATTGTCTGGTCCAGCGCTTCGTCATCCCTGACTTCTGGAATGGCTCTATGGTTTCGGATATAAGGAGTTCGGTAGGAGTTAAAAATTCTGAATTCTCTAGTTAGTCTTGCATGTTCAAAATGACGGGGGGATCAATTGCACACCAGAGTCAAACAATGCCGAAAGAGGTGGCTCAACGTTAAATGAATGCACTCTCGTTAGTCGTATCTGTTGCAATTATCGGATGCTGCTCGATATACTCAACTTATCGAGCATGCATGCAACGCCACAGATACGCACACACCCGACCAGTCAACCTTCAGACAAAGAAGCTTCAGATATGCGCTCGCGATCGGTGAAGATGATATCAGATGCGGGTCAGCAACAGAGTATGAAGAGTTTTCTTTGTTAGCAGAATTGTTCTCTGCATGGAAGCAAGGGAAGGATGGATGGAAGAAGAAGCATGCGTGGAAGGCAATAGATCACTGTCATGATCTTTGGAAGGATGGAAGAGCCCGGATGGCTCAGTTGTGGTTTCTATATATCCTCCTGTCTCTACTGCCTGTTAGTTAGAGAGTGCTTGGGGATAGTGCTTTGAGTGCCGAGTGCTTCAGTAGAGTGTGCTTCGGCAGGTGTGCACTGAGCATTGGGGGAGCGCGAGTGTGCGGAGGTGTGTTATGAGTAGTGGGAGATAGTTGGGTTAGGTATCATGTTGTGAGCTATTGATTGTTATAGAGTCTTGAGTGTTTGAAGCAGAGAAGTTTTCCTTTCTATCAGCTGTGCATTGGTGATCGAACTCTTCATTGTAGCTTTGATCTTGGTGGTTTGTTTATGAGCCAGTTGCTCCACCATTACCTTATGTATTGCGCATGTTTTTTTATATCATCAGGGGTGGCCTATAGGTTCTTTCATTCCCTTCAGTATCAGCCCCGGATCCCTGGGCACACGCGCATCAGGCCCCCCAACGTCAATATCGAGAACCCCCGTTAGAAGTCGAAAAAGCAAGAGCCGGAAACCCCCAAGAAACAGAGCCGAAGAAACAGGAGCTCACTCCTTATCAAGAAGCATGACTTGGGGTTCCATTGCACATTCAGCTACAGCGTCAATGCGTATGAAGGCTCACTTTCTGGCCGGTGTAGTCTCTAGCATTTTAAAAATATTGGAGATATGCGGCCCCTGCTGACCAATGGCATTTTTTCAGTCCTTGTATGCTTTAAATATCTCTTCCGGAATCTCCTTGAGTCTGCAAAAGAGCTGCTTTAGCAGGAAGCCCAGCATGCCTGCAGGGGACTGCTTGCTTTTGGCAGCGAAGTTGAAATAAAAACATGCAACCTTGGTATTTCTTCCTCTTGCCTGGTTATACAAGCTATCTATAACCATAGTGCTAGCATCGCGGCTTGTCAGCACTTGCACACTTCATTCGATTTATTGAGGTTCATTCGTGTTACCTAATGTAGGTTTTTCCATATCCCGGATTTTCCAATTCCCGAATTTCCATAGCAAAAGAGTACTGCGTTGTCAGATAGAGTCAGAAAATTCACAAGTTGAATGATAGGATATTGATCCCAATTGTCCAGATGTAAATAATCAAACACCGCCGACATGTGCCACTCTGAATGGTGATGAAGGAGTGGTAAAGCGATTGTTGACATAGGAAAATGTCAACCCCAATCATCCCAATAAAAATGATGAAACACCACTCGAGTATCCTACTATAAAGGAACACTAGAAAGCAGTCGCTAGTAAGCCAGTGCCATTATGGGAAGGAAAATTTCAACCCTAATTATTTAGATAAGATTGACCAAATACCACTCAGACATCAGATATACTAGCCACTATCGCCCACTGGGTTCAACAAGCCAACCACGAACGCAAGCATCCCATAGGATTATTTCCACTAAATAACCGACACATGCATGAATGACTCAAGCATGAAGAACCTGCGGATGTTCCGAGAACCCTGCGGTGGGAAGAACTTTAGCAATGTCATATTGCGGAACACAAGTGAGTTGTCAAACTACCTGCCCCGGGCTAGTAGACAGATCAAGGCCCTATTTGGCTATATGTGTAGTAGAGATCGTTATTTTCATTCATACTCTTTTTTGTATTAGCAAATGTGGTTCAGATAGTCAATCCACACCCTTCCTGCCAATCGATCATGAAACTCCTTCATTCTGGTATCATCTTTTATAGTATCCATCTCATAAACTATCTCTTCTCCTGCTTCAGCAAGTCTTTCTCTCCGCTGTACCTTGTTCTCCTCCACTAAATGCTTCCACCATTCGCTTTCTTTTCTTCCATTTTTACTTACAATAAAATTATGCAAAGCTCCAAGAGCAATGATTAATTTTACCTGAGTATCATAGGGATACTCATTGGATGAGCATAAGATTGGAAAACGCTTTTTGAAGATGCCAAAAATCCTCTCAACACAATTCCGAGCTTGAGCATGATGAAGGTTATACAGTTCTTCCTTGTTTCTTAGTCTTTTCTTCTTTCAAAAATATGTATATAAACAATAAATTAGCAATTATAAATTAATTCTAATATGTACAATATAGTAAATAAGTAGATAACCATACTAGAGTTTAATAAAAATAAAGGAAAGTAACCGCAACTTTGCAATCGAGTATTCACGTAAATGGTATCTCACACCACGATATGGAGTTAAGAATCCCGACTTCAGAGCGTATCCAGCGTCTGCAAGAAAGTATTTTCCGTCCGGAGCATGAAGCCCATTTTGTATCGCCCATTGTAGTACTCGCCCATCATGTGCCGATCCCTCCCACCCCGGCACAATACAGACAAAGGAAAGCCCAAAAGTACAAATTCCGAGTACATTTTGGCTAATTTCGCCCTTCCTATTCCTAAAGCTTGGGAGATCTTGGGTAGGAACTCTGGCAGGTATATGGGTCCCATCAGCGGCACCTATTGCATCCTTAAAGTAGGGATAAAGGGTACCTGGCCGGTCCAGGATCTCAGGAGCAATAATACTCGGATCAGGTAATTGAATATTTCCTTTGAAAGCTCTATTAATCCCTTTAGTACCTGATTAAAGTATCTAGTATATCTTTAATTAGGGCGCGTCTGGTTGCCACTTCAAACCTTCGTTTTGACCCCGATTATGGAGGTTTGGCTCAAAACTCTATTTTGATTGTAAGTGGCATGTCTGGCTGCCACACAAACTCAATAACCAAGTTGTGATAATGATGTCAAAATGAAGGTTTCTGAAATATTGGTCAGACCAGTATTTCACAAACCTTCATTTCAGAACAGTATACACAGGCTACAATAACCCACAACAGCCATCAAACCTTAGAATAAAAAAAATAAAAAAATAACAATTGAAATATAGGTACTAATATTGTTCTCATAATAATTATTCTGATTTTTTTGAGTGATTTTTTTTGAATTGATTTTCTTAGCAACCAGACACACTACTTGGAGCTTGACAGCGCCCCATAATGGCAACTTGGGATTATGACGGTTGCTAGCTGCAACTCTCGTTTTGCGATTATCAAGGTTTAAAAAACCCCGGACGACCAGACGCGCCCTTAATATTTTATGTACACCAGAATTGATTATATACACTTACTTTGTAACCGTAAAGCCACTAATTTGGTACCTTTCCTGTACCTCACGGTTGGTACTATTATGTCCAACAACTGCTAGGAAAAGAGCAATCTGTTCCTCCACAGTAATCTTTCTAGCTCCTTTCAGCCCTCCATATTCCTTCATCCAATTGCACAAGTCACAAAAAGTGCCTTTAGGCATGCGGAGAACCTCAAGAATTCGGCGCTCATTTGAGGTTAAAAGTTCGTCAATATAGGTGTCACCACTAAGTGGACTCGTACGACATGCTTTCTTGTCAAATTGAAGACTACCATATGCTCCAATAACAAGAGCAAGCTGACACAATTGTGCCGATGATAAAAGATTGGGTGAGAGGCTTTGAATAGGCATTCAGAGGGTTGTAGTGGGGTAGAATTACAGTGGACCAGTTACTCATCTATGATCGTTGTATTCTATTTTACTACGTATGGCGGGAATACAACTACGGAGGGAGGTATACTTCAGTACTAATTATGGATCCGTACGCTCTAGGTAGTGTTGAATATTAACACTACGATGCTATCTCAATTTCGGCTAGCAGATATTTATCTGAGGGCACTACGATGTTGGAGGTTTGGAAAATATTGATCAGTATTTGAGAAACCTTCATATTGACATCATTATTGCATCTTCAGAATTCAGTTCTGGTGTCAACCAGACATGCCACCCAAAACCAAAATGGAGGTTTGGGACAAACCTCCATAATCGAGGTCAAAACGAAGGTTTGAGGTGGCAACCAGAAGGGAGCAAAGTGGATGAGAGAGAACCATCACCACTGCACCCCCCACCCCACAATGAAGTTTGATCTCTTTTTCGTTTGACTTTATCTGTGTTTCGTTCATCACAGCTATCTTTGAGAATTGCCAACACCACCAAAAGAACGCCTTCAGACCCGAACGCATTGATAGTAGTACTGTGGGACAACTCCTGGGGCTAACCTTTCTTAGGTGGAAATTCACATGCTCTCTTGTAGGCTCTAGACATGCAAAGGTAAGGGAAAAAAGAAGCACATGATGTACTCGGCTGGGAAGCGGATCAGATGTAGAAGTGAATCGGTCTGTATGTAAATTTTTGCACAAACCCCTGCTACGGGAAGTTCGACAAAATAAATCCTCGAAAATTTAGCTAAAAACACAAGAAAATCTGAAATAGTATTCTACCAGAGATACCTCCTACCCTTGTAAATCTCATCTTACCGTTGTTTGTCAATTAGTATCTCCATATTTCTCTTTGGGCGGAGGCGGAAGCAGCTCCAACTGCTCTACGAGTGCGAATCGCCCGACACCAGTCTGAATGTACATCAAATCGATGTTACGGGAGGAGCAACGCCCTCTGACCTCGAGTACTTAAATTGTTTGAGGAGAGGAGCGACAGGTAATTATTACCGTTTGCGTTTTGGTTGTCAGTTGTCAGTACTTTTTTTTTTTATAAAAAAAAAATGTGGCTATTACTAGTGCAAGTGAGCACGCAATTTTCCGGGGGTTTGAGGTTGCCCACTTCTGGGGAACGCTTATGGGTAGACATCTTGAAGTTAGGTAACATTGAACTCATGTTGCTTTGGACGGAGATTTTGAATGCTGCAATGAACGAATTCCAGAACTCTTGAACTCTGTCTACAGAGATACGCACAAGGTGAATCAATTCAGCAAATTGCAAGCCCAACTTGCAAATGCAGGTACTCGTTGTCCAAGTCTATTCACAGATGCTTGGAGTGGTGGGTGGCCTCGGGTAGTCAAGAGCCTGCAGTGATGTGGGGGCTGCAGTGGTAGAGGGGTAGGTGGACAACCGCCAGACCCCGAAAACCTTTGCACGCATTCACGCTAAATCACACTAAGAAAAAAAAAAAAGAGAAACCCCTCCACTTCCAAACTGACAACCAAAATGCAAACGGTAATAAGGCTTTGTGTGACGAGGCCCCGTAAAGCCATGTGGAATTTTCCTATTTTTAGAAACATCAAGTTAATGATTTCATCTCGCTCATGTTTTATGATCCAATATGCTGCATATGTGTAAACTAATAAGCAAGAAAGCATAATTATGGGGCTATAATCCTAGTAGTAGAATTTTCTGCCGAGAAGTGCAGGTATCCGGATCCAAGCGAGTCAATTGAGTTTCCCGGCAATCCTCCTAGAGCACTTGATAATATATTTAACGTTCTTGTAGGAATATTATCTAATATTATTATCTCCCTTACAGGGCATCATCATTTATCACTCATACTTTGTGTGCGGTCCCCCATCGTCCTTACTCAGCCCCGACGGTTGCCACCCACCCCCGGCCGTCATTACCCATCCCCGGCCGTCCACTGTGGTCCCCCTCACTTTTGCCACCACGTGCCCCACTGTCTTTGTAAATAACTACCCTCTGTGTCCCCCCCCCGCCGTCCTTACCCATGCCCTACCGTCTTCTGATACCCCCTATAGTCCCCCGTGCAATTCCGGCCGTCCTGGCATCTGCCCTGCCGTCCGCATAAGTAACTGATATCACATGTGTCTCACTATACTAAGAATGGCCAGCATGTAGGGCCCGGCGGTCCCAGGCTAGCCTGGGGGTCCCTCGAGTAATTTGCCCTACACCGGACTACAGCTAGAGCCCCCGTCCCGTCCTGGCCGCCCCGTCCTCTTGGCATTATCCCCGCCAGTGTTTGAATTTTAGTTATGCTTTTATGCAGATCAATCAATTTCCGCCTTATTTCAACATGTTAGTATAAGGTCAACTCTTAGTATTTTACTTCTCTCCAAGGAAAGTGATTGTGAACTTTGGAGCACACTCTAGCACTGTATATCACATTATATGGTAAAATGAAGGCATGAAGTCCTTCAAGTGAGGTGATTTGGATAGATAGGATACTACTCGTAGAGGTTCGCTTAGCTACTTGTTGCGACTATACTGTAGGAGCCTTCTCGTGAAAGGTCAGGCTTCTGCGCTGAGTTTTCCATGATCTTTAGGGGACAACGCCCAAGAGATCCATCCACCCAGACATCTCTAACGCCATCCAAGCCCGAACCATCTCGAATCTCAATCCACAACCAGAGGATAATTTTCTTTTGGATTAAGAAGGTGATAAAGTACAGGCGCAGGCCTATGAAACACGGCTAGCATTCCTTGTGGATGGGAATTTCTCGTCTCCAATTATAGTCAAATTAAGAATTTCTAAGAACAGAACAGGATGTGAAACTACCTTTCTTACCCCCTCTAGATATATACCTTTTTTAGCTACCGGCAAAACCTCGTCTCTCTTCCCCTTCCTTCCGATAGGCAAAAAATCCCCCCATTACCCTTCCACATTCTTGAATCTTCGGATGCGATTGGCATACCTGACAGCTGAAAACCTTGTACTCCTTCCTTTGTTCGCAATCATTTGTTCGATTATTAGTTTTTCTAGGCCCCCTCAATTTCTCCATTGAGTCGTTGTTTTGCTGTAGTGGGTAACAATATTGCTAGTTCCCCTTCAATCCTCATAGCCACACTGCTGGCGGTCTCATTTCTCAACCTCTAAACAAAATTTTCAAAATTCTCCAATCTTTCTCTACCATCATTCGAGGGACCCTCCCTAGCAATGACCCAGGGCTTTCATACCCATAACCTCTCAGGCCGGCCCGCCCCTCCCGCCGGCTCCTGTGCTCGAGGACAGTAGCCAGTATCTACAATCGCAACGATTCTCATAGCCTTTTCCCCACTCATCCTCGATGCCCAAATTACGAAGGCGAAGACAGCTTGTTTTGGCCAAGCGTACTCTGTCTCGAGGGCACTCTCCACCACAGCCTTAAAGATTTGATTTCCCCATTATTCTCTAAAAGCTTTTCTCGATTTCTTTAATAGTCCAGCAACAACAAAGGATTGGAGTACAACTTGCATTGGCGCTACCGCATTGCTTGGGTTACCAAAGTAAAGCTAGTATAGTTCTAGAAATATTTCTCCGTCATCTAAGGACAACTGACCGCAGTGAGCATTTGAAGACAGCTTCCGCAGGGTCTGCAATATCCCGAGCGAAGAAGTAGCATCCGGAAATGGATTTGATGGTGGTTGGGTGTTTCGCAATGGGAGGAAACATTACATCTAGGTTAGAATGAAAATGCAAGGCACAAACCAAGGGATTGTATACTATTCTCACAATACCTTCACAAATGACACATCAACGGTGCACTGTTTAGTTTGCAGAAAGTTATTTAGCAATACAAGTATGATACCACAAATTTTGACATTTGCAAGAGAAATTAGTATTTAAACAGAGCAGAATATTACACTGATGCATCCATTGTGAATGGTTTTATGGTGATTGTTGCACGGGCAATCTATTATAGCCAATGTGAGAAGGGGGAATTGGCAAGGGAAGAAAGGAAACAAAGGGGGAAAGGAATAATAGGGAAGAGGGGAAGACAAAAGGGGAAATGGAAGAAGGGTGAAAGAAGCAAAGGGGGAAAGGGGGAAAGGGGGAAAGTGGAAAAGTGGAAAAGTGGGAGAGTAAGAAAAGAAAATCAGGGGAGAGAAGAAAGTTCAAGCAGAAAGCAGCAAGTACAGTATGATGCACAAATCGTGTGCTACAGCGGCTGTCGATCTGTGCTCACCTAGAGCAGAAAATCACTAAATCTCAGTTAGCGGAACAAGAAAAGAAAAATATAGTAAGGCTTAAATATACTCACCAAATCTAAAGCACCCATCCACTTGGTATCCCTGATGCCTGACTCTACTTCAGTGTCCTCTCTCGAAGAAACAGGGGCTTGAACCGGACACCCTTCCGCCCTCAACTCCTTCCCTGTAGCTTCGTCTTGCCACATCATGGTGTCCCAAATATCGAGCCTGTCCACTCTCGCCAGAACCTCATCTACCTGCCTGGCTACCTGTCCAATAATAGAGCAACCTCCATGCCCCCTGTCTACTTTCACAGAACAGTGAAGGTCTTTCATAGCCAGGGCTAGACTCTCAACAGATATTCCTTTGTATGGTGGTAGGGGCACAGGGCGAATTCCAATGGTGGCATAGTGGATGAGCAATGAGCCAAGGATCCCTGCATCACAAGAGGGAATGGCTGCACGGTTAGGGGTGGTGGTGGAGGCCACGGATGTCACGTATACTCTGCATTTTATGTCGTTACTGTAATATAAATTGGTGAAATGCTTGGCAACTGAGAGGAGGGAGTTAATGGCGGATATCCTGGCTTCAGAAATTAATTCTAACATTGTATTAGCTGTTATCGCAACCATTATAGTAGGGGGGTGTATATCTTACCCTGAACTCTTTTCCCATCTGGATCAGAATCCAATCTGTCCCTCCTCTCCCTCTTGGGCTCACTTTCCGTTTTCTTCCCCTTTGCTCCTTCATTATTGCCATCATACCCCAAACTCTTCACAATCATTCTCCGGCACTCCTCTCTAAACCCCTTCTCATCTCCAAACACGCACCTAACATATAGCCCCCTCATCCCCTCTCCCGCACCACTCCTCAGCCAAACCTCCTTCCATGGTCCTAGTGCTCTCACAAGATTAAGCTTCCTTGCTTCGGTGGCAATCTCATAGAGGACATCAGGACTAACTTTGGTGGTTACGCATTCATGTCGGAAGTGTAGTACACAGAAGATAGCCTCCAGTGCTTGCTGAGAGTCGTTCGATAATTCTTTGAATTGTATCTCCATCGGTGAGTTCGGATGAGAGAGCGGATCAAGTAGCGATCTCAAGACGGGGGATGCAAGGGACAAAATTTTTGAAGACACTGCTAGTTTGGTAGAAGTCAAGGGGAAGGTGACAAACATGTCCCACTCATGGGCTATTTCTTTTGTTGCTGAATTTAGTATAAGCTTTAGCGGTGCTACGGCATAGGATGTGCTAAAGGTTGAGATAGAGTGTGAAGTCGAGGTTGAGGCAAAGGTTGAGGTAGAGATTAAGGTAGAGCTGGAGGCATTGGTTGAGGTAGAAGAAACAGGAATGTCGGGAACCTTTCTGGGAGGATTAATTGCTCTTCTTGTTGAATTCATTTTGCGCTTGAGGCCGATGTAGAAATCGAAGATGATGCGGAGAGAAAAGAAGAAGCTGATGTAGAGATGAAGGCTGATGTGGGGAAAACAAAAAGAGGTTGGGGTGGATGCAGAGAGAAAGAGGTGGATGAGGAGGTTGAAGTAGAGCTTGGAGTAGAAGAGAATAAAGCACTGTGGGGTAGTGCTTGTGACTGTTCTCCGCACCTCTCCACAGTTACACCGAGAGAGGAGGACTGGAATGATATCCTGGGTAATGCTCGGCCTCAAGTCAACCATATCAAACAACAAAAACTTCCGTGTTAAAACTGGGGAAGCTACTAGGCAGATTCCCAGGCTGCCGGAGCACCGAAGCTTGTGGAGTGACTTACATATGGGTCGCATTTTGCTACCGTTATTTTAACTCTCGAGATTGGCGTTGTCCCGCCCCGGCCCCCGGCAATCTTTTACCACCCCTCGGGCCCATTCTTAGCAACACTATGGAGTTCAGCCGTACTTATCTTGTCTGTCGGGATTCACATCGTCTCGTGGGAGTAGAATGTTCACCATCCCATTATGCTCTCTTAAGTAGCCGACCAGAGTGCTGCTTGGCCGTAGATATCCAGTTTGTCGAGATTGACATCGCCCCGTATGAGCGGTGTTCACCATGCAAACTTCGTGGTTAGCACTGCAGGCACTTTGGAGGAGAGAATTTGTGCCAGGGCATGAGCCTCCATGTCAATGTGTCCGGTACGGCTTATATAGATAGCCTACTGACCAGGAGGTGAATAAGTTGTACGAGTCGATCAGTTTGTGTACGTATTTGGCACAAATCTGTACTACAGGGAATTCGACAAAAGAATATCTCTGAATTGACTTCAACAACCGGGAAGTCTAAAATAATCCACTATCAGAAATATGTTCTCAGTAGTCCCAAGCGGCCAGTCTGAACCATAGCCCGGACTATAGGTCGGCAGTCCGGCCAGTCCGGCCGTGGTTTTCAAAAGCCTGGGTCAGTCCGGTCGAAGTCATGAAAGCCCGCAGATGCCCAGGCCGAGTCTACAGATGTCTTGGCAAAGCCCGCAGATATCTGTGAGCTGCCTGCAGGTTTTTCACGACTAATCACTCAGAATGTAAGAATAAAACAAGGAGCCCTAATAGTGCTATTAGTAAATTTCGCTTAAGACGCATCAATATTTCGCTTAAGACTCGTCAATATCCGCAGCTAATCAACCGCTATGATCTTCACATCTACGGTACTCGAGTACACTCAGCGACCATGACCCCCCTGAACAATTATTTTAATGGCCTTTCTACCACTTCTAGTTGATTAATCTTTACCGAGATAATTCCTCCAGCCTCATCACCAAATTTAATCTCTTTCCTCCTACTACGATATTATTAATAATATTATGCAGCATTTAAATAGTAATACAATAGAATTAAGATCAAGATATCCTCCTCCGACATAAGAGCTTCTTGTACACGTAAAGTCAATCAAGGACCACGATCAGGCATGCGAGGAGGAACGAGTATGCAGTGGAGAACATGAGCGCAAATGGGAAAGCAGGGGCGGCGGAAGCAAAACGATCCAGAACTCGAAAGAGTCGGATGCTCAATGGCTAAGAGGTGAGGGAGTTTTCTATAACCGCGATTTTCCTTTTGTTAGCACGGGAGTCTGAGACATGAAAAGGGCAGTCAGAATCTTCTCTGCTTGGCGTTTCGTTTCACTTTGCCGTTCGTTTCACTTCACTGCCAAGGTTTCATTTCAAAAATCATACCTTATCACTCGAAAGCCTACAGGCCGCCCAGGCCGGGCCCGGCTTTTGTTTTGGAAAGCCGGTTTCCCACAGTCCGGCCCGGCCGCCTCTGAAAAAGCCTGGGTCAGTCCGGCCGTACCCAAAGCCGGACGGACTGACCGGTTGGGAACACTGGACAGGTTGAGGCTAATTTTGCTACCAGTGAAGCCATGCTTGCCTAGCCGCCGGGTAGCAGAGCAAATTCACTCGCAGAAAGATAGATATACCAGGACAAGGGCGAAACCTACCAAGGTCCTGGCTGAAAAGAGGCCAAGAGAAGTTCTGGGACCGGTGGTGGGTGAGATGTCTCATGTGAAGCCTAGTTCGAGGGAGGTTGCGTGCATCTGGGCGTTGTGCTTGTTTAGATACTGCGGAGAAGTGTAACAGGTGATATCTAGGCTTAGAGAAATAAAAAAAGTGTTTAGGGGATATTTAATGGGTAGAGATGGTATGTTCTTGTCATTTTCTCAGGTATTCCGGATATCTCTAACGAGTGGCTTTGGTGGCTAAAATAGAGTTTGTAGAGGAGACCGCAGTGAGAGGACTGGTAATAGTTTACGAAAAGGGCGATAAGGAAACTAAAGATAATCTTGTCCTGGATCTCGTTTCACCCTTCACAGGTGAGAAAACCCGTATCTTGACGGGAAATATATCCGCAGAAACCGAGCCGATCGAACCCGGAACCTTTCCTGCTGCTGATCGATGTATAACTACAGCACCTACAGAAGTGTTAGTTCATTTTCTACACATTTGGCGCCTTTTATAGCCTGCAGTCTTGACCAACACATTATATCTCTTGCTTAGGGAGTAATCTGAGTAGTGTTCGGGTCACCGTGACAGAGGCTCATGAGAGAGTTGTCATAAGCAATGGTTCCAATTTCGGTAGAGCCTCCGGGGGGAGTGGGAAAGAGGCGGAGACAATTTTACCGGGCGTTATGCCATTCCGAGTGGGCGGAAGAGAATTGGAAAGGCAAAGAAAGTGCAGCTATTTGCATTAGCCAAGCTTAGAACCTGCCCTTTGGATGTTTTCCCTCCTCGGAGAGTCTGGTAATCTACTGTGCTTACAACCTTGGTGGTGTATTCCTCTGCCTCAAAGAATGAACTAATGAAATTTCTCAAAAATAGGAGCTCTCCTCCAACTTATAAAAGCAGGAGGGCTAGCGCTTCTTCAGTATATTTCAGACCTTGTGGACAAATTTGTGTAGCTCTTTAGTTCCCATGAGCCGCAAGTACTGTTGCCTTCATGTTGGTCACAATCATAATCTTTTCCTCGGCTATGTTTTAACTGAATCACCAACCGTCACTCATCCAGTCCAATTTGTGGGTTTGAACAGCAAGTTCATACGACACAACCCAATCTAAGTCGTTGAAATGCCAATCCCAGGAGTGACAGGATTTCCTCTACTCGCCTGGGAGAAGTATGAGTTTCTGACCCCGATTCAGGCATCTTATAGAACCCCCTGAGAGAGGAAAAATAAAAAAAAGCCGGAGTAGGCAAGAGGAGGTTTGGACAGGATGGAATATCCATCCTAACTAGCGAGTTGAGATTGGGCAATGCTGTGGGCCGTTCAGTGCTCGTAGGGTGGGAGTTTTTTTCACTGCTGAATGAACCCTTACTGTATTTATTTTCCTTAAAGAGGCCTATAGAACTAGAGAGTGTAGAAAGCCTACCAACCTCATCTTTGAGCTCACAACCATGGGAAGGCAGTATGGAAGCATTATCTTCATTGGGCTATGTGAGTCTAATAACGAAACTAAATTACTGCCACACCTTAATTTTGCTGGCTTTCAGGTCGCTTCTCACAGGTATTAGAAATTACTTGCATTTCCTGTTGCATTTTTCTTCATATTTGAATTTAAGCACCCTTATGTCGAGATTTTAGAAGGGAGAGGGGGAATAGGGGTAAGGGATTGTACGCGAGTAGAGAGATAAATCGACAATAAATGTGTAAAAGTAATCTGCAATTAGAAAAGAGCTACAGGCCCAAACACGAGCGAAAATCCAACCCATACTAGCCTATCTCGATGTGATAGGAATAGCTCGTAACTGACGCAAAAGTCTAGATTATAACCGGGAAATTTCCAAATCCTGACTCCACAGAAGAAGATGCTCGGAGAGGTTTGACGAGTATGTGGTGCCTTTATGCATTCCCATCGCAAATGATTTCTTGCGACCAAATGAAAAATATTTAATCAGAGGTTCTGCGGTGGGATCACTCTGGAAAGAATAGAAAGACGGCGACCGCCACAAGACAATGATCCAGCCTGGGGGAGGAGGCAAGAAGGGGATGAGAGGGAGAAGGTAGTGGTGGCGGTAGGTATGTTTATGGAGCTGTTGTGTTTTGGGGGAAATGGCACATGGGTTATGCATAATTGAAAGCGGCGAGGGAACGCTGCCATGACAATCTTATGCAGTGCTGGGAGTCGTAGATTCTGGGGGCTGCAGTAGCGCTACCGCTCCCGCATGGTAACCGCCGGTAGCATACCGGAGTGGTGTTTGACAGCCGCTATCTGGTCTGTCGGGGTTGACGTACAGTTGCCAGCACCTGCCCTCCGACGCGAGTTTACCTCCTTACTCTTGCCTTTCCTCGGTTGTCCTTCTATCTCCTCACAGGTCCCACATCCCCCCACCTTCGTTTCTTTAATCACTATCAATTACGTTTCTTTTTTCTGCACACTACTTACAAGAATTGTTTGTTCTTGTTTTCGGCAATGGATGAAGCATATGCTTCACGATGGCTACGCTCTCCTTCCCTCTCCTGTCGGTGGTGTGTTTGATCTTAATGGTATGGCATCCCTTTGAATCTAGCCTTCGCATTCAAAGAACCCGCCTAACTATCGATAGATTTACCCCTCAGACGCTGAGGAAGACCGGGTGAACATCAACCTATCCTCATTTCTTCTTCCGTGCTCCAAACGAAGCATGATTCCGGTGATGGCGATCATGTTCCGATACCTAAAACCAGCGGGAACGATTCAGACTTTATCCGATCCTCTCTTCTCTGGATGGAAACTTGTTCTAAGATTCCTGGGCTTGCCAACGCTAATAATCAAAATTCACAAAGACGTCAGTCAAGAAATGCCCCAGGTTTGCTACTAGCGCAAGAAGGACTGAAAGGGAGCATTGACTCCAAAGAGAACCGGGTGGGTGGCAAAATCGCTGCGGGGGGTAGGTCGGAGCTCACACACGAGCCTTGTGATGATGGTCGACTTCCAGAACCCATTGTGGTCAAGAAATATCGAATTAAGGTTTTGCCAGATGACGAAGATCCTACGAGACATGGTGCTCGTTTCCTACCAAACACGCAGTCATCAAAGAGTGGCTCTCGCGTTCCCGGTGGGGACGATTGCACAGTAGTATCTAAAATCCAGGATACGAATACGGATTTAAAATATTTTATTCCAATGCCTACAACCGACTCCTCCAAGAGAACTAGCCTACACAGAGCTCAGAGGAGCCCGGAAACGATACCCACATCACGGCCAGCACCCCCTCCTCCTGAACAGGGCATCCCAAACACCCCCCAGCCCTTGGACTATCAGCAGTGTCCCAATTGGGACGAATGTTAGCATGATTTCATCGATGGTAGCCGTCATGGGGCGGGCGAATGTTCAACTCGCGAGGGTCAGATCCATGGTTCACATATTGATATGCCTTGGGTGGCTGGGTTTGTCGGGGGAGATGAGGCCTTATTTTTCGGTAGAAAGGACATTGGGTTTGCCAGCGATGAGGCCGAGATTTTGGGCGAAGAATTTTCTGGGAATCCACCAATTGCCCGGTCAGACCGCTCGACAACAATCCGGCCTGCAGTGGAAGGCAATTCAAGCAGTCTGATCACACAATCAACATTTAATCAATTTTCACTTGGGCTCCAGGCTCAAAATGAGAACTCATCAGAGCCATCCCGCAATGAATCTAACTTTCTTGGGCCGAGCACTATGCCGCGATCCACTCCGCAAGTGGCCCATACTAAAGCATCCGGGCAGCTAGGCCCCTCTAGTGATTCGAGACGCAGCTTGGGAAAAGCGGTCACCCAAGATAGTGATCACCAAGCTCCATCAATCCGTCTATCTCGCTCTTCTTCACTATCTCTCGGGCCCGCGGAATTTTACCAGACTGGCGGTAAAGACCAATTCCCGGAAAAAACTGGGTTCTCGGAAGATCTAAGCCTCCGACCAGAAGCCGATGTCCCGGATGCGGTTGAAAATAATCCTATGACTCGAAGCCTGAACTTTGGTGATGATCTATACCAAGTTGATATCCCAAACTGTGTCGGGGAGGACACGAAGGACATAAGCCATGAGGGTGATTCCAGTGAGCCTGGCCGGGCATCGTTTTCAAGGATGTCACAAACCGAGGCAATCTACTATGAGCTGTCGAAACTCCTTCAAAGTAGTAGTGTCTATTCCGAACAGCCCGAAGATCAATCCGAAAACATGAACATGTGGGCAGTGGGGCAGGGTAGCGCCCCGGAAGAAACGCTACCCCCAGAAATTAAACCAGAAGCGCTCCAAACGAAAATTACCCAACTTGAGGATGAAGTCAAAGTTCTAAGCAAGCTTGAGCAAGAACACCGACTAGCTAGGCATAGCGTTCGTTACGGGGCAGGGCGGGGCGGGTTTTGCCCTCGGAGGCCCCGCCATTACACGGGCCCGGGGGGCATATTTTTCTGCCTTCTCCCCGCTCCGCCCCCGTCCGGGGGCCAACCCCACTCATTCCCTGAACGGGCCCCCGTTTTTCACCACCAAAATTTTACGGGGGCCTGTCCGGGGGGAGGAAAGGCGAAAAATATGCCCCTCCCCAGGCCGGTAAGCGGGCCGGGGCGGGGAATTTCACTGAGGACCCGTGTTTTTCGGGGCCCCGGAGGCCCCGTAACGACCGCTAGCCAGGCAAGAACAAGAAACGCTTGTTTTCCACTGGAAAAGGAGCACAGAAAAGTTCGCCGGAATGTTCGAGATTTAGAAGGTCGCGTCGAAACACTTGAAATAGAAGTCCGCGGAATTATGCAGAAGGGCGAGGCCCAAGATAGACGTCATTTATCCGAAGAACTCGGAGGACTCGAAGGGAAAGGGATGGGCGAGAAGGAAATGCGCATCGGACAATCATTGATCCTCGAGAAGGACGAGCTAATTAAGAGGATCAATAACATTGAAAGTCAAGTCGACGCATTAGAAGGTGACAAATCATCCCTCGAGTGACAAGTCAAAGACGCAAATAGTCGCAAAGAAATCCCCGAAACCCAGCCTTCAGAAGAAAAGCAAGCTCAGTCCATTGAAGAAGAGCTACTAGGGCTCTGTCACCAACTCATTGAGGAAAACGAGCACGTCAATGTAATGGAAACAGAAACATAGTCCCTCTGGTAGCGAATTGAAGTGCTAGAAAAGACTAGCACTGCCCAAAAAAAGTCCAAAGAAGGTCTGGAGACCTGTATCAAACGAATACCACCAAACTTCAACAAGGAGATCCGTATTTCGGAGACCAAGCTGGCTGAGCCAAAGGCTACAAGGAACGCAACAGGTGGCGAAGACTTGGAAGGACACTCTGCGCAGAGGCGATCATTACAAGAAAAGCTCCGCATTGTTAGCAACCAGCGTAGAGCATCAACTGCTGCGATACAGACCCTTTTCAACATTAAACTCGCCACTTGGAAAGACACTATGGAAAAGAAATCCCTAAAAGCAGATCTTGAGAAAGGTACCAAGGAGTCTAAAGCCTCTCGCATCTACTGGTCCCAGCTCCTTCATGACACAGCTGAGAAAGTGGTGGAATGGAAGGCCTTGAGACAAGTCCAAGACTTAATAGAGTGGGCCAAAGAGAATGAGGGGAATCAATAGCTAGTATTCAATATTACAAGTTAAACTCAAGAGGTAGTTAACACTGCAATCAATAAAAATAAAAATAAAAACAGCAAAGCGCTCACTCCGACTCCCCTCCCTAGCTTCTGATCACACCATGGTGATAATAGACAGAAAACAATCTGTGAAGAAAATAAAATATCCATCCACTGTGCTGATAGCGATCACTAATCAACATGATTGAAGTAAGATCATGCTCATATCTCATTTTCCTCTACGCATGGGTTTAGACTCAGAAGTCACGTTGGGAGGCTGTCCAGAGTTTTTAGTTTTGCTCAGAAGAGACAGGCAGTACAGTCGGGGGTCTTCCCACTGCGAGATGAATTTCTATGCCACAAGCATCAGTACCCCACCCAGACTTGCTAGGGGAGATTGAACCGCTCACCACACTGTATAATATCAGCTTATGTGTGAATTAGGATTGATATTGCATCTCGCCTGACTTTCCATTTTTTGACCCCCTCCTTCCTTTCTCAGAGCTTCAGTTTGATACCTGGGTAGACCATCACAAACTTATACCATCTCCCTTGCCAAATATAGGAAAGTTTGTCCTGTCAAGGGCATAACTTTAAGATAATCTGGTACATTACCATGCCATTCTGGATTGGTATGGGTAAACCACAGCTGTAAGGTGTTATATCAAGCAGCAGTGCTTCATAACTATCAAATATAATGCAGAGTAAGGATTTTTTTAACCTTAGCCTGTCTTAGGCTGAAGTGATCTCCATGTAGCTATGGGATTCACTACAATGGTAAATCTTGTAGCACAGGAGAAGGTAGGGAAAAAAAGAAAAAAACTAACTAATTATTTAAAAGAAGGAGCTTAGATAAACTAATAATGACAATGGATTTTATGTATGATATAATCCCCATGTGTGAGCCATCGCTGTGCTGCCAACCTACTAAACTATTAATAGCAAATGTCTAATTGATGATTCGGGTAAATCTCAGATAAGTTAGAAGTGTGATTTTTTTTTTTTCTTTTTTTTATATCAGTTTTGCATTTTATTCGTACATACCAGGAAAAACCAGATATGCAGTGCTAGCTATGGCCAAGAAAAACCTACACATCTCTCCTCTCATGGGATCAAAGCCACGCCCCCAAGACCCTGTGGTATGGGCCCAACCGCATATCTCGCCCTCAAAAAAGTAAAGTACTCTCCACGAGCAAGTAGGAAGACGCAGAAAACCCTTCAGAAAGCTCCCCTGAACAAACGAAAGTTTCACACAGGAAAGCCCACACACGCGGGAAAGACAGAAACTCCACTAAATAGAAACCTAACAAAGAATAAAACAACATCTCCGTAGAGGCAGCCTAAATGACTTAAAAAAATCTGCGACCGACATTACTCCGAGCCCAAGGCATTGACATCAATCGAGGAGGCGGTGCAATACCACGACAGAGCGTAACCGAGGATACGACCGTGGACAGCTGCAGGGGGCACAAGGCCGAGTGGTAGTAGGGTACCAGCCAAAAGAGGGGAAGTGTAGCTGTAACCGAGCAACGGGACGAAACTAAGAGGAGAGGAGGAAGGGTAGACCCAAGTATCGTAGGAACTTCCGGAAACGTGTATGTGTCTGACTAGGCAGCCTCGAGTGAAACGTAATTGAAGAGAGCAGAGAAATCGACCGTAGCCTGGTGAACAGTTTTCTCTTACTGCGAACCGTGAGCCTAGCCGTCTGTAACATGGACGCGAGGTTGTTGCCGATGGTGCTAATATTAAGCGAGAACGCAAAACAAGAGCGAAGAGAAGGATGGGCCAGGACCTAAGAAACGGGTGCCCAAGTCCGAATCTATCATAGGGGGGTGCAGCTCACTCAGAGTGTGGGAGGTGAAAAGTGACGATGATTTCTCATGGTGTTGAGATTTCAATCGCCGGAGGTGTAGAGGAGATGGTTCGTGAAAGTTAGAAGTGTGAGTTGGTGGCAATACTATACCCACACCTAAGAAATATCCCAATTACTCATTATACAAACAATAACCTTTTGCCTTTAATATTTAGTAGAGTAAGTTTGTTGAAGGTTGATAGGGTGTATGGACAAGAAATCAAGAATACAAAGAAAGTCAAAACCTATTGCATACAACGAGGACCCTTGATATGTTAAGTTCAAGTTTTACCCACCTAACTAGTAGATAGGATTTTGGATGGCCAAGTTACAGAGGTTGCTTAATGACCGCACTTGGTGTCAGAGATGTCTGCCCTCCAAGGTCGCAGTTGTGCTCGAAGCGAGGTGATGCGCAAGCCACGAAAACCTTTCACCCCCCTGTTTTTCTTTCCCTACTTGTTTTCTCTCACTTTACACCTTTCTTGTTTACAAATTTCCTTATGTCCTTCCTTTCTATAAACTGGTGGCAATCGATGATGATCTTCACCTCCACTTAATAAAGACTTTGTGTCTCTAATTAAGCCGTTCCGCTTTTCTCCTTAAAACCCTCTGAGTCGATCATTACCTCGGCATCGATTATTTCCACATGTATAAATTTATAAGAGATGAGTGATAATCTGTGATGCCATTAAAATCGCCGAGGATAAGTAGTCGTAGTGCGTCACTTATGAGAAGCACTAGTTAGGATGTTGGAGGTCACACAAAGAGGGCAGAGTTGAAGCGTAAAGTAATGGGACTAATCAATGAAAGAAACAGAGAAATAGATACTATGTTGCTTATTTGCCTATCCCTTCCGTCGTAACAACCTGCTTATCGTGCCATATGGACCAACCATGGAAATGCCAAAAAATGCGATAAATTCTTGGATTTAATTGGTCACCACAATTGCTTTTATGATTTTCATTCTGTTCGGTTACTTTTAAGGGCTGTGAGAAATGATTTTTTTTTCCTCTTAATTTGAGGCGTTGGAGTTGTGGTTGTTGTCATAGTCACGAATTTAGTCTACGATCGAAGGGATAGACACGCCTGAGACTGGCGTACTTACAGCAATCGGTAACTTGCCAAGAATATGCATCAATATGACTCTAGTCATATCCTAGTTCATGCCCCCAAATAGGCCGGCGAGTCGCCGAACATATCCGTACCACATATTACATTGAGGTAAAACTTCCGACAGGTGGGTTTGTTGGGAAATTTATTCTGGGCGGTGTAAATCTGGCGCGTGTGTGCAGAAGAAGGAGCCAAAATTGTATCATAACATAGCTACGGTACCGGTAGCCAACATCTCATCACTACCTCTCACAAAAACTCTCTAAGAAGGAAGAACACTTTATATTGCCAACCACCCCGCCCACGAAACTCCTCTCTTTATCCAAAAATATACTCAACCTAAAATACAGACAAGGTACCAACGCCACAAGACAACGCCCCCGGTTTCCAAAGAAAAATCGAGCAATCAGATAAACACACCCAAGCGCTCAACAATCAGGTAACTTTCCAATTTATCCGCATCATGAGTGCCTCCTCTTGCCTCCTTGCTCCATTTCCATTCCCACCACCAACACGCCCTCTTCCATCACCCATTTTGCTCCTTCCGCGCCTTGGGGTGTTTAAATTATCAGGTGGGAAAAGAGTCCTATAGTTGTCGGGAGAGGACTAAGGCTTCTATAAGATCACGGGCGGGTTACCATGGATGGGCGAACTTTCTATTCTGCTACTGCCGCTACCGCCTCAGGAGAATGGGTATCCATTGGGATGGCCGTTGCGAGGTCCCTGCGGAGGGCTGTGATTGTGGCTGTTCGATCCACTTCTTACAAGGCCGTGCTCACTCCCTCCACCACGCGAAGAGTCTGGTCCTTCGCCTACCACAACCATTCCCGGTGACAGCAGAGCTAAAGTTGCCCATAAGTTGGGATTGTGAGGGAGAGGGCGTCTGCCGATCAGGCGTTGTAGTGGTAGGAGGGGAGTTGGCCAATTCAGTAGTTATAAATTCGCTTCGTGGGGTTGGATGGGGGCGCAGAGAAGAGGTTAAGGGCCTCATGGCGCTGCTTTGACCGAGGTTTATCGAGAGGGTAATTCTTAACCCTCTGGCGGAAAAGGTGCTGGATCGAACCCTAATGGAGCGAGGATGGCCTGGCTACGTACAAGGTCCCGCTAAAAGACAGACGGCGAGTGTCCAACTACAGCAATGAAGCTGATCCCAATCTTCGCGAAAATTGTGTTCCAATAGAGCCCAATTATCCAGAAGGGCACGAGCTACACGATTCCGCTAGGCATACCGGAGTGGATGCTTGTTTACTATCCTGCTCCGATGATCAATCCCCGGGGGATAAGCATGGGAAAATATATTCTTGCGATGGGCGGCGACCGCTAGTGCGAAATATGACAGATAGGCGAGGCGGAGAACTCAGCGGAGAAGATTGAGAACTGTGAACTGGGTTCTCGAAGAGACTGCCCCGACAAAGACCAACCAAGAGGGTGGGAACTGATAACCATGGATTTATTCCAAGGCAACAACTGCAATCCCGGCTAGACGGTGGTCAAGGGCGCCAACTCCAGAGCGAGGAAGAGGAGCGATAGCATATCTTCCGCAAAATCCAATCTCACATACGCTGCACCGCCGGAGGTTTCCCCCACCGAACCATATGCCACAGATGATGCGGGAAAGCAAGTCGGCGGGAGTATGTACCTTTGGAGGTAACCTCGTCTTAATCTGAGTTTTCCGTGGAGCTTTTTTTGATTTTGCCCATCACTGCTTCCATCTTACACATTTATCTACTGTTTCCCTAGTTCCCTCATCCTACTCGGCTGATAGTGAGTCGTACTGATTACTGATTGTAGGGATTCTTCATTGAGCCTAAACGGTCTCCTTTTGCCGGAAACCTTCATCATATGCTGTTCACCAGGAACCACCGCCTGGGTCTCTACACTTATTCTGCATTGCCTCTCCGCCCTCTCATTCCCAATAACCGGCCACCAGGGCGCGCCCTCCTTATGCCGCACACTCTTCATTATCATGCAGCCGATCTCCACCGGCGGTTTTCGTCTCATTTATCGCCTCCTGCAGGTGAATTCCCTCTCAGCGAGGAAACGACACTCGGTCCCCAAACTTCTTTCCAGGATTTGGCGTTCACACACACACAGGTTATAGAAGGTGAAAAAGACACGTAAGGAACTTATGAGGACGTCATATGGCTTGTTCTGACTGAGTTCGAAGGCTGTTTTCTATTGAAATTCATGCTGCGGCCGCTCAATTGCCTGGTCCTCCGGCCAAGAGGCTGGATGCGGCCAGGGTCCATTATTCCCCCAGCCACGCTCTCTCCTTGAAAATATCAACTCAGACAATAGACAACACAACACCGGCTCTAATACTCGGGTAGGGGGGCGATCCATAGTTCAAGTTCTCAGTGAAATGTTGTCCTTTTACGAGGGTTGTTACGGTGTCGTCGATCGTTAATACTAGGTCTGCTTTGCTGATTGTTACTTGATCCAGGCGTATGCTGACGCAATTGTTATCTCGAGGGCGGACGTCTTCTATGTCGGAGATTATCTGGTGAGGTTGAATTGCGGGGGTGGTCGAGTGATCTTGTATGAATAGAGAGGGGGAAACTAAAATCTTCCAAACACGTCTTTTCAATCCTACCCTTGAAAATTTTTGCAGCTCGCTTGTCGTCTTCTATTCCCATAGTACAAGTGTTCATAGGTGCGCTAATAACCTTCAAAGCGTTGATGATTCCTTGATACAGGGAACTCCAAGAGTAGTGTTCATGGAGGCAATACTAGCAGAATCAAAAGCCTTCATGGGCATCTGGGCCCTCAACTCACCAATCGACTGGATGCTAACGGCACCCACCGCGGACCTGGGCTCTACCTTGGCCTTCTTGTGCTTCGAGAGACACTTCCGGAGTAATTGCCGTAGATGTTTTGCTAAATATTTCCTTGGTGCGGTTTACTACGCTTAGATCGTCCACGTTAGTGTTAATACAGCTTTTCTTGAGAGGGGATAGTGGAGGAGGGGTATATCCCTGAGAGGTACAGTAGGAGTCGTCCAGGCCATGTAATCCGCGCCCGAGAGTTCTTGGTGTGAAAGTAGGTTGTATCATTGCTTGCCCCAATACACCAGGTGGGAATGCCTTTTCGACCATGTAATCTTGGCTGGGGTTGCAGAATCCCCTCTTGCTCGCATGCTGGTCGGGGGTTCTATTTTTTAGGTCTTTTTCCAGCATCTCGTTTCCGAGTGCATCTATTCTGGATAGTTTTTGCTGACTTGGGTCTAAAACTTCATCGCAAAGTGATACTATCAGGTATGGGAGGGGACCTTGTCGGCTTTACTAAAGATGATATTCTATGAACAATCTCGGTGATATAAGGCAGGAAATGTATTGGAGCAAACAACAGATTTATGTCACAGTGGTAGAAGGTTCTGCTTAGGTTCACTGGCTGTGCATTCTCTCCATAGCGACAATATTTAACCTATCATCTTCATACTAGAACTAAACGACGCCGGATGACGTCGTTAGGATAGTGTGTTCGTAGGAGGCGGATAAGTCCCCCAGCAATTTCATGAGACGACGCGGCATGTAGCCCAGTCTCAGCGCTCTTGACCGCAGTATCGACTAGACCTACAGGGCCAGGTATAGCGTGGAAGAGAAGTTCCTGGCAATTGGCCCTAGGGAGAAGGTGTTCCTGAAGAAGCCTTTTGACGGAGGTTGTTTCACTAATCGAGGAATATCAGCATGGTTGTATAGTCAATTAGCCTAGAATTTACCATAACCTTCGCGGAGATGAGGAAGTGAGAAATCTTGAAATCCATCCGAGACACCCTTTCCGCTGATGACTTGCTGCTCACTTGGATAGACCCGAAATGGCGCTAAGCTACCTACCTGGCTAGTCTACCCCATATCTCCAACCCACTTCATAAAGCAAAAAAATCACGCTACCTCCTTACTATTGTAAGTCACCGGCGATCACTCCATGCTATTGTACCGTTGTACCTTTCCTATTTTCACCACTCGTTTGATAGTTAGTTCCTTTGTAACTCATTATAAATTGTCAAGGCGGAAGGGGTATACCTGGCTGTATACTATATGTGTGGACTCGGATTCATGGCCGGTCACTAACAGGGGTTAAGCGAATACGAAGGATTTATCGGAAGGATAGGCGTGATGGGTAGCAGAATACCAGACAACGGGCACATCACAAGACGGATATCCGGAGTATTGGTTTTCCGGGAAGGTCTCTGTATTTCCTATATAAACTCTCTGTAACCCTCTAGTTAGTTGACAAGCAAGCTGGATACGAGTCCTAAGCAATATACATTTTATTCCTCCTTGACTTCACTATTCTTCACTCTCAAACTTTCGTTCTCAAGTCCTCCCATCCGTAATCCGCCCTCAATCCACTGCTCATAACAACACTTACCAACTCATGTAACCCAACGATTCTACCGGGTGCCTGGCCAGATAGCCCTGCCCCCCTCAACCGACATCACCCGAGATGGAAAAAAGAAAAAAATTAATTATGCATATCATAATAATAATTCTAACCCTTCTAAAGCCCGCAATCACACTCTCTCACATCCCTAAGCCTGACCACAGTCTTGCTTCCAGCACTGCTACCCATCCAATGCTCCCCCCACCCCGGGAACCATACTTCCCAGCCTCATATCTCTCGAAAACCTGCTCCTCGTCCACAAAATCCTGCACCTCACCCTCGCCGTCTACATCCGATTCTTCAAAATCGACCCTAGCGAGGGGCGCAATTCCTCTTCAGGCCAATATGTGAGGACTCTGTCTGTAGCGTCACATGCAAAGCTTAATTTCCTCATCGCACTGTCCACCGACTCATCACTAGCAGAGGCCGCGGTGGACTTTGAAAACCGTTTCTCCAACGTGGCCCTATATGCCAGCACCCGGGAGATATCGTGTAAATTCACCTTCGCCTCTGACCTCCGCGCAGAGAGACGAATAGCCTTAATTTCACCAAGAGCGTGGCGGGTTGGGGTACATGCTCGCCACCTTCTGGCTGCAGATTCTGTACACGTATTCCACATAGGTGAATTCAAGCTTCGGTGAATTCTCGGGGGAGGCAAAGAGTTTGGTTCGCAGTGCGGGGGAGAAATGCCAGCGTGGATGTCCGTTGTAGCGGTGTACTCCTGCGGTTCTGGATATAGAGAGCGTGGTGCTGGGGAGGTTGCTGCTGTGCTGGTACGTGAGTGTTGCTGTTAGTAGGGGGTTCCATATATACCCTGAGTCGCTTAGATTGAGCTGATTTGTGCTCGACGGTGGACCGGTTGCCGGTTGAATCTCCAGCATCAATGGGGGTGGCAGCAAGAGTTGTGGGGTTTCCTCGATCGACTTTGATGAGGAGGCTTCGTTTTTTAGGCGGGACGAAGCGGGGGCACCCGGCTCCACCGACCACCTCGATGATTGCGAGCCCCCTGCACGGCATAGACATGACGAGGTTCTGGGCTTCACCAGGACACACCCCCGGTCTTAGCGTTGAAACAACCTCCTCCACCGTAACATCTGCACTCGCTCGCTATGACTATCTTAGTTATTAGGCCTTGGGCCCAAAGTGCCCAACGGAACACCCAATCTCATTCCTAGGCTAGAACACAGGTCCAACACCAAGGATTTGAATCTGCATTTGCTGCATGAACACCTCCTGGACTAAATCTATAGCCCCATGATCCAGTTGAGAAGTCAGCAATAATAAATTAACAGTTCTATCTGCCCGCCGATATCTTGTCGGGTTGAAAGGCATTGCCTTTAATTTTCTAATAGCGGCCATTATGGCCTCCTTGACGTTGCGGAAAGACAGCTGGAGGCCCATCTGCAGGAGAGAGAGAAACATAATATTTTCTAGCAGCTGTTGTCTTGCTATCCTTCCTGAAGCATTGAGAGCGCACACGTTATTCGGTATAGCGTATAGACCGGTCATTACCGCGACTCTATCCCGCGTGCTTTCAGTGTTCCCAAGCGTCCAGTCCGTCCATCTTTTCCCTAGGACGGGACGGACACCGCATTCTCTGCCACTGCCCGGGACGGACGCGGACTCATAGTCCGTCCTAACCTGTGCCCAGGGCGGACGGCCAGGCCCTATAGGCTTTCTATTGATAAGGTGTGATTGTGGCTGTAAGATGAAACGAAATGCCAAGCATAAAAATATGATCGCCCACACAATTGTGACAAAGGTTTTGCTATTCAACCACTCACTCATACACTCAGGCTCAAGACTTCACAATGCTCATTGCTTCACTAGCTTAACTAACTAGTGGGAATATTAGGATTCAGGTTACAGGTCATTTCGCAAGAGTTTCCATTGCTCGCAACAGAGGTCTACTTTCGTCCACGCATTTCTCCACTAATTTATTTTCAAAAACAGGCTGGGCTCACACAGTGGACGCAATATCAGATTGCTGAATGACACAGAGCTTTGATCGGTGCAAACAAGAAGGCAGGGGAAAATATGTAACTAAATAAAAGATGGTAAAGAAAAGAATGCGACGACAATTTGCTAATAGAGGAGAGAGAGGAAACGAATGTGCGATGAACAGTTGGATAACGAAATGAACAAGCAGAGGAACAAGCTGCCTTATATCCCCCACAGTGAAAACCTTCCATCTTAGAACGCTTCCTGTGCATGCTAAATCTCACATGAGATTTGTCTACTATACTGCCATTCCTCCCGTTGAGCTCAATTCCTTCTGAGGCGAGTATTGGATTCCCGAGGTTGTTGTTGAGTAGGTAACCGAGGATATGATTGTTGTTCGGCATTAGAAGTGCTTGCGTTTCATTGTAGGTGAATCGGTGTTTGTGGTTGTCGTACTATATATGGAGGGTGGATGTTTGATCAGGGATAAAGCTAACCAGGGTGAAACCGGTAGTGAGAAACAATGTGTAGCAGATTGTGGTGCCTCCTTTTCGTGTGACAGTGCAAATGGGAAAATATGTATGTTGTGAGCAGCCAAAAATATTCCAACAATTTACGTGTGTCCTCCTTACTTAGGACTGTAGGTAGCTACAGGTGATGGTAGGTCGACGCCCGTCATTACTTAGAACTATAGGTACCTACAGTTGACGGTAGGTAGACGCCCGTCCTTACTCAGGACTGTAGGTACCTACGGGTGACGGTAGGTAGATGCCCGTCCTTACTCATTACGGCCAGGCCCTACTGGAAGTTACCGTTTCCGAAAAAGACTGCAGGCCCGCCCGTCAACCTACAGGACTGCGGTGTTTAATAAAGACGGACGCCGTGCCCGGCCGTCCTTACCAACCCGCCCGGGACAGACGGGACTATATGACGCCAGGGCCCTGGCGTCCAGATTGGATGGTTGGGAACACTGCGTGCTTTCCATTGACTCTACGGCTCCGGCCGACTCGCCCTCCCGCATCATCTGTGGCATCTGATTCCGTGGGTGAGGCTTCCAGCGGCGTAGCGTATGTGAGAACATATTTTGTGGAAGATATGCTATCGCCACTCTCCCTCTTTCTAGAGTTGGCACTCTGGACCACCGTCTAGTTGAGATCGCAGTTATTGCCTTGGGGTGGATCTTATATACCAGGCTAGACCTTTCCACCTTGGGTGTTCTAGGGTGTGAAATCCCAGCCAAGGATTTATGAAGAGCAGCAAGATACCTGTTAAGTGTGCGCGGAATCTCTTCTTATCGATTCGATAAAGCACAGCCAGACTATTGTTGACAAAACTTCGGGGAATATTGATTAGACAGTCCCGCAGTATCCAAGAGGCCCCATAAAAGACTCCACCCTCCTTGACCTCAATGAATTATAGTGCCGGTGGTAGATCGACCTCACCATCTATCATCTGCAATGCTCAATGCAGCAAAAAAGAGAAAATGTCTTAATCATTAGGAATAACATGATAATCGCTCTCGGGCAGGAGGACCCCAACGCTGATTAACTACCGTAGATAAGTGCTCGGGTATGGTGGAAACGGATGCAAAGTTTTGGGTGGCTAGACAAGTGGTGGCGCTATAGGGCGCTATTTTTTCTTGGAGTAGCTACACTAAGTGCCAATTTTCAGAAGGTAGTTATGAACGTGAAAGTGAACTTGCTGTTATACTAATAGTCCCTCGCTTTCCAAATGTGGTTGAGCCGGCAAGCTAATTCAAGTGCACGCTAGACACCGATTTAAAGATAAACGTGCACACAGCAGAACATCCCTATTATGATTGTGTTTTATTGTATTGCGCTGTAGACCGACCATGCCAGTGGCCGGATTGACCCCCTCAGCGAGATTTGCCTTAATAAGCCCATACCAAGCCAGTTGTGATATGCTGATTGGTGGATACGTACCTTCTCGCTGAGGGGGTCAATCTCGCTACAGGCACGGTCGGTCTATCGTAGCTAGTAAATTTACTGAAACCCCAACAGATTTGGGTTATACTAGTGACCATATATGATGATCAGCATAGCCGAAGACTTATTTCATTCCCTCTACCATTTTTTTCTTTTTCTTTTGTGCGTCCTGTGCACTGCTTGTGTTAATCATCCCGTTGTGTCGTCCATACGGCAATTGCCCAGAGTTTGTCCACTAGAGGTTTTTTATTCTACTATCTCGGCTAATGAGTGATAGAGGACCACTCATACTCGTAAGGTAGAAAGACTCTTTGAATTATTGCTTAGGTTAGCTATCGAGAGGTATTTGGTTTTGGCGAGTTTACGCCTCGGTCTTTAGAAAGATAGGGTGTATCATGATGGATGTATTGTAGTTGGAATAATATACGCCGGAGCCGCATTGCGCTGTAGGGTACTCGAGTACGCGCATTGTTCTTAGCAGCCTTGTGGGGTATCAGGAAGCGCAGTTCCTAGCCTCACAGAATCTAGAAAGTCACGAGGCCGTGGGAAGAGCCTTTTTGTCCTGCAACGACCTCACGAAGGAATAGGCTGCGATTTGTTTAAGTTGGGTATGCGAGGCTTTTGACTAAGGGCCCGTTTACCTATAGACATCCGTCTAACAGCCTGTAACGATACCGACCGTTAAGGGGGGCTTGAGAGGGGGGGGGAGTGCGGCAAACTAGATGGCGTTTACCTAGAATAGGCAACGTAACTTTTGGACAGTCTAGTTACTGTAGAAGAATCTAGGAGAGTGGAAGATGGGTCATACACGTTTGCGCTACTTACCAGATAATGGTTGAGACGCCGCCGTCTAGTCCACCACCTATTACAAATTTAAGTTTTAGAAAAAGAAAAACAGTTGAAGGTGGGTAAATAAAACGGAATGAGAAAACCTTTCCCATACCCTCCTTGGCCAAAACTTACCCTCCAGAAACAAAAGTATGACCCTCAATGTACGGACCTCCATAGTCCAAGCGATAAAGTTTAAAAACTTTCCATGGCAAACTGCTCAGACAGAGCATAGGAGAAACAAAACAAAGAAGAGAAAGGATAGATGTATTTAATATAGAATCGTAGGAGTTCTTATTGAATAGAAGAGTAGCCAATACCTAATTGCCTACCTGAACCGGATATGATTTTCAAAGCATAGCGAGAGAAAATGACCATTCTGATCAAAGAAGGAAGATACTTTATATCTTGTGGGAAGCTAAAGGAGGCAATTGAAGCCTGGGTGATCGAGGATCATTTTACTTTCTCGGTAGTAAAGAAGGATATGAGGAGGGAACTAGATTATCATTGTCGAGCACATACTATGGGTTGTCCATGGCGGTTATTTGCATCAATGACGATGGACGGAGAGCTTCAGGTGAAGAAAACAGCAGTTCATATACCTGTATTGCAGCTCCAGTTGCAGCCCATGAAGTTGCAAATACACAAAACTGTCTTCGGAGAACAGTCCCACAGCACCTATTTGTCAACGAAACCATCAAATCTATGGAGATAGTAGAAACTATTCGGATGCACTATGGCAAGAAGGTCAATGATGAGGTAGCTAAACTTACCAAAGCTGCCCTAATTGCTGATTGGCTAGAACATCAACGCAAGCATTTCCACCAAATATCCTCCTACCTCTAACTACTCTACCAGCATAACAAAGGATTATACAGTGATCTTCATTAAACTACAGATGACAATAGCCATGAGATCTTTCAGCGTCTATTTATTTGCCCTAGGCAATCAAGAGAGTCTTTTCAATCAATGAGAAAATTCATGGCTGTTGATGGCACTTTTCCTAAGGCCAGATTTTTGCAAACTCTATTGTTGGCTGTAGGTATTGATGCTAATAGTAATATTCATTTACTTGCTTGGGGAATAGTGGAGAGTGAGAATGAAGTCTCGTGGAGGTACTTTCTTGAACATCGCAAAAAGTCAATTCCTCAGTCGGAATGCATGACTCTGATTAGTGATCAGGATAATGGTCTTCTGGCTGCAGATGCGATAATGGGAAATGGAGTTGCCCATGCTTATTGTTGCTTTCACTTAAAGGAAAACTTGTTTAAGTGATTTACACGCAGCCTTAAGCCCTACTTTTGGCCGATAGCACATGCCAAAATGAGCGATAGCTATGAAGCTGCTGTTTCTGAATTGTGGGAGTTAAGTTGTGGAGCTGCTAACTATCTTACAAATATCGATAAAACTCTTTGGGTTACAGTTTGTTTTCCAGATTAGAGCTATTGCCATAAAATATACAATATTGTCAGGTCAATAAATAATGTACTAAAGCAAGAATGTGTGGTTCCGATCCTCGACCTACTCAATGAAATTTGGCTATAAATGATGAATTTGTGAGTACGGCGATACTACATGGCCAGCATTCAAGAACGACAATAAAACTAATCTGACTTCATGCTTGGTCAGCTCATGATATCACATTCCTGGACTCGAAGAAATACTGTTACCATGGCTAATGATACATTATTTATTGTTTAGCAAATCAACAATAACCAATTTAATGTTAATCTTGAAGCCTGAACCTGCACATGCAGGTACTACCAGGAAAATGGTATCCCATGTGAACATGCTCTCAGTTCTATTGACTATCTTGGTCAATCGGCAAATACCTCTATGTCAGATGCATTTTCACTGACCACTCTTTGAAACACATACAGAAGTCACTTCAGTCCTATTGTACTTGCGGATCTCGACAGTTTTACGCTTAACGTAAAACCAGTTCCTCCGCCTTGCCTTTTCGCATCAACGTTAACCCCTAGGCTCGGAAAACCAAAGGTAAATTGTGCTATGCGTCCTAGCTACTGAAGCTGAATTACACAAGCCTGGAGCGTTATTATCAGCAAAATATTTTCACTGGTCCTGAAGTAACCTGGTTACTCCTGGACCTCTTGAACCTCTTGGTACACCACCCAGGACTAAGGTGGAGCCATTTTCCTCAGACCCTGGGTCTGCGGTCCTGGTCCGCGCTTTTCCTGTCCCAGTACTCTCTCGTCCACAATTCCCTCATCCCGGTGATCTCTAGTCCACCCTTCCCTTCTCCTGGCTATCCTATGTCCTTGCTTTGACTCTTCTATACTCTCTCGCACCTCCCTCATATACCCCTTCTACTCCCCGGCCTCTGCCTGCCTTAGCTCAGACCCATCCAGGTCTATCGCCCTCATCTCCCAGTTTACGCGTTTTTGATTTCAATCACCTTCTGTTACTTGCTCCCCCCTCCCATGTGACTAGTTTCTTTCGCTTCCCCTCAACATGTTCCTCAGACCCTCTTTGCGTATTCTGTATCGCCCCTGGCTCTTGCTTATGATCTTCTATCCATCCTGTTTACCTGGGTGTACCTCTCGATTCATCTCGGCAATATCCTGATTCTCCTCGTTCTGCCTCCGCCCTCTACTGCTTCTTCTGTAGTTGTCTAATCATGGACCAGCTCTTTTCTAGTCTGTGTTCCGTCCATCCCTATTTTCACCAGTTTCACCCAGCCCTGGCTCTGAGGCCCTCTGGGTTCCCTGTGTTCCGCGATCATCATTCTGCTGCACCACATACGCGTCGTACTTAACCCACTGGTTGCATCAGCACACCCTACTGTTCTCTAAATATATAACCTATATAAACAAATACTCATTCCCAACGAAAATCCCCCTTGCTGGATCTAACCAATACAAAAAGTCTAGTCTATGTCACTGTGCTTACCATCAATGCCAATTATAAAAAGCATATTAAATATAGTGAAAAACAGGAAAAGCCATCGATCAACGAAATACTGGCCAGGCTCGCAGTTCCCCTTTATACCACCATTCTGCTCCAAACCCCTATATACCTCTGAACTATCGTTCGCCTCTGAACTACCATTCATCTCTGGACTACCAGATAGGGTCTGCAGACTATACTTAGGTATTATCGTCACTCTCAATAAGGTCACGTACATCATTCCCGTTCGCATCCTCATACCCAGCAGTCTCAATTCATTCAGTCTCGTGCTATGACTTGATCTTTTGTACGTCCCTGTCTATCTTTCAGATTATTGCGTTCTTCCATGTCTCAGCCATCTAACCGTAGAATGAGTTAGCATAATTGATCGGAGAGGCGTATTTCTTCGGGAGTGGCTATTTGCGGAACTACCTTTTGATATGTTCCATAGTACCTGTTGTAGTTGTCTGTTAACCTATTTGCTACCTTATTCTCCCTAAGAAATCACTTACTGAACACCAAACACTGCCTGTGAGAAATCCCCCTCTGCTAAGAACTTGCTTCCTATATTTGCAGAGTCCATTAGGGCACAGCGAAGAGCAGTACACACGAGAAGATCTATGGGCCAACACTGAGGGCTGAAGTACTTCTGCGTATATGGCTTGGAGCCCAGATTACGCTAGTTGCTGAAAAAGGAGGAATGCAATAGTTTTACTATCTCCTCTACCGTAAACTAGCTAGTCTGATAACCTGCTCCGAGATCCACCATTTGGCGGAGAAATGAATCATATGTGAGAAGGTTATTCACTAGTGTCCAGCACTCAACTAGGTCCACGGTCGCCAAGTTATACAACTCCACCACCATTTTCCCTGCTTCTGAAACTAGATAGCCACGACAAGCTGATACACGACAGTTCAGTTTATGCAACTTTTAACCACTGAATTGTGATTCTCATTCTTGGTTGAGTTAGGGGACTTACCATCTCTAATGAGATTGCATCAGGAAGAAGCGATAATGCGTATTCCGTGAGCTGCTGAACCTCTGAATGGTAGTATTCTTCTGTTTCCCGCTTTCTCTGATCCAATGCCAGTGCCCAAGCCCTCTCGATCATATTCTCCATTACAGCCGCGAAAGGCCATAGTTGGCCTGTATAGACTTCTACTTGTAAATCAAGTTTCGCAGCATCGTAAACAAGAATATTCTCTGGGGAGATACTAGTAAAGTTGGGTTTTCAGAACTTGAGTGGTAGCTTCCCCCCGGATATCGCAGTCGCAGAGTCCAATGGAATCTGAAGTTAAGATATTGATGATGTATATCCGAGAAAGTGGGGCTGTTGCCAAGCCAGCTCAGTCCACAGACTCTTCTAGAGGTTCTTCTGTATTCCAGATTGCTGCCCCAAGCCTGTGGACTGTGGGTTCTCAGTTGGTGAATATCTTCTAATAAAGGGTCTCACATTGCAGTTTGCAGGGAACTCAGCTTTTGTGTGAGGCCACTTGCAAGAGCCTCTTTCTACCATGTCAGACTCACAGGAGAAGTCTACATCTACTATCACACTCAAAGGTACAGGTAGACCGGGTATAACCTGTGCATCTTGCGGCTCTATTTCGATAGCATAAAGTTCTGTATATAGAAGCTTGCCAAACTAATTTGGGTACTTTACAGGTAGACAATTCAGCATTGTATTTCTCTTCATCATCTTTATCATTAGATTTGCCATCCGAATGATGAGAGAGGTGCTCTGGTGCAGAACCATGAGGGATATGCTTGGGTTCAGAATGACGAGGAGGATGCTCAGGTTCGGAATGAAGAAGGGAATGCTGCGGTCCAGAACTATGAGTTGGATGCTCGGGTTTGAAATGACAAGGGGGATGCTCAGGTTCGGAATGACAAGAGGGATGCTCAGGTGAATTGGGATGTCTGGTCTGTTCCTGTCACCTGCCGCCATGCTGAGAAGTAGATGAGTGAGAAGCTCAACTTTGGGTTTGATTAGTCTGGGTATCCTCTCCTGCACGTGGCATGCCTTTAGTTGGCCGGATAGGCTTATGATGTGAAAATTGAAGTGCAAAGTGTGAAGTATGGGTAGGAAGATATAGGTAGGTTGTGGGGTGCGTGGGTGGCAGAACTTGACAAGGTATTTAGGTGCCTTTACCTCCTCAAACAAATACTCGACATGTAGATAATATTCTGGTAGGACCTTTCCGATAGAAGTCTTAAGATCAATTTCTCTCAAGACCGATCTTATAGTGGAAAAGTGCGCTGGGTTCGCTAGAGCTGAATGAAGCATTAGTACATACAACCCAACTCAGAGGTGGTGAAGGATATTTCAAGTCCTGAGGAAAGTACAAAAACCCAGTCTGGGACACTGGTGTGCATAGCCTAGCACCTCAAACAGCATGAAAGTGCTTCTGTGTATACAGTGTCCTATACTTGCCTAATTCACAGTTAACTTCAAGGTGAGTCCGCGGATTTGAAATTAAAATTTTGTTATAGCTACGGAGACAGTAGTCGAAAAGAAGAGAAAGAGGAGAATCTCGTGGAGCTAATAGGACTGCTGTTAACCTCTAATCGAATCCAGACCCTTGACCCTGAGATAGATAAAATGCAAACTCATAGACAAATGGGAAAGAAAACACTCTACCGCTACGTACTGATCTTGTAAACTCTAAATCTCATGCTCTATGAGACGGAGATACAAGACAAATGCAACTAACCATCCTCTATGCTGCAGACCAAAAATAAATGCTAACTCAGTAGAATACTTGAAAAACGACGAAATGAATCAAATCTATACACTCCCGCGGATGTAAGCCAGGCAACAAGAGCCTTCAAACACAAACCCCAAAATAAGAGGCAACCACCATCTCTAGCGTGCTGTACATAGAAAAGAAATCCTCACAACCCAAGTAGAAAAGAGAAAAACAGATAAAAGAAACGACCGAATACCGGAGATAAGAGCCTTTGGCCAGGAAATCCAGGATTCATAATAGTAGCAGGGAGTCGGACGAGGGTTGTAAGGACCAGCCCCGGCGAGACTGGGAGTGCCATTATCACTGCTCTGAATTCCAACCAAGATTCTAAACAGATCCGAAGCACCATCACCACCACCCTGATTGCCAGAAGGACTGAGTGCGCTATTATTACTTCTCTGGGCTCCAGAAGGATCAGGAGTACCATCATCATCACGGTGAGTGCCAGAAGCACAGGGAACAGCAGCAGTGGCTTTTGTATCAAACTGTGCCTCAAGCTCAGGGATTCTAGTTGCCCTAGTATCTATTAACTCCATATGGGAGAATTTCTGCCGAATCAATCCATGCGTGATCTGTCTCTCAAACTTTCCACGGCTTTGGTGAAGTTGATTGGCTCTATCATCTACCTCTCGCTTACAATATAGGATCCATGCCTTTGGAATCCGCCTTTGGCCAATATGTTGAATCCATGACATTGCTTGGGGTTGCTCATTCAGGTTCCAGAACCTTTACATGATTATGACATGGTTTACTGCAACTAGGTTCAGCCCAGTGCCCCCGAGGGCTGGAGTGAGGATCTGCAGCGCTGGTCTATTAACTGAGGCAAACTCTTGTAGTAGCCTGTCCTGGTCTCACATTACAATCCCAGAGTGATACAAGATAGAGTGAATACTGGCATGAAAGGTTCAGAGGAGCATCAGCAAAAAAACAGCCTGCCCCCTGTGCCTCATGTCATTGAGTTTTACGTTTTGGCACATCGTGAGTCCTATGATCGCGATATTAAAAATCCCGTTAGTTTGATTAAAGAAGATAATATTAATTCTGTTTTCTGCAAAATATGAGCAATTTTTATTAAGAACTCACGGACCTTTTACATACCGAAGTTGAGAAATTTGAGTTCATAACATACAACTTTGTAATGTAAAATGTCTATGAGATATTGATAAAAATAGCTCATATTTTGCTAAAATTAAGATTTGTATCTGATTATTAGGGGACACAATCGGAAGCATCATGATTAACCGGGGTCACTCGCGATTAGCCAAAATGTAAAACTCAACGACATGGCTCACCATGGAGCACAAAAGACAGATTTTTTTTTTGCTGATGGAACCAATTGACAGAAGATGCTTGACCTGCCAGTTGGGCAAAAATCACCACCGTATTTGGTACCCCTCCAGATCTACCCAACAACCACAGAATGCAAATATCTGAAGGCTATCTGAAGACAAACCGGCCGCGGAAGTTATGGCGATCCCATTTTGGCGATAAAGAACTCCTCTCTCTGCAAGGTCCGAGTCATCCGAGCTCAGATTGTTTTCCGGAAGGTCCATGGTGAGGAACGCAAGACGTCATGTATGCTGAACAATCTAGATAGTATTTCACTTGATGCTCTGGACATCCTCAATGTAATCATCCATTGCGGATAACTCATCGTCAGTGTATTGTGGGCGTACATCATGCTGAACGAGGTTGGGAATGCAGACTAGGGGCTCCACGTTTGAGTCTTTAGTCTTTCCCCAGTGCTGAATGGTCCACAGCCATGCTATATTCTTAATCTGCTCATATGCCTCCTCCAACATACTATCTTCACGCTTCGCCTCGGCTACTACTAAGTTAAGTGGAAAATGACTGTGGTTTTTCATTTTATCCTCATCTGTGATCTGAGGGAACAGCTTCTCAGTCTGCACAAGCCAATCACCCACTGTATGGTGCATTGGGGTACCTGGGAACTGGATCCTGCATGGAACATCAATTTTGATTAGGGAGTTGAAGGTCTGTGTTGCTCAGGATTTGTCTATAATGGATTCATCAAATATCCCAACCCCCACTGGCAGCCCTCCAGGAGTTCATGATTGCGATAGCAGGCTCAGTAGGCACTATACTATATTAGCTGAATGGCTCTGCCACACCTGGGGTAGTCAGGACTAAGGTTGAGTTTGTGGTGACTAAGCCTACATTGAGAATAGAGATTCATTAGGTCGAGCCCAGTCCTTGGAATCAAACTCTGGACTGGTCGCTCGGAGGCAGGGATAAGGTTGGCAGGAATGATAATGATAGAGGGTCATCTGTATATCTCACTCTCAGTGCTAAAGATCTATGGAACTTGTTCCAATTGTGCCACCGTTTTCCATCCGCAAAAAAAAAATCTCTCTTTTGTGCTCCACTGTCACAAATGGTGACTAGAAGGAAGAGGTTTTCACATGACTTATACTTATATAAGTCATAGGGTTTAGTATTTCACATGACTACGCGATAGTATGTTATTTGTTTGTTTTAATTGGTTTATTGTTTTAACATGACTCACGATTGTGGTCATATGATTATGACTTTGGCACATGACTCATAGTTATGAGTCATGGGTTTTACACATGTGATGCGAGTTGCACACATGATGGGTTTATTATGTTTTGATTGGTTAGTTGTTATTGCGCAGTGACTCGTACGAGTCAGCTGATGGATTTCAAACTGTGACTCATATATGAGTCATAGGGGCGCGTGATGCCAAGGATGAGTCATGAGTGGCGGGAAGAACGGTAATAAAAGAGAGCCCTTACGGCCTCTTGGTTTAGAGTTCTTCACGCAATCATCTAAGTTATTTTCCTACAATATACTTTATCTTTATTTACACTATCGGGCCAAGAATATAGTGTCTCTCACGAGCTTAGCGAAGTCTTACACGAGACAGGAGTCAGTATACTCCGCTGTCGTTATTCGTGTAATCTTAAGATAGTGCGATCACTATCTAAGTGAGAAAGGTTACCTGCAGCAAGTATCGCCCGAAGAGAAAGAGGATCGTAACATCCACAGTGAGACATGTCATTGAGTTTTACATTTTGGCTAATCGCGAGTGACCCCGGTTAATCATGATGCTTCTGATTATATCCCCTAATGATCAGATACAAATCTTAATTTTAGCAAAATATCAGCTAATTTTATCAATATCTCATAGACATTTTACATTACAAAGTTGTATGTTATGAACTCAAATTTCTCAACTTCGGTATGTAAAAGGTCCGTGAGTTCTTAATAAAAATTGCTCATATTTTGCAGAAAACAGAATTAATATCATCTTCTTTAGTCAAACTAACGGGATTTTTAATATCACGATCATAGGACTCACGATGTGCCAAAATGTAAACCTCAACATCATGAGGCACAGAGGGCAGGCTGTTTTTTTGCTGATGTCCCATCTGAGCATGGCAAGGGTGTGCCTGCTCCCGCCTGAGTAATGATATACTTGAGGTCGAGTAGCATGGCGAGCGTGCAATAGTCTTCCCCAATCTCATATAATCCACGATGAGTGCCACAGGGGGACGGTTGGCCGGGATACATTCTACCATAAACTAGAGACCCCAGTCCTGATGGGGAAGAAACTATTCATGGGGCATTTCCGGGGTTCTGTGCATGCAGGGCCCAATATTACCTTTGACTGGGGTGAGCAGTTCTGCTCCCAATATTTTCACGGCATCTTCAAACCATTGGTACTCAAAATCATTGTTAAGCTGGTCGCCACAGAGTCCAAACAGCACTCCAGCGCTAGTGGAAGTAGGATCCGCGGCCGCAGTTGCCGTTGCATTATTGTCAGCATCCAAGCTGTTGTTTTTGCTAATATATCTGGATATCGACCTAATGGTTCAATTGTGGACTCTCATGTCAAGTAGGGAAGGTGGTATTTCTGGAGGAACTCTATCTGCAAATTGTGGAAATGTAAATTAGCTGGTAAATTCTCAAAGTTTGACAATACATTGGACCATCCCATACTTGGGCGAGGATACAACTCATTATCATTATCATCATTACCATTATTCCAATCACCACCATCACCATCGCCATCATTACTATTATCATTATTATTATCATTATCATCATCACCTTGCTTTAGCCACTATTACCCGCGTTGTCTCCAGTCTCCGTTGCCCTCTCCTTATCATTACTCCTGTTTAGCCTGAACGAACCCAAAGACTGAGAAGGCCCTTCTCTATTATCTTCTGCCTTCAAGTTCCCAGGGTGATTGTCCCTTCCCGGTTCCCTCTCATCCTCATCCTTACCGGTAGTGTCCAGTAAAATCTCTTTCTAAGTCCTGTGATCCTCATCATTCTCTGCAGCTATGACTACCAGTAAAAGTCCAGCGTAGGATTCCAAGTTACAGCGGTTGTCTTGGGCCATCATCAATACCACATTCCATGAACCTTGGTCTGAGATACTCAATTCCCCACTGCCACCCTGCTCCACTCCGGGAAAGAGATCCAAGTACTCATCATTCCGTAGTGTAATAGTCATCTTGAGTAGTATGAGTATTCTTCTAAGTTGTCGGGCTTTTTCGCGGGCTGAAAGTACAAGGTCGGGTAACACATAGACGTTAGTATAGGTTGTACAGTAGATTCTATTATTGTCAGTACAGCGGAACGAAACGCTGAAAGAGCTAAACTGCAACTCTGACAGCTCCACCTGTTACTGCCACTTTGCAGGTGGTGTAGATGGGCTACTAGGAACCTTACCATAATCATCAAACCTTGCCTGCTTCCTAGTAGCCAATGCACTACTGTTGCCCAAGGGGCTACTGGTATTTAAGTGGCTGCTGGTACCTAAGAAGCTAGTACCAGGGAGGTTTCTGGAGGTGCCCTGGAACCTAGTAGTCTTGGAGCTTCTGGAGGTGCTGCAGGCCTTTGAAGTCTCAGAGCTTCTTGGGGTGCTGCGGGGCGTGGGAGTCAGGGGCCATCTGGGGGTACTGCGGGTAATGGTAGTCATGGAAACAGTGGTTCTCAGTGGGGTCGCTGAGGTCGCACTCACTGTATGGCCTTTGACGCGTTGGGCAATACTCTGAACGGCAGCTGCTTATGCGGCTTCAGCCCTCTCAGCTTCAGCCCTCTTAGCTTCAGCCCTTTCTCTTTCTTTTTTCATATGATCTTGGACCTTCTTCATCTGCTGAATCATGAATTGTGTAGTGCATACCCGACAATTCGCTGGACTCGTAAAATTTCCTAGAGCCCATTGATTTTGAAACTCGGTATACATTCAAAGGAGCCTAGACTCCGAATCCACAGTCTTCGCCTCAGCTATAAGAGCTACTAGTCTGACGATGAGGTCCGGATGCTGTTGACAATGCCATGTCATTTTAAAGTCCAAAACAAATATTTGATATTCCTTGTTGCCTATACTGGGATAACCAACTTTCACACAAATAACAGCTGCCGCTGGGGGTACAATTCTCAGAATGTCTATGGTCTGCCCCATAATATTAAGTTAGTAACTGCAGTAGTAGCAAATAGTAACAGTTTTGCTTACCCAATTATATATCTAATTTGGCTGGAAAGTCTTGGTACGCAGAGTTACTAGGTCAGCTAAGTTAATTGTTCTATATGTTGAGAATGTTAAATGGTCTGAAGAGGGTAAGGATCAAAAATTGGAGTCTGGAAATATTGGATTTGTGTACCTATTTGGGGACTGCTTAGTACCTATATGTATATATATTTGATACTGCTTCTGATAGTAGTAGTGTAGGATAAGGTCAGAAGAAAGAATTCAATTTGGAAAGACCGTAACTCAAAGCATGGCTGCAATAGTGTGTAGAACTGAAATGAAAGGTTCAGGTATAGGCGTGTCGGGTAGACTTCATCAGCAAAGATTTAACATACGTCTGACGCGCAGGCGCTGCGTCCTGACGTATCACTCGTCAATTCTTTCGTCCCCTATGTCCCGTGCGTCCTGACGTGAGTTTTAACGCCCGTTGCATCTGAATGCTGGGTTTCACTCTACTGGCGTCCTGGCACCTCCCAACCGCCCCTGGCCCTAATATATCGTCAGGAGCCCCTCTTCCTTCCTACCCTCTTTCCTACGTCCCGACGCTTCCCCAATACACCCTCTTTCCCTGCGCCTTCTGGGTCTCCTCCCGACGCACTCTCTCACTCATTGAGCGACATCCAACCTCTTTCGGGGGAGCGACGTACTAGTAGCTCTGGCCCACCATACTGGTAGTACTACTTGTAAATTTCACCCACGGTCTGACTAGCGTAATTCAAGAAATTTCAATTTCTATGTCTACTAGTATATACTACTCCTGATCACTTTCGTCTATATACTGATCTCTTTCCAACCTCCTGGCTCCACCGTTTGCCACGCCATGGCTCCGCCATTTCCCACGCCCTGGTTCCGCTGTTTCCCACGCCCTGGCTTCGCAGTTTCCCACACCCTGGCTCCGCCATTTCCCACGCCCTGGCTCCATTGTTTCTCATGCTCTGGCTCCCCGATGGAGCCAGGACATGGGAGCGACGGAGCCCAACTTTAACAACTTATATACATCCGTGTTAAATCATATAGGACTAGCCCCCTTTTGTGTAGTTCAATAGATCTCATTAAACATCCTTAAATCGATCCTGCTGTTGATAAGCCAGTGCCGGTCCATTTCTGGTATGAGATATGCTAGGCCTATGATCGTTCCTATATCCACAATTGTCAGTTCCTGGGGGTCATCCCTCAGATGAACCGTTACAAGGCCGTGTATGTCTGACCGGTGCCCTGAGTTAATCACACTCATCAATTGAACGCCTGCAAGGTGGTAGACAGTTTCCTGGTGCGTGTAATCCCTGATTTTGAAAAGAGCTATGAGCTTCGCTGGGATACACCCCCTAAGCACACCATCCGTCTGCTTGCCACCAGCCTGTATCCAAATAGAATCATTCCTGCTCGCCTGGTTACGGAAGAGTCGAGTACCAGTGCACCGGGCCCAGTGTATGTCGTGAACATCGGTTTCCTTGAACGCAAGCACTGGGATTTCAATTGTCGTCATTAGTTCAACGGTAGCGATCGAAGTACCGCCAGAACTTCAGGAAGCCGGAGCCCGAGTGGCAGGTTCAGTCGGCTATATCGTATCAATTCTCGACAAATTGTTTCCAGGCGATATGCAGACTCTGCAATATCGACGACGTTGCGTATCTCATCACGACGTCCTTTCAGAATCCTCTAATAGGCAGGTGGGACTGACGCAGTTCTCGTTTTCTCTAAATGCTCGACTACCTCCACTGGTTGATCTGGTCTGGTACATCGCAGGAATTCTAAGTACCAAAGTCTCATCTGCTCGCATGCTGCTAGCCGTAGCTGCTTAGTATCTGTTGCACTGCCCAATATTGTTTGAACATGATACCCGTTGTTATCTGTTCCTTGTGCGCGAGCTCTCCAAATCGGTAGAATACATAGGAATATTGCCAAACTGATAGATGTGCCCGCGAAAGTGAATTATTAGATGCATCTTAATAAAGTTAAAAGGGATTCGGCGTGGATCAAGTCCATATGTTGGTCATTTTCTTCTTGACGGTCTTCCTCATGTACCCGGGGCCTCTGCGATCTAGCGACTGACTGGTTTACTAGCGTACACTGGCGGCGTAGCTGCTTGCGCAGCTCATCAGCCTTGGCCTGCGTCTGTTTCGATAGCGTAAACTCCAAGAAGATATTTTTCGTCTCGTGAAAACGCTTCGCATAGTTTTCCATATACTGTATAGTCTCGTCTGTATGGCTTCGGTATTGAGCCATCATGCTAAAATTAAGTAGCGACCCGACGCAGATGAGCGCACGTTTGAAATGTCGTACTTGTGTGCTATCAGCCTGTCTCAATGACACGGTGAGGACTCCCAACAGACACTGTCCTAGAACCCTCATCTCCTTTCCTTGCCACTGCATAATCTCACGGCAAGCTTTTTTGGGCGCATAGAATCCCGGGTACGGCCGCAAAGGCTTCCAGGCGTCGTCAAACGCCTGCTGTCGGGAGTGTTTCTTGAGAAATCTCTGTATCCATTCCATCATATGCTTAAATAGTCCTAGATAAATCATATGTAGCAAATCCGGCATGTGCAGATCAGGCGCCGAAACTCTTTCAAGTCCTTGAAAAATATTTGGCCCTGTCTTTATACCAAGACATTCGTAACGTTTGTTTCTTGTCTAATTTCTAGCCCGATGATGTTTGGCGCCGGTTCCTAACTGATGAGAAGAGACCTCAGATTTAGGACAGGCGTTGGTTTTTATCCCATGTAGTGGGGCGTATTCCATATGGTCAGCGATCCACCCAGACAAGATCGGAAAGCATCTCCGGATTTTCCCGTCGGCACAGTCTATTGGGAGGCCCTCTAGCGGAGTATCTCTCAAGAGTTCAAAGATGAGTTCGAATACGCCCTGAACGGTGTCAGCATTAATCTGTCTCTGGAGTTTGGCTGCTGCAGGGATCTTGGCGAGTTTGGGCCGAACGGGCAATAGCGCAAGCAGGAGAACTGCAATTGATCCAGGTCTGTTATGTCTAGTCGACGGAAGATTTCCGATAGTAATATAGACTGGCCATGCCTTCTTGTCCCCCGAGAAATTGGTGAGATACGTCTGATCAGACATCCTAATGATTGGAACCACCGTCGCCCCATCGGGAAGTGTTTCCTACCCACTGTTAACAACCTTAAATGAAGGAGGGCAGAAAACTATACTTGAAGGTCCCACCACCAGTCGGCCGTATGCATTTCGGCATATATTCTCTGTCCATTATGATCCAATTCCCGACGCGGCGTATCTAGTAAGTCATCTCAGTAGGTTATCTGCCGAAGAAGATATCTCACGCAGTCCAGGATGTTGCGATAGAAGAATGGTAACGTGCTCTGGCCATCCTCACTGGCAACTTGTCCTTCAAACCATCGTAGATATGCACCATCCGGATCCAACAATCGAAAGGTTTCTCCATCATATACATGGAGCTATAGCCAATTGACTCCGGGTGACCGCGATCATTTGCAAAGTAATCATTGATTTGCGACTTCAAGGATTTCCTCTCAATGAACCAAGATGCAAGTTTGAACCCCTTCGCACTGGTGAATGAAGCCCATGGGTCCTGGCACAGTTTGATATGTTCTTGCTCATATCCCTTGAAGTCTCCAATTGCTTCTCCGGCGGGTTCTTAATGCGTGTATTTAGTAGCAGACGAAGACGTGTTGTCGCTAAGTGCGTCAGTATCGGAGTAGTACGTAAGGTCGATAATTGTGTCGTGTTCATATCCGGCCAGATCACTGGCAGGATCTGATTCGTAGTCTGAATCGGGGCACTCGCTTGGTTCATTCAGGTTCTGATGAATTATATCGGTTCTGGGGTCGTCAATCCGATATCGGAGGGGGATTTCGTAGGGTAGAAGCAAGAATGATATCGAGATCTGCATACGCGTTTCAGAGGTGTGCCTTGTATGGGCCTCCATGCATGTATCTTCGACGACAAAATGAACATTTGACTGGCATGGTAGATTTCGGCTCTGTTGATTTCAGGAGTCGTGTGTATATTCTGAGGGTCAGCGTAACTTGAAGGTTGTGGCAATCCTGCTCTTAACGCGTAAGGGTGAGAAGCTGGGCCCGGCGCTGCGCACGCTTTGAATAATCACATTGGAATCAGTTTAGCATTATTTGTCGCGCTATCACGTGGGTTCAGCTGTTTATCACTTGCTTTCGACTTGAAAACACATAATGACCGAAACACTAATCCGCCTAAACTGTCAATTCTTGATTCTTCTTGAAATCAACTGAAAACAATTCATGATGCTTTCCACCTCTCTTGAACGTCTGCGTGTTGTATATAGAATGTGGGTTGATCCCGGCGGAAGGGAGTTCATACCAAGAATAATCTCACAACGCCCACAATATCGACCAATATCCACAGCATCCACCATCTTCACAATATAAGACTCGTATCTTTCAGAATACTATCTATATAGACCAAAGTTCGATCGACATGCCGCAAAATATCAATAATGTACAGTACGTCCACATGGCGAATCCGGGAGTGGGCCAGGTGCCTCTGCCGGGGCAGACCTATCAACTTCCGCCAAACTATCTCGCAGGGCAAATTAGTATCAGTCGCTCGAATCCTGACAGTACATCAATTACGGCTCATAAATTCAACATGGGGTTCACTGCTATTCCAAAGGACCCGCTATATACAGCACGGCGGGACCTTGCGAAAGATCTGATGATAGCAAGAAACTATGTGCCTCGAGTCAGGGCCATTATTTATCCTGACGCCGACTTCCAGCCAATCGTGGCAGGTATGAGGAGATTGCACCCTACATGTGATCAACTCGCCACAGCATTGGCTGCGAATAATATGGCTCGTATGCAGGAGATCGATGAGGCAGTCGTTCAACTGGTTAAGGACTGTGTAAGGAAGTTGTTAACCACAGTAAAGGCTCACAGTGCTGGTGCCACCCAGGGTCAGCCGGGAGTCCCCTTTGCGCAGGTGATTGTTCCAGCGAATTAAGTATCAACAAACGTCCCAGCTCAGTGGGGTCTTGCAACGGCTGTGTCGAACGTTGCCCCAGTACTCCAAAACGCTCCCCCAGGCAACGCTCTTCCTAATCCACCTGGGAACGACCAAGCGCCAGTACCACCCCCCGCACCTCACGTAGCCCTATTTCCCCACTGGCAAAACGCTCCCCCGGCCAACCCTCCTCCCGCTCCGCCTGCGAACAACCAAGCGCAAGGACCACCCCCCGTACCTCACGTAGCCCTATATCCCCACTGGCAAAATGCTCCCCCGGGCAACGCTCCTCCCGCTCAACCTGCGAACAACCAAGGGCAAGGACCACCCCCCGTACCTCATGTAGCCCTATTTCCCCACTGGCAAAACACTCCCCCGGCCAACGCTCCTCCTGATCCACCCGGGAACAACCAAGCACCAGGACCACACCCCGTACCTCCCCAACCGGTTGCTGTCCCTGCCCCTCCAGTTGATGACCCTCCGTTACTAGTTGATGACCATGCATTACCAGTAGACGACCCTGCATCACCAGTTAGCAAGCTTGCTCCGCCACCAATTGCACTGTCCCCCCTGGCAAATCGCGCAATGGCCAACATTATGCCATCAGGTTAGTTCTTTTCAAAATTATCTGCGTGTTTCAAGCTTTTACTTACTAATGAAGAGAATACAGATTGGAGCGCTCTACTTGGGTGCTCACGTGCCGTGCGTATAGCTTATGTCCTGCCTTCGAGACGTGGCCTGTGGCTGTCAGCGAAACAAAGGGCAAAGGTAAACGACCCTGCAACCCCACGAGTACTCCATTGGCATCCCCCCCACATCGCTGGTGTAGAGTTCGCCAAGCTAGATTCCTATGACATCCTTGGACTATTAGCAATGATTTACAGAACTATAGCTTACTGCAGGATTTGCTACCTCATTGGCGCTACTGGCGAAGGTCTTAGAACACTGCGCAGATCTCCCAATCAGCCATTAACCTTTATAGAGTATATCTGTATCGGGCGCGATGAAGACGTACGCACCTGGCTTCTGTCTAATTCTGGTCTCGAAGACCCCTCTCAACCTTTTGGTAAATTGCTACCTTGATCAGAATGACGAGAGACCAGACACGTTAGAGCCGAGGAGCCTCCCGTATCTCGATCCACAAGCTGTCCGCTATTAGGCTCGTGGCATCCAGGGGGCACGAATAGGCAAGTCGCATTTTCGAGAACTGGAACTACTCGCCGGACATGATGGTGGGCAGGGTGATGAGCCTGAGGAAGAAGAAGCACCCGGGGATGATACGTCTAATATTTCCTACTCAGAATCTGCGCATGAATCGGAGGACATCACTGGAATATTGCCATCCGCCGTGGTGGAACGCACTGAATCCCTGGCGATCCGTATCCCGTGTGCCCTCAAATCATCGAGTTTGCTGAATCGACAGCTGCCATTGGACTTGCTTCATCGACCTGCTCAAGTCGGGAAAGAGCGTAAGCGCGGGGCTCATTTCGATACCGAAAATTGCGACAATGAAACGCTCAAGAGACTACGCTTGAGTTCTATCAATGAGTTTTTGAAGGCCAAAGAGGTACGGAAGCGCGACGCTCAGTTCGATGACAAAACTTCGGAGGAGCCTAAGCGAAAAAGGTTGGCAAAGGATTCCGTCGTGAGGGAAGGTTTGAAGTGCGATGCAAGACTTTCATTCAAGAGTCGATTGTTCGCTCGTTCAAACTAGATAAGCAGTGGGTTAGCAGTTTGTTCTGACATTTCATAGGGATGTTTGTTTTCTTTTCTGTTTGGCGATGAGTTCAGTGATGAGTTTAGCATGTAGATTGTTTACTAGATGCACATAGGCATGTAATAGTAGTTTAGTTTCATAGTGTTGCCGAAAGGATGTTCACCCTAGATAGCGTATAAGCAGTGCAGATGGGACGTGCTGTGGGGGGGTGTCGACGATGGTGCGCCAAGACTTCGAGGTCGGAAAGGGTAGCGACCTCACGCATTGTAGTTTCGCAGCTCTTGTTGCGGCTTAAACCCCTATTGAACATACATCGCCGATTGACATCTTACCCTGTAGGGCTATCCCCATATCACACTCGCGATCCCCTTGACGGCCAAATTTCTATTCAACATACAGTCACGCCGCGCCGCACTTCCTTATAGTTGTCCACTGGCAGATGGAGTATAAGAAGGCCATCCTCCACCTGGCTCTCCCCACGCTCAGTTCCACATAAACTGATCGTCTCCCCTTGTCAATCCTTCATTTGACATCCTTTCTTCGAACACCCATGACGCCACACGCCTGAAGAGCTAGAGCTTGAATTTTCACAAACCTCCTACTCATCTTGACGAAGAGTTCTTATGAATCATTCTTACGCCCCGCATCCAATGGCAACGTTGAAACAAATACAAACACCGGCACCAAAGACTAAGTAAGGATATTCTCTACATCAATTCAGGAGCGCATTATCTTAACATCTCCGTCGCTCTCAGACGTCATGCCATCCAAACACCCGCAGACGGCGAAGCCACCACTGCCAAGCGCAGAAAACCCTACCTGCGAATAGCTGCGACTGCCGGTGAGGATTCGAGAACATAAGAAATCTTCCATATTATCAAGACCACCCATTCTGTACCGTCAATCTATCAACTGACAGTTACATGGACAGTCGTTCATTCATATTGGACAAAAAGCCTGCATTTGAACCGGCCGTGCAGGATTCAAGTTGGGTGAATGGATACATCCAGTACTACGCATATAGCAGAATGGTCAGTCCTAACTGTAGGTGGGATCAAGGGCGCGCGCTATGGCGAAATTTCGTACGCCCAAGGCTGATGTGGGTTCCCCAACCGCGACGGGTGCAAGGGTCCATACACGACGTGGCGCAATCAAATCAAGGCCTACATCACGGCGCTCTGATGGAAACCCGGATCCCTGACTGACGATCAATTGCACTCAGTCATCATTTTCGCAAGCGCCCTTCCCCCAGTCAAAGTCCAGATTTCACGTATAAAAAACAAGCACGGCCAAGAAGACGTTGCAGAAGTCGAACGCCAATTAAGGCACTTAGTCAGGGACATATGTAGAAAGCTTCAGGCGATGATGGATTGTCTTGAGGCGGAGTGCTGAGAAACTGGATAGGACACTAACACGGAACATCAGAGTAAGTTCTCATCCCAGCTATGGTACGTTTCGCTATCCGGCGACTAGTACTTACTATTTTTTCTACCAGCTCAATGCGATTGGGCTTCTCCATATTGCCCATGGGTGATAAGGCTCCATATTGTTCGTAGGACAGGCGGTCCCAAAGCTAACCACCCTTTCTTGGACCACCGCTGGTATGCCACCGACCGCGGCGAAGGGATCGCGTGGGACGTCCTGGCATCACCCAGCATACAAACCCTACTACAGGTACTCAAGCGACAACATGTAGTGGAGGCAATCAGTTATCCTCGATATCTCATCGGGGCGACCGGGCACGGAGCCACCACATTGCGCCAGCAACCCTCAGATCCTGTCCCTATATCTGAGCTCATATTTTTATCTAGAGATGATGACATTCAGGCATGGCGCCTCGCCAATCCGGGCAAACATCCTTTGTATCTTTTGGTGCAGGAGTCACGTCAGGATCTGGGCAGGAACCGAGAGGAGACCCCCGCGCCTGCTTCCGGGCGATAACCTTTTTTTAATCACAAGGTCTGGGATCGCTGGGGCATATGGATGATAACGTAGAAGAGGAACATCCCAGCGACGATGGCCACAACGACAGCTCCGGCAAAGACAACGAAAGCAATCCTGATGAAAGCTTGGGCAAGGACGGTTACAACGACGAGGAAACGTCGGGAGATACTCGGGCGCCTGCTAGGAATCCCCGCCGTACTAGTAATCGCCGTCGTACTAATGACATTATTGTTGTTGTAAGTGTTTGTGCCCAATGGGCTTTTGATTCAATATCTTAATACAAACTCTATGGCTAATCAAACACCTAGGATGAGGATAAGGATGTTCGTGAACTCCCACGCGGGGGGACTCAGAAAGCGACTCTCCTCCCCTTGGTAATATACCTAGAAGACGTACCCAGCATTCCGAACATAGGGACCCAGACACCGGGCCCTCTAAGCCGTCGGAGCAAGAACAACTCAGATCTATGAGGGACCCGACTCCCATTCATGGTCCACCTGGAAGACGTACCCAGGATTCGGAACATAGGGATCCGGGCACCGGGCCCTCTAGGCCGTCGGAGCAAGAACAACTCAGTTCAATGAGGGATTTTGTCCAAGCGAATCCCTGGGCGATACAGCTATTAAGGACTCCCGAGGCTGTGGCGGCTGAGCCTAGACCACTGACTGTGGTATCCGAACCTGGACTAGCGACTCTAGCACCCAAACCAAGAGAGGGTCGTCGTCACGCTCGTGGGCATGATGGCACCATACATAGCCCTGTTTCCCAACCTGAACAATCTGAGGATCACAATATTCATCGTGGGATGTCCCCTACCCCCAAGCCCGAGACCTTTACACTAGCAGCAACTGCCCCGCCTGCTCCTACGACCTCTACTGCTCCTGCCCCTATAAGCGTTCCTCCCGGTATAGCTAGCCCCCCTGCACCCCAGCAAACTATGGCAGCTGGAACTTCTAGGGATGCTAGTACGCACCCCAATGCCACACATACCGTTGGAAAAAAAAAGAGCCAAAGGCCAAGCTGACACATCTAGTCTGAAAAGGCACAACCAGCCTGAACCCCCGACGCCTATCCCCCGTCGAGGGCCAAGTCGCCGCTCACGTCGCTGAACATAAATATCTTCACATTTTTTCCAACCCCCAAATTCCCCTTTTTTTTTGATACATCTTTTCTAGTCGTCTGGCATTCTTTAGATTTTCGTGGGTAGTTGTCGCTTGTATAATAGTAATAGTATTCAAACCCAGAGGCCCCCTTCAAGTTGCTTTGGCACCTGGTATTCGCTACCTTTCGTAAGTTTCTCGTACTAGTAATTGGGGACATCTCGTTCTAGGATGTTATCTAGAGTAGCGTCCACAAACTGCGTGGGTCTATCGCTAGGCTGTGATCTTAGTGCTTATTTTTACATTGGGTTCAGCTGCGCTAATTGGTCGTCGGGAGATGAAGGTACATACCGCCAAGTCTATTTACATATATTTTCATGGGTTCAGCTGTGCTAATTGGGCGTCGAGAGATGAGAGTACATGCCGCCCAGTCTTTTTAGGCGTGGCGAATAAGCTGAGTGATAACTCAGTTTCGACTAATTCTTCTTTCACGACTTTGTGCTGAGCCCTCCTGGAGTTGAGATTGTCTGCGTCGCGAGCGCAAGTTTGACGATCCTCAAAACCCGTTCCGCAGCCAATTCATCCACTCGCATACCGAGTGATATTCTGTGCACATCTATATCCAGTATCGCGTGAACAGACCGACTGCGTCACTTATTCGCGAGCCCCTTGTATACAGATTCTAAGGCGCCCAACGCTCCGATTCGACATCCTGAAATGGGGTAGATAATCCTAATCTGCTTTCGGCATAGCAATTGTCTCGAGAGCAACCTCTCGTCCTAACCGACACCACTTGCAGCTAGATTTGGCCCAGACAGCATGTTGGCAACTCTTTCATTTCACGTAATTTTTCTGACGCCCGAGTACCGAATTGTCAGTGTCTAGTCCTATAGATTAGTATGTCTCCTTCAAAGCACAAGAACGATTCTGAAAACGCAGTTTCGTAGGCTAATTTTTACTCGGATCGCACTCCTTCACTCCATCTAACTCTCTTCGTGAGAATGTGCTGACTCCAGGACTTGAGATTGTCTGGGTCGCTGGCAATAGGATTGAGTCCGTTGCCCAGCCAATTCTTTGAGTTGCATACCGAGTGATAGACTGTGCATGGCTATATCCGGTCTGGCCTGAACTGACATGTTATACTTATTCGCTAGATGAACTCCTTACATACGGTTTCTAGTGCTTTCAGCGCTGCTGATATGGTGTTCAGAGATGGGAGTAGATACTCCTAGTGTACTATTGGCGTGGTGATGTCTCGCGGGCAGCTCACATCGCCAAACGACACCCCTTGCAGGTAGATTTTGCCTAGCCCCGACACTGCGACACCTTCATTTCGTCTGATATTTTCCATGACGGACCAGTGAGTCCTATGAGATTCAAGAAAGCCTAGATCACAACGCAGTATTGAACACTCCCAAACCCCCTTTGTGTAGGCATTGTTTGCTCTTGCATACCAAGTGATAGTCTGTGAGGCTACCAACCCCCTAAATCTTAGTGTACGGGTATAAGACCTAACGCGTCCTATTCAACACAAGAATCATGATAGACTCCTAGCCTTCACAACGCAGGACATATATTTCAATTGTCATACGTCCTGATTCCTATCTTACCCAACGCTCACTAACGGTCCAGTATCCCACCATGCATTCGAATTCACAGAGTCAGCCAACTTCCTGAGTGGGCAATCTGAACGGGCGTAGGCACGAAGTTCTACCCGAAACCATGGGATCCAGTCAGCCAACTGCCCGAGTGGGCAATCTGAACGGGCATAGGCGCGAAGTTGTACCCGACACCATGGGATCCAGTCAGCCAACTGCTCGAGTAGGCAATCTGAACGGGCATAGGCGCAAACCTGTACCAGACAGCATAGGATCCAGTCAGCCAACTCCCTGAGTGGGCAATCTGAGCAGACGTAGGCGCGGCGCCGAACCCGGCACCATGGTATCCAGTCAGCCAACTACCCGAGCAGGCAATCAGAACAGACGTGGATGCAAAGTCGTACCGGAGGAGTCTGGATCGGGAAAACAGCAGATTGAACCAGGCAGCTTCCGTAGTACGCCACCAAACGACCAGTTATCAAGTCGGAATTCTTCCCAACCCCCAAATGCCAGACATCATGAGGGAAGACTGCCAAAGCGCCCACTCAGGAGCACAATTCAGACTACAGCGTATACCGAACCTGAGATGGAGCCTGATGGACAAGGACATCTGGAACCTGTTCATCTTAGCGACAATAGTGGCGATGAGGAGTACCATGATTCAGACGACGGGGAAGAAACGGAACAAGACACCGAACCTGATGTAGAAGTCCTCGATGGCGCAGATGGCACTCTATCCGGCCGACTTCGGGGGTCTCAAGCGGCTGAGAGACAGGGAAACAATAATCTAAGGAGTGTGCGACTTTCGACCACCTCCGGATCGCAGAACGCAACTCTTGTCTGGCGGCCCCCCCGGCTCGTGTAAGGATAATACCCGGCAGGGCCTACATCTTACCAGCGTTCCCGTCATCAAGTATAGCACTGTATTGGTCTCTACTTGGAATCCCTAGTACTACTACATCTGGTGTTAGAAGCTCGAGCCCACCAACAAGCGAACTAACCACACCACAGCCCGAGCGCATCAGGGGCGTAACCAACTCATGGCGAAATACGGTAACCGGGGTAGAAGGAGAAATAGTAGTCGTGGCAAAATATCTGATACTTCAGTAGACCCTCATTGTTGATCCACTCCCGGACCCGGTTACTTTGACGTCAGCGGTGCACGGTGTTTGGAGTCGCGTGCAGGATGAGATTGCGGACGCCGAGAATTTTAAAGCATCTGAGAAAAGTCTTGACCTTGTAAGTGCATTCGGATGTGATAAGATATAGGGTGTTTTACTAACTATCAAAGATACGGCAAAAACACTCGGCTGTGCGAGGGCAATTTGTATTTTATATAAAATAACATAAAGAAATTATACAAATTGGGAGGCGACCCGACAGCTATCGTGTGTAGGGTCGAATACCTGCTCGAAGAGGACCGGTTCATGTAGCCCTCAGATGGATATGAGGTTGGTATCACGGATTGAGAAACCTCGATTTTGGATCACTACTGACTATGGACTGGGCGTAGGAATTAACCTTCCGGTTCCTTGCGCCCCAGATTGCCGACGCAATATATGGTAAGTATTTCGAGGCAAGAGAACAGTGGGGATCCTAAACCCGGGTTTTTCAGAGTGTATCAATGAGACGATCGTCTGCCTCACATGGGCAATACTCTGCCATACCCTGCGGGCGTGGCGAACTGGGGCCCTCCTTGACCCTCCGGAGTTCAAGTCTGAGGCCGTCAGAGGTAAGAATTTCCTGATCTCTGGGTCTTTCGTTCCGTTCGTTAAAGGCGTAGAGAGCTCACAATTCGCAAGATCTTTTCTTACGGCGGAGGAACTCATGGCTGGGGTTCCCAAGGGCGACGCAAGAGCTGATGCTCCGGAATCTGGGTGAAACGATCATGGATAAGTATAACCAAGAAAATCGAGTTCTGAAGGAGAGGCGCGAAGGCTTTGCCAACATTCATCAGGCAGTTGACGCGGAACTGGAGCGTCAGACACCCAGCCAGAATTCGAGACGACCCGCTACGCGAGAACCAACACCAATCAACACTGGCATGAGGAGCCTAGTAGGATGCCTGGAGAGTCAACTGGAGTGTGAGCTATCCAGCCAGGAGCCTAGACGAGCAGCTGCGTGAGAACCGACCCCAATCAATACCGACGGCAGGGTCCTAGAAGGACACCAGGAGATTCAGGCTGCGTCGCAGGAGAGCGCCAAGTGATTCGACTTTAGCCAGTCAAACTTTGCTCGGGCGCTTCGAGGCTTGGATGCTGAGTCGGTGACTTTTAATGACTTACTAGACTTGACGCTGGAGCAGGAGCAGGAGAGCGCTGCCAACACAGATCTAGCCAGTCGCCTTTCCCTGAACCTGGATGACTTTCAGGAAGATCAGGCAGCTGCGGGGGAGACCATTCGCCCAAACGGCGACGAGGTCATATAGAATAAATAGATTTACTAGGCTGAGCGGTGTGAGCAGGACGTAGTGATGGGCACGATCATGCTCGATGTTCAAGCATGATCGTGCCCATCGTGCCCATCGCTACAGGACGTTGAGGGGATCACAATGTAATAGTAGTAGATAAGATAAAACATGGGAACAAAGCTTCATAGAGTACCAGGCGTGGAGTACTAGTACTAGTGACAAAGTCATGAACCGGCCTGTAAGATGTTGAGCAATCTCGAAGGCCTCTGGAAGATAGCCGTATAGATTCTCGATGGCGTCAGGAGACTTTGGCCTAGCCTCAGATGGTATCCTGCAGGCGTCCAAAGAGCACCGAGCAGCATCGGGATGTGATAGTAAACGTAAGCTGCATTATGATGCGATTGGTCGACAAGGTGATCGTCAGGAGGTGAGAGGCGAGGAACAGAGGCCGTCAGTATGCGAGAGGCTAGAATCTGAGGCCCTCAGGAAGGGAGAGGGGCAAATCAGAAGGCGTCGGGACGCAGGGGCGGAGCATTGGACATCTTGAGAAAGGAGAGGACGCAGGGATCGACGTCGGGATGGCGTTAGGATGCGGTGTGATGGGGATGGCGACGTCCGGACAGGACGTCACCCGGATGTTGCATCTAGAATCGCGGTTGACTTTTTGACCGTCCCGAGAGTCAGAAGCACAGGACGCTCAGGACACTTATTTGAATTTTTGCTGATGGACAGAAGAATAATCTTGCCATCAAGTTATATTGGTGGCAATAAATTCATGCAATAGCTCTATCAGGACAGTATGGTCCTGGTGTGCCACTTTAGAAAGCCTTCACTATTTATTACATTTACGGCTAATCCAAAATATACTGAGATTCAGGATGAGCTATTTCCTAGTCACACTACAGCTAACCGCCCAGATCTCATGGCACGAGTTTTCTATCTCAAGCTCCATGATTTGCTGGATCAGATAAAGAATAAGGAAGTATTTGATCCATCGCTTGGCTGGGTCTGGACTATAGAGTACCAGAAGCGTAGACTTCCTCATCTCCATTTGCTGTTATTGCTCAAAACAGATGTATAGTTCTTGACAGCAGCCAATATTGACTGCTTTATATCTGCTGAAATCCCAACTGAAGATAAAGCCATTGGTCAACAGTTGAGAACTATCATTCAGAATAATATGGTACATACACAATGTACAGGGGGAAATGGTTATGCGCTTTGCATGAAAGGTCTAAACCCAGCAATTGTGACAACCTGTCATAAGGAATACCCTCAGAATTTCCAGGAGGAAACTATGATCCCTGAAAATGGGTATCCTTTGTTCCGTCTTAGGAATACAGGCAGGTCTTTCACCATTCCGGTTCATGGAACAGCAGGTACAGTCTCAGTGGTAATTGACAACCATAGGGTTGTACTATACAGTTCTTATTTGTCTCTCCACCACAATGCCCATATTAATGTAGAGGTTTGCAGTTCAGTCTAAGCTGTGAAATATATTCACAAGTATATTTATAAAGGTGGGGATAAAGGTACAGTTAGTATTGATTCTGAGCATGATGAGATCAAGCGCCATCTTCATGGATGGTATATAGGTCCTACTAAGACTATTTGGCACTTGTTTGCATTTGGTATGCATGAGGAACTGTCAGCAGTGACTCATCTTGCCCTTCATCTACCAAGTCAACAGCCTATTTACTTCTCAGAGCATGCTGATATTGATTAATTGCATGCACAAATTGAGAAGTCCATGACCATACTTATGGCATTCTTTGCTTACAATACTCAGAATGAAGATGGCAGACAATACCTGTACTATGAATTCCTCGAGCATTATGTATATAAGGGAAAAATACTAGTATGGAAGAAGAGGCAAAGAGGTACAGCAATTAGCCGCATGTATTTTGCCAGTTCTTTTATGGGAGAGAGATACTATTCCTGCTTACTATTAACTGTAGTTTGAGGAGATACTAGCTTTGAAAATCTCAGAACAGTAGATGATATAGTGTTACCTACATTCAAAGAAACGTGTATTATACTAGGTCTACTAGAGGATGATGGGAAATGGGTGGCTTTGTTTCATGAAGGAGCAGAGTTTATGACTGGTAGAGCTTTGAGACATCTATTTGTATTAGCTCTCCAGCATACCACTATCACAATTCCCATTGCCATATGGGAAATGTTTGAAAGAAGCATGTGTGATGACATTCCTCATCTGCTCATAACAGGAAATATCCCTATTCCAGAAGGTACTGAGGAAATTGAAGATCAGATTAACCTTGACTATAGTCTCTACCTGATTCAAGAGTACTTGAATGAATTTAACAAGACCCTACCAGAATATGATTTGTCTAAACTAGTCCTCAATTGGACTATTCAAGATAGAATTATTCATGGCATAATATTAGAAGATAAATTGAATTATGATAGAGAAAAGAAATAAGAGACATATGATAGGATGAGAGTACAGCTGAACCAAGAGCAATCTGATTGTTTTTAGGTTATTGTAGCTGCTGTACATCAACATAAACAGAATCATCAAAGAAATTAGCATTCAGGATTCTTCCTATAGGGACCTGCAGGTACAGGTAAAATATTTCTGTACAACTGCCTATGCAGCTACCTCAGGTCCCAAGGAAAGATTATACTCTGTATGGCCTCATCTGGTATTGCAGCACAATTGTTACCAGGTGGGCGTATATTTCAAGCAATTCACCTCTAGCTCAGTTGATTAGAAAGACATCATTGATCATTAGGGATAAGGTACCAATGCAATATAAGTCTTTCTTTTGAGGCAGTTAACTGGAGCCTGAATGACATTTGTCATGTTAGTGACAGTTGTCTCTTTGGTATCATTCCCATAGTACTGGGTAGGGATTTTGCTCAAATCCTGCTAGTAGTACGATGAGGCTCAAGGCAAGCAACTGTGCAGGCATGTATTCAGCATAGTTCCATTTGGAACAGTTTGCAGATACTTAGGTTAAAGATAAGTATGAGGATAGCGGCAAATAGTGCTACTCAGTTCTTCATTGACTTTCTTAAAAGTCTGGTGTTTAATTTTAATCAATTTAGTAAGATTTAGCTTCCACATTTCATTTGCAAGGTTTCTACCATTGATGAACTCTATGATGAATTGTATCCCCTAGTACTATTACAAGAAGCTGTCACATCTTATAGTGCTCTTATTGGACAAGCAATTTTAGCGTTCAAGAATGACACTGTGAATGATTTCAATGTCATACTTCTTGATAGAATGCCTAGTATAGAACATCGCTTTGAGGTAATCAATACTGTTCAATGCAGCAATGATACCAATCAAGAGGAACACTATGCAGTGGAATATTTGCAGAGTATTAACTTAGCCTCTCTTCCACCTTCATGTCTCAGACTCTGTATTGGAGTTCCACTGATTTTGATTAGAAATTTAAGTCCAAAACAAGGGATGTCTAATGGGACAAGATTAGGCATTAACCAAAATTGTCTCCAAGTAGCGAATCTAGGAGGTGAGTGGGATGGTGAAATCCGCCTGCTACCAAGAATCAAGCTGCCAACCACTAAAGAGGATCTGCCCTTCATTATTGAACGTAATCAGTTTCCTGTTCGTGTTTGCTTTCCTATGACAGTGAATAAGTCACAAGGGCAGTCATTGGAGAAGGTTGGTGTAGATCTTCGCACTGATGCATTCACACATGGTTAGCTCTATGTTGCACTCTCTCAAGTGACCTCACTTGATGGGCTTACACTATTGCCATGAAGTAACACTCCCACTGTTACAGAAAACATTGTATTCCCTGAAGTGCTTTTATAGAGTAACTGAGGATGGGTTACCAGCCATTGGGACTTCAGGCCAGATTCACTATTATATCTTGCCCATATAATATATACTGAATCGAGAAACTGGATCCAGTACAGCCTGCTGTTAATGGTACATATACTTTTTCCATCATGTATTTTAGTTTTATATACTTATTTACTACTTTAATTCTACATATTTTTCTACTTCTTAATTATATTATTCAATGATAGTCAGTGTCATAAGACCCGTAGGGGCGAGAGGGCTGCTAGTATTGAATACAGCAATATCTCTACACCTCTTAAGTTGATATCGGGCTAGCATTCTTCTGGATATTAACTTTTCTGGCTTACTCGTTAAAAGTTTCCTGTGCATACATTACATTCAGCTTAAGTTACCGGTGGCGACTCCGAAACCCTGCGATCGGCCCGGGAGGAAATTCTTCAAATATCGGGCGCTCCCCGGGTATCCCTTTGTCGGCTGAGACACTGGCGAAATCTCTCTCATGCATTAGCGCCTTATTCAGTCTCTTGGCATTCCAGTGATAACATAAGCATGTGTACTCAAAGCTACACAACACAGGAGACTCAATCATGGCAGGAATGTGCTGTTGTAAGTGGCCAGCTCGATTTGGTTGCCACCGCCATAAAGAGGCTCAGTTCAAAGTCACATGACTCGCTAGCTACAATAGGCTAAAACCACGACGCTAATGCATGATGGGGATTTCTCTAGTGTCTCAGCCGACAAAGGGATTAACCAACCGTACGAGAGCTAAAAAACTTTCCTCATTCGTCAAAAGTGCTTAAGCTGCATTCCTTTTCCGGTCTAAAAAGGCCACAGATGAGAAAGAAAGGTGACTACTGCTAGGGGAGCTCGGTGAGCTATCTGCCAGATTTCACCTACCGCTAATGCAGCACCAAGGTCTAATCTACAACTCCTATTCAAGAAAACCTACGGCTTAAACATTTCCGATACCTACTACTATCATACAATCTTCAAGTTTTTCTACACCCCCTCGTCGAACCCTTATTACTAGCCCAACACTCTACACAGTAACACCAACAATAATACAAGCCAGCATATAAAAGAAATAAGATGAAGCAAAAAATAAAGCCACGAAAGCTAACTCCCCTTTAACCCCCAGCCAACCTGTAGTTTTCCATCAGCCGGACGAAAAGCCAAATGAAAAAGATAAAAAGCTATTTCGGTGAGCACTGTTCCGGATGTGGTATCCCCGCGGGAGTCAACGCATCAATAGTCTTACACCACACTTCGAGACGATCAGACTCTACATTCCCAGCTTCTAGGCATTCCTCAACGTACGTGCTGAAGCCCTCGTAGCCGTCTTCAGTAAGCTTTTCGTAGATTTCTTTGTCGCATTTTTCACGAAGATACCATCCCGCGGCACCGAATGTGTACCTTATTTCTATTAGTATGAGCGTTAAGGAATAGGAAAAGGGGTGGGGATTACTGGTCCGGGAGGACAAGTGCTCGAACAGCTTCCTGCGTATCTTCCGGTATCTTATCGATCGCCGCAGAGTTAAGGTACAACCTCGACCCACTCCGCAGCTTCAAAAGCTGCTCTTGAAGCTCCGGCTGATCCCACGCATAGTCATATATGTAATTGAACAGTAACATCCCTTTTGCTACAACCCCTCAGTCCCTAAATTCAGTAAACCACTCTTAGATTCTCTTCCATAGGATTAAGAATACACACTCCCCTGCCCCCTCCTCCCAGGCATGCGGCTAATATTCTCCTTAAACCCTGAACTCTCGTACAGCATTGTAGCGACCAACGCTGCCTTCTGACCTAGACTGGTAAAATTGTACCTGAGGAAGCTGTTGTTAATGTACCCCACCGAGATCCCCGCGTTGGTGCACCCCTCCTTCCTGAAGGGTTTACTCTCCGTCCCGTTCCAACAGGACGCGGACGACGGCCAGGCGAAGATTATCTGCGATTCCGTTATGGGACCAATTAGGACTGTGGTGTCGAATGTGTTCCTCCACGAGGGCGAGTCCCACATTGCTGGCTTCCAGGCGCCTGGATTGAAGTGGTTGGCCGAGGTTAGGGAGAGGAGGGCGAGGAGGACGAGGGCTGTTTGGACCATTTCTATTTGGAGTAAGGGGGTGGTTTTTGTTTTGCTTTGGACGTGCTGTGAGGTTAATAGCTAGATAGATATCTGATCGATAGTAGGTAAGTAAATATGGGCAAACCTCGGTGGGTCAACACGCTACACAGTATCCTTCCAGTGAGCAAGAAAAGACTCTCAATAGTACGGAAAAAAAAAGTTGTCAGTAGCGAAGAAGGTCTTTTAAGACGTGATGGTGTAACTCCCGGTCTTTATATACCTCCCTCTAATCCCCCCTCTCTTAGTTTACTTACATCCGACAGCGCTCACCCACGCACCCCCATGATCAAGATGCACCATTCACCCGCACGCTAATGCTGTTTATCATTGGAGAGGCCCTGTATGGCTAGTTTTCGTAACCACTTTTTAGCCTCCGGATCGGAGAGGGCTGTAGTCCGGTAAGCCGGGGATGTACTTTTATTACAAGTAAAGTGCCGGAACTGATTTCTGGGCTAGATTCGCACTAGGTTGTTTAGCAAGCTACCGAGTATCGCTAGCCACTAGGTATTGTACCTGCATTTAGCGGGGAATATTACGAGATCTGGAATAGGTTTGATGGTAGTACTTGCTGTGCAATCAGCACCTAATATAGGTCCCATCTATAATAACTGACTCTAAAAACCCAGACCCATGGGCCCCCCAACAAAGCCGGACCTAAAATACAAGTAAGGCTAGATATTAATACTTCAGATCTTGCAACATTCCCAACTGCTATAATGCAGATAGCTTTCCTATTGAAATGTACAAATCCTATTCTCATATTCCACGATTCAAGAACCCCATTTCAGAGGATGAAAAACTCTAGTCCACGCAACCAGTCCACTCAACAAAACTGCAACCTCACCGGTGCCACTAACTAACTTACCTCTTACGAGTCGGCCGGTGGGTTAGTAGGGCAAAGCCTAGTCTAACTTATTCACCGAAGGTGAAAAAAACAAAAGTCCCACCCGGCCCTGGAGGGACCTACGAATGGACGGGTGTATTAACCCAAGCATGACCCGGTCCACTTTGCAGCCACGAAAAAAATGTTAGCGTGACGAAAATTACGAATACATCTAGCATAGTGCTCGCGGTACGAGTTATGGGAAAGGAGAAAAGGAAAGGTTGAGAGAATAAAGGGGTTTAAAAGGTAGGCCTACTAATAGAAAATCATGAGTAGTCTAGCGGGTGCCGTATGGTGCTTTTGATCTTCGCGGTCCACATCTACGGTACTGTACTGGGCAAGGGTCGAAACAAGGAGCAAGCGAGTGGGTTTACCTAGTTTTATAGTACCGGTACTCCGCTTCGCCTGATCACATTTGCTACGACGCCGGTAGAGCCAGTCAATGAGTCGGAAAAAAATATATATAGATATATTTACCCTAAGTTCTGATGCGGATTTTATGCCTACGTTGATCAGTTTAATGATCCATGGCTAGGTTAACTACGCTGCTCGAGTGTAGTACCTCCCCTACAAAATATTGTCTTAGAGTGAAGAGGGAGGGGTACACCAAGTTTAAGATCTATGATACCCATGGCTACAAAGTGCCAAGTGACAAGCTTCGATCAACAACTTTGACAGCGACTTTTTCTTTCCCTTTGGTTACACTAGCGGCTAGACCAAAACTACCAAACCAGGAGCCGCGTTTCCTTGCCTGAAGTCCAAACATGGAAAACCCCGAATGTCAGGATGTCACAAAGGTGAAACTAGCGCAGCCATTCAATCGAGCCGCTTACACTACACTACCGGAGCTCGCTAGAATCTTACTCCGGGGGCGGGTAATAAAAGTGCAGACATAGACTGCGAGCGGCGGCCTATGAAGTGTGTAGGTTGAGCAAGAGTAGAGATGCTTGCCATTCTTTCCTAGGGTACATATATCGTCTACCACCACCATCGCAACCGAGCACCATAGATATCGCTAATAGGAGCGACCATGAATAACACAAACGCTAGTTTTTAAAACCTTAGATATTACCTCCTTCTCGTCTGCCCATATCCAGTACTTGAGTGCCTCATGGATCCAGCACTGCTACTCTCCCCCCCACCGCCACCGCCGCCCCAACTCGGACCCCCATATCCGCCCGACGGTGGACCACTCGATTGGAACCATTGCGGTGCTGTCTGTGTCTGATTCGCTCTGTCTCTATTCCCCATTAAGTACGACCCCGCCGCGCCAGCCGCCAGTCCCGACCAGAACCCCGGACGCCATTGCTGTGAAGAGGATGGCGGGAACGTTGGTTTCGAGGGCGGGCGGGGATCGTAGGGTGGTGGGGGATCATCTCCCCCGCCGCCGAACCATCCCCCGCCACCGCCAGGTCGCTGCGGCTGTCTTGTTCTCGGCACTGGATTATTGTAGTTTTTGTACACGGAGTACAAAATCCATGCGACGATACCGAAGAAGAATGCCCAGAAGAGGAAAGTTTCTGTCTCTACTCATGTGTTAGATATTTGCTTTGCTAATTGATGAAAAGAGGGGGAGGGGGAGGAAACCTATGCTCTTCGAAGGTAATCGTTTGAATACTGACCCGCCATATCCGAATTTTTCGTACCCGTAATCTGTGAGTGCGAGTCGGTACTCTACTCCGCAGGAACCTGCGCCGCTAGGTGGTTAGCCCCAATCAGGGGAGGGGGGCAAAGGCGTGAAGTAGATGGATTGGTACCTTTGAGGACGTATTGGTCGTCCTCGCTATCATAGCTGTATCATGATTATGTTAATAATAACGCCTGTGGAGGTGCCACGCACTAGACAGGGGGGCATACCCTTCACATATAACATCGGTAGAACCAAGTTTGAACTCTCGCGGTAGATCAGCGGTGCATGCCCAGCTCACGTATTCGTCGTTATAATCACTACTCGAAAATTGATAACCAAAGTCAACTAACCGACAGCCGACCGCTGGATGAGCGAAAGACCTTAACCTACCTTCCGATATTCTTACATCTCATAACATCAATCTCATATTTTCCCTTACCCTCTCCACCCACGCATTTTAACTACTCGTGAAAATTTTAGTAAGCTCATCAATGATAATCCCCATAGCTCCCTTACCTGCGAGACTGCTGGAACTCTCCGATTCTTTGTCATTTGGTCGCTCCGCAGCGTTAGGGCGGGGACCTCGGAGAGGAGTATCTTTTGACCAGGCTTTAGCTTTGCTGCTGCCACCGAGGTGGCTAGCAGCAAAATCGTAGCGGTGGGAAGCTTCATTTGGGACCTTGGGAGTGTTTGGGAGACGTGGTGGAAACAAGGTGGGATGTTGGTGGGTTGGGTTATTATTACGAGCATGAGGCTCAAAGGACACCGTGGCTTGTAAACGCCACGCTCTGGCACGAGGATACAAGTAATGTGACACAGGGCTTGAAAGGTTCTATGAAACGGCTTTGCGACACGACTCACGAGCACTGCTCTGAACGGGGCGGTACTATAGCAGTTTAAGGATGGATTCAATTCGGGAGCGACAGTTTAACTAAAAACAAAACAATACAAAAAAAGCTTGAGTTCAAGAACAAGGGGTGGGTTCCACCCTTTTATTCCCCAACAATTTTGCTTCTCTAAACATCGAGGGCCAACTATTAGAAAAGGCCCAAACTATAGGCGCAGAAAAAGGGACTCACGACGAGTACCTTAAATTTCTAAGGTTCAATAGACGTTTACCACACTTTAGCAGAAACCCGTTCATATCCCACCAACACCCCCGAAGCAGTTCCGCCGTAATTCCAGAGGCGAGACTGCTGGCGGGACGCCCTCAGACCTGCGTCTGGAGATCCGTCCTCGCGTTGCTTTGCGAGGCAACAAAACCATCATTCTGCATATCGGTTAGCACAAATTACCCCAAATGACAGAACAAAATTTACCGTCATAGTATTCATCTTCATCCTCAAGTTCGTGCAATTGCTCGAAATTAACCTTGTATCTGAGCAAAGCACCGATCCCGCCAAATCCCTTCACAAATTGATTGCCTTCACCGGAGCGATCAGAGACAAACTCCAAGGTAGCACCAAAGTTCTGATAATTTTCCGCCAACCACTCAAGGAAGGAAATTTGTTCAATAATCTCCATTTCTTGCCCAGAGGTCTTGTCCATGAATTTTTCGCGATCTTGCTCTTGAATCTTATTGGTGTGGAGAGTGATAAGGTCGCCCTCGGAGTTCTTGAGAACCCAGCGAGTCACATCGAGATTTTCAAAGACGATAACAGCTATAACCCATATTAGCAACTTTTTTACTGGTTGATACGTGATAAATACTCTCTGCGGCACCCAGCTCCATAGCCTTTAGGGTATCCTCGATGCCATAGCAAACCTTTCCAGTATCTTGAGATATCTCCTCAAAGTACTTGCCGATCAACTTCTTTTCTTGAACAAATTTCACGTTGCTCAAAGTCTCTCCAGCCAACTCGATAGCCTGGTTAAACCCGTTCTCACCACCGTAAGACACATCGACAACCTTGATAATCTTTGCTTGTAGGCGTTGATCAAAGAGTTCACTTTGAGCAAGGTCGGTCTTGAAGTCGGCAGATCCGGCAAGAATTAACCCAGAAACATTAACCTTGTCGTGGGTGATAAAGTTCTGCACAGCCAATTCTGCCACCTTACGGACGTAATTGTGACGTTTCTCCTCTCTAAGACGTGCAAAACGCAATGCCGACTGCCCACCACGCCCGTGCTTCTTGGGAAGGTCAACAGAGAACTTGTGGACGATTTCTCTAGTGTTTCCACTCAAAGTTCCAAACAAAGCGCCGTTACCGTCCATCACAATAAAGCCAAACCTAGAGTCAGATTCCAAGAGCTCTGATAGTGCTTCCGTATGAAATTTGTTATCACAGAGGTACAGAGAGGTGTTGATTGGCTTGAAGGGCTCAAAGTCAATATTTATTTTACGCTCTTTGCCTTCGCTTGTGATGATTTCACCACAATAAACGACGAGCCCGTTGGGCGGAACCTTGTTGTAGAGCTTCAGACGTTGCTGAGTAGAAGTAATAGCCGAAAGAACAGAGAGACGATTGACACGGGATTTGATGTTGGATGCGGTACCGTACTCATCAGACAACATCTTGCCCACGCGAGAGATCTGATCCTTAGGCGGGATGATTAGGGATATCATACTAGTTCCATTGCCGCGTGCTTCGGTAAGACGTTTGATCAATTTTTTGATCTAAGTTTCCGGAGGCTGAGCGTCAGCGGTAAAATTTGTTTGGGGCAACGATCTTACCTTCCACATCTCGATATTTTTTTCCATGTCGTTTGCTTGAGGCTGAGACATGATAACGATGGGTTGGATTTTTTTGCTATGCTCCTAGGTGTTTGTTGGATTCAGAAGTACTTTGGAAAGAAAGAATGGGAGAATGGGGGTGAAAAAAAAAAGTGGAGTGCGGGGAGTCAGTAGGATGAGAGCTGTGACGGCTGAGGGCGGGTCTCATACTGGGTGTCTTGGCAGGCAGAGAAGCTAAACCTAAAGGAATTTAGTATTTCCTGGTTCAAGTAAACCCTATGACACCAGTGCTGCTGCACATAAAAAATTACGTGTTCTGCTTCCATAATATTATTATCATACAAGTCATCGGCGATGGAACCGTACCTGTTCGGATTGCCGGCCAGCAGATTCAAGAGGTCTTTGGAACTTGCTTGTGAGGGAGAAGAAAACAAATGTTATATAGAGGGGTTCATTAAAATTCGGAAACTAAGCGCGGTGAAACAGGTCTAAGAAATTGGACGATCACAATATCTGGAAAGAATGTTAGGTTATACGACAGCTTAAAACAACCCTTGTTGCACTAAGTGATCAGTGATGATGGTAGAGCTTGAATGAGTACCCTGGCATGGCACTGTGATCTGGGCAATAGCGCTGAATTTTGGTAATATGCAATAGGAGTAGTGTTCACAAATGTCATTCAATTATGAGATTTAATCATCAAAGGTTTTATTGTTGCCCTTTCTTTCGTCATACTGGTTTATTGATTGTGAATCCGGTTGCCACTTTCCAATATTTCGGAGTTCTTATTACTCAGATTTCAACCGGGATCTCATCTTTCCGATGATTAGAGAACCCCTCTGTGCTCGGGTATGGATGTAAAAATGGAGCAAAGCAGGGAGATGAACAAGGAATCTCGGGAATGCAATTGGCGTCATGGAAAAAGCTAGACGCTAAAAGAAGCTAAAAACCCGGAGTGGTTACATCTTAATCAAGGCGAAAGCTACTTGTAGTTGTTATTGAAAGTCTTCCAAATTCCAAACCCCTAATAGCTCAATTCCCTATCAAACTTTATAGACTCAGATATAGAAGGATGGCTTGTTTTGGTGGAGGTTGATGCCAGTGGAGAGCCCCACGGGCTGCCAACCCCCGCCCGAAAACAAGGACAGAAAAAAAGCAGATATCCAATTACATGCCTAGAGGAAAGGTTTCACATGTTTCAACTGCTGCGCCCTTCTTCTATGCCTGCACTCCCCCTAGTATTACCGCTCTCTCGAGAATCCATAGCCCCCTGGTTGGGCTATTTTCTCTAGCAATATTTTCTGTCACATCTTCCAGACAAATTCGTCTATCTCCCCGTTGGGGCGTGAAAACTACCTTACATGTCAAAAGTACTGCTATTCTTGGGTCAGTTCCTGGGAACCTTAAGGATTATGTTAAAGATAAAGTGTGATGGAGAGAGAGAGAATGAATTCAGAAACTTGGCCCCACTGTTATCACTTTCCAGTGTAGTAGAACTGCTCTTAATGTCATAATGATGGGTAATCCTCTTAGAGTTGCTTTGCTATTCTCCTTGAATGCTAAGAATTCTGCTTGGCAAGAGTCACCATTGCTACCCCGATGCGGTCGTGACGCGGTTGCGGATTGCTTACTGCGGTGGAGATGGTTTAGTGGTGAGATACTGCGACAATCTCCGCGAGGTAGCTAGAAGATTTTTGTTTTTTCTTAGTGATAATGGTTAGCGGGATAACATGTCATGTAATCTCCTTCTTTCGTGCTCGAGTTCCCCTGAGGGCGACTTACAGTCTAGAAATTGCTATCCTATTGGGGGCCATATGGTCTGCTGTGGTAGCATTGGCCGGGGGCATCTGATTTTAGGGGTATGGAAGAAGGGGTGTATTAAAAGCTCTCGATAAAACCTCCGAGTGACGACCCATGAGGCAAGTATGAGTGTATTTCATTAAGCCTGACATACCAGGGGTTATACTCGGATGAGAGAGATCAGCACGATCTGCCAATGTGGCGAATTATGGCCCGCAGTTATTGGTGTATATATGGAAATTGGTATCACATGTTGGATGTTGGGTCTTGGGGATGGGAGCGGCCCGACAGTGGTTGAAGCGGGGATTCTCGCATTCTTACATATCCGGGAGCTGTCGGCTACTGGTAGTTTATTCTTGTTTGGGAGGGGTAGTGCTGTTGGAAGACTCGAGCACGGATTCTGCCATTTTGATATGTATGGTATGGAGGCTTGTTTGGTTCGTTTTGTGTGCTTGCTTATCATCCACGCTCAAACATCCCCAGACACCTCCCTAATCCCTGGCTGTCAGACCACATCCATACCCGAGTATGGTTTCGCGGAGTTGGAAGTGATTGCTCAGTCTGCTTTTTAGAACTTCGATCCCCTTGGTATCCATACTGGTGACTCGATTGTCATTGCCCCTCTCAGACTCTCTAATGAGGATTATAATATGCTTCGAGCGATGGCGGTAAACGTCATTCGTCACCTGGGAGTTGTCAGGGAATGCAATATTCAATACGCCTTGAACCATTCTCGAAGGAATATTGCATTATCGAAGTCAATGCTCGTCTATCTAGATCCTCGGCATTGGCATCGAAGGCTACTGGTTACCCTCTCGCGTTCATTGCGGCGAAGTTGGGTCTTGGAATTCCTCTGAATGAAATCTCGAACTCTGTCACGAAGGTCACTTGAGTTTGCTTCGAGCCTTCTCTTGATTATGCGGTTGTAAAGATCTCTCGCTGGGACTTGAAAAAATTCACTCGTGTATCGACTCTTCTCAGCTCCTCCATGAAGAATGTCGGGGAAGTTGTGAGCATCGGTCGAACCTCCGAAGAAGCGATCCAGAAGGCAATCCGAGCTATTGACTATCACAATCTTGGGTTCGATCAAACAAAAGCGTTGATGAGTATCATCAGGAGTTGCAGACTCCTTCCGATCAGAGATTGTTTGAGATTTCCAAAGCTATGCACTCTGGATATACTGTTGAGAGGATCTGGGAGCTCGCCCAGACTCATAAATGGTTCTTAAACAAACTCATGGGGCTTACTAATTTCGGGAAATTGATGTGCAAGTACAACGCTTCTAGCATTCCTACGCCACTCTTCAGACAGGGGAAACAGTTGGGCTACTCTGATAGGCAATTGGCAGAGTTTTGAGGTTCCAATGGGGTTGCTGTGAGAAGACTGAGGGTTGAGGAGGGGATCATGCCTGCTCTGAGGATGTCAACTCAGTTCCCGAAAAGTGGTGCTTCCAGGATTGTGTATTGACACATGCTAGATGGGCACCGAAGAAGTAGCTGACCTCGTGTAGTCAATGAAACTCTAGAATTTACAGTATCATTAACTTAAGGACCCGAGAAAAAAAGGAAATGGCGGTGATGGCAAGCAGTCGCTGTGTAACGCTAGCGGAAATGTTTTCGTACAAGACAGGGATTATTTTGTTTGCTGGTTATCAATGTCCTTGTTTTGTACTCGAGTATGATAACATCTCCCGGGTATTTGAACGCTATGGTGGGTAAACCTCTAACCGGAGCACCCTCCAACCGGGGAGCACCCAATTTCAAGCTGCTAAGACTCCTCAACAACTTTTATTTTCGGTTTCTGTTTATTTTTCGATAGACAACGAGTAGATCTAGAAAGTAGAAATCTTTAATATATTAATTTCTAAGGCAAACTATGGGTTTAAAGTTTGCGTGGAGGTCTCAAATGCCACATCCCACTTATCTGCTGTTAGAGCCGCCCAGGATCATAGTTAATGTGGCAAGAAAGCCATATTAATTGCTGGTCAACCGCATTGAGATATAAATTGATATGCATTACTAAGCAAACTGGATGCTGCCTGTGTCCTGGTTCAAACCCTGCCGGGCTACGAGCACAGTCTGATGTGCCTCTAAATTTACGGGTGGCATGATTGGTTGGCAAACCGAGTCAGGTAGGATCCTGGAACAACTGGTCTGAAGGTTGTTTACCTGGCGGGTGGACCAGAGTGTGTCGCAAAGTCTGTTGATGCAAAGGACGTGGATGTGGTGGGGGAGAGGGTGGCAGTGACGAGGGACTACATCGTCGGAGGGAGAGTGAGATGGGTGATTGAGGACTCGGTCATTCTTTCAGTGCTTTTCGCGGCAAAGTCTAGTTTAGAGACCGTAGGCTTAATTTAGTAGCATTGAAGCTTTAGAGTAACTATGGTACGAATGGAAAAATTCTGCCGAAGCCTGGCTTGGTTGGTCGTTAATGCCATAAATTTATCCTAGTTAAACCTAGCCGGCATCCACTAGCCATGATATATAAGCAAAAACGAAATTAGACTACGTGTGTGTAACGCGGATTATGCAGCTGAACAGCCATAGCCGCTAACTTTTGGTAAAGGAAAAAAGCCTGTCCAACTCTTGGCGCTGTGGCTGGAGCACATAGCTTTCTCTGAGTGGTTGAAAAGGCCCTGGGGCTAATCAGAGAAAATTCGACAGGCTTTTTTTTTTTATTTTTTAAACTTTTCAATTGTACCTAACTACAATTCTCTAGGCTTTATATACCCAATTTAGGTGTTTGCCTACTACAAGTTTTCATAACAAAAGAAACAAACCTGCCAAGCTCCTAAGCCTAACCAATATTCGGATCCAGCCCCCTACGATTCTAGTGGCACAGTTAGATAGACCTCCCTGACATGGGCGCTTATTCACCCACAGGCTCACCCCCACTCCCAAACTAAAACCCTCAAAAATACCCAAACTTATATCCCTTTCAGGCCTCAGCGAGCAGCCTCCTCCCCCAACTGGACTTTAGTGCCAGCCTTTTAGTCCCCCGGAAACACCCATGAGAACAGGGATCATCTGTACATCTCTGGCAAATAACCAAAAAATGAACCTAAACCAACTCCCCTCCTAAACCAAGTATTAGTAAACTGGATATGGGCTGTGCCACTTGCAATGAGTTACACCACCCACATCCGATCCACATCCCACCACTTCCAACACACTTCTTCCTTCCTTAGGCAAAACTCAGGCATACAGGCATGCCCCCCTCTGGCTGACCAATCCTAGCCGTCACTTGCGCCACTCCACAAACCCAGCTACACTATCTCTGTGTCACAACTACTGTGCCTCGAGCTCAGTTACAAGGCTTCAGCTACCCGCTCACCCAGGTCCTAATCACCTGCCAGGATTACCATCGTAAAATAGGACTCGAAATCGTATCTAAAGGTGACAATAAAGTCGCAAAATGTTCATAAATAAATACCCCTAGATTGAAAACAATTAAAACCGATGAAAAGGGATGAAACCAAACCTTGACCATCAAAATTTCTAATTTATTGTAATGGAAAAGAAGACTTGAAGCAATCGTGAGATGAACTCCAAGGAATATTATGTTCAAATGTGAACTAAGGCACGATCTATTCTATGTGGATAATACTAAGCAGGTACGCGGGGTGCTGCTGGGACACGCTAAGCGAGGAGGGTGGATAGTAGTAGAGCAGATTGGTAGGAGTTCTGGTTCTTATTCTATCTAAGCGAGGTGGGCGATAACAACCATATTTATACAGAAGGGCGAACACCAAGTGTAAGAAAGAAATATAAGGGAAACAAAAGTGCGAACAATGTTTAACCCTGAAATCCTGCCAAGTACATCCCAAATAATATGCATACTTCTGAAGTGGTGTGAGGAAATTATTAGGAGATAATTAGAAATATTATGACCGAGAAAGGTGCATAAATATGTGAAAGGTTTTCCGTAAAACTCCGAATATCAGATAAGAAATGCATAAGGAAATCCCAAATATTATCCCTAGATAGGTAATGAAATGCCGTAATACATGCTCTAGCTGTAGTAATGTAAACGGTGACAGGTGGTACCGAAACCTAAACTAAGTATAGAAATATACGACAGTGATCATGAAATATAGATAGGAAATACTATGAAATTTCAACATATTATTCGCCAAATCCTATTATATGACAGGTCACAAGGTGGTTAGGAAGTGGTTGTAGGAAGAATGAGTTGTTTCGTCAGGCTTATAGTCTTCACCATAGTCACGACAAAACTGGGCAGATGACGAACATGGGTTATTCTTTTTTTTATGTTTTTATTTTTATATCATGCATTCATTGTTTTAAGGTACAAAAACTTCATGTAGCGGTAAGCAATGGAAAAAACAAAACCTATAAATCAATAACTGTTACGGGGTACCTAACTCAAAGGAATAGAGAGGGTTAGGCCGTATAGTATTCGAGGTAACGGAGGGAAGTCAGGAAGGCTTGAGTAATCCTGGTTCGATAAAGGTAAGGTAATAAAATAAAACTTCTCGAATATTAATCTTGATAACTTGCTATATTGTTAAGGTCTCTTCTCCGTTGCTTGATTTTCTCAAACTCCAGGGAATAGTCCTTACTACTTATACAAAATTCTCGCTACTTTCTGTTTCCTAACAATCATGTATCTTTCTAAAATTTCAGCTTCGTCAAAGGAAGTGCGAACACTCTTAACCCTGAATAATTGCCCAACTCAAACTCAGAGAACTCCCGACATGTATTTCATCTGAGGGTATCCCCACTCCACCAGTTGATAGTCTTCGATCTCTTCATTCTAATAGACTAAGTTCATATATGCGGCCGTAATACCAACATACCAATAGTCATTCATCAGCAAAATGGTTTCGCTGGTCCTGAAGTAACCTGGGTACCCCTGGTCCCCTTGAACCTCTTGGTCCACCACCCAGCACCGAGGATCAGCCATTTTACTCGGACCCTAGGTCTGTGGTCCTGGTCTACGTGTTCCCTGTCCCAGCGATCTCTGGTCTACACCTCCCTCATCCCGATGATCTCTGGTCCACCCTTCCCTTATCCTGGCTATCCCATATCCTTGCTTGGACTTTTCTATACTCTCTCGCACCTCCCTCATATTCCCCTTCTACTTCCCGGCCTGTGCCTGCCTTAGCCTAAACCCATGCAGGTCTATCGCTCTCGTCCCCCAGTTTACGCGTTTTTGATTTCAATCACCTTCTGTTACTTGCTCCCCCCTCCCATATAACCTGATTCTTTCGCTTCCCCTCCATGTGTTCCTTAGACCCTCTTTCCGCATTTCATGTAGCCTCTGGCTCCTACTCACGATCTTCTATCTATCCTGTTTACCTCCGGTCTACCTCTCGATTCGTCTTGGCAATATCCTGATTATCCTGGTTCTGCCTCTGCCCTCTACAGGGTCTTCCGTAGTTGTCTAACCGCGGACCAGCTCTGCCCTAGTCCGTGTTCCATCCACCCCAATTTTCACCAGTTTCACACAGCCTTGGCTCTGAGGCCCTCTGGGTTCTGCGATAATCATTCTGCTGCACCATATATGCGTCATACTTAACTCGGTGATTGCATCAGCACACCCAGCTGTTCTCTAGATATATAACCTCTATAAAGAAATACTCATTACCAACGAAAATTCCCCCAGCTCGATTTAACCAATACAAAAAGTCTAGTCTATGTCACTCTGCTTACCATCAACACCAATTATAAAATTATAACAAGCATATTAATTACAGTGAAAAACAGGAAAAGCCATCAATCTACACAATACTGGCGTGGCGGAATTGAAGCTGAATCGTTGGGAGTTGTAACTCCCAAAGTGTTCAGCTTCAATTCAGCCGCGCTTGCAGTTCCTCTTCGGACCACCATTCTGCTCCCCACCACTATTCACCACTGGACTATTGTTCACCTCAGACTACCATTCAGCTCTGGACTACCAGACAGGGTCTGCAGACTATGCTTAGGTATTTTCATTGCTCTCAATGTGGTCATGCACGTCATCCCCCATCTCATCCTCATTCCCAGCAGTCATGATTCGTTCTGTATCGTACTATAACCGGATCTTTTGCACATGCCTGTCAATCTTTCAGATTTTCGCATTCTTCCGCGCCTCAGCCATCTAACCCCAGATTCAGTTAGCATAATTGACCAGAGGGGCGTATTACCAGGGGAGTGGCTGTCTGCGGAACTCCCTTTCGATATGTTTGATAGTACCTCTTGTAGTAGTCCGTTAACCTGTTAGCTGTCTTGTTCTCCCTAAGAAATCACATACTGACCACCAAACACTGCCTGTGAGAAATCCCACACCACTAAGGACTTGTACCCTGTATCTTCGCAGTCCATTAGAGCGCAGCGAAGTGCAGTACACATAAGAAGAACTGTGGGCCAATACAGAGGGCTGAAGTACTTCTGCCTATACGGCTGCAGCCCAAACTGAGCTTGTTGGTGAAAAGGTGGGCACATACCAGGTTTGCTACCTCCTCTACCATGAACCAGCGGGTCCGAGGACCAGCTCCGAGATCTACCGTTTGGCTAAGAAATGAATCATCCTTGAGATGGTGATTCAATAGCGTCCGCCACTCAACTGGGTCTGTGATCGGCAACTTATACCACTCCACCACTGTTTTCTGTGCTTCTGAAACTAGATATCCACGACAAGCCGATACACGACCTCTCAGCTCATGCAACTTTTAGTCACTCAAATGTGATTCACATTCTTAGTTGGGTTAGTGGACTTACCATCTCTAATGAGATTTCATCAGGAAGCAGTGATGGTACCTGTTCTGCAGGCCACTGATCCCCTGAGCAGTAGTATTCTTCTTTTTCCCTCATTCTCTGATCCAATGCCAGTGCCCAAGTCCTCTCGATCATATTTACCATTACCGCCGTAAAAGGCCATGGTTGGCCTGTATAGACTTCTGCTTGTAAATAAAGTTTCGCAGAATCGTAAACAACTTGAAGAAGATTCTCTGTGGGGATAAACTCTAGTTTTGAGAACTTGCATGGTAGCCTGCCCTCTGATGTGGCACTCGCGGAGTCCAATGGAGTCTGCGGTTCAGATGTTGAGGATGTATATCCGAGAGAGCAGGGTTGTTGCCAAGCCAGCTCAGTCCGTACCCTCTTGTGGAAGTCGTTCTACGTTCCAGATTACTTCCCCAAGCTTATAGACTGCCGGTTCTCACTTGGTGAATGTCTTCTAAGAAGGGGTCTCTCGTGGCTGTTTGCAGAAATCTCAGAGTTTGTGTAAGTCAGCTTGTGAGGGCGTGTTTCCACCACATCGGACACAGAAGAGAGGTCTACATCCACTACCACACTCGAAGGTTCAGGTAGACAAGGTATAACCTCTGCATCTTGCTGCCCTATTTGAGTAGCGTAAAGTTCAGTAGATAAAAGCCTCGCAAACAACATTTGGTACTTTACCGGTAGAGAATTCGGCATTGTATTCCTCTTCGTCCTCTTCGTCATGGATTCACTATCTGAACGATGAGAGAGGGGCTGTAGTTCAGAAGGACGAGGGATATACTCGGGTTCAGAACGACGAGTGGGATACTCAGGTTCAGAATAACAAGGAGGATGCTGAGGTTCAGAATGATGAGGGGGATGCTCAGGTTCGGAACGGTAAGAGGGATAATCGGGTTCAGAATGACGATATCAGGAAAATGTCTACGGCCCTCCTGGTCCACTATAGGGGGCTTTGGTCCCCGTGGTCCACCCTGATGCCCCCTGGTCCACCAAGGTCCACATTTTCAGTAAAATTTGCAAAAGTATAGTTCAAAGCGGATCAGTGTGGACCATGTGGACCACGGGGACCATAACCCCTCTTGCTAGACCAGGAGCATTCAGGACCTTCCTGAACATGCGTAAAACATTTTCCTGATTGAGGGGGATGCTTGGGTGAATAGGCACGCCTGCTCTGTCTCTGTCACCTGCCAACAAGCTGAGAACGAGAAGCGCGACAAGCTCGAATTTGGGGTTGATTAGTCTGAGTATCCTCTCCTGCACGTGGCATCCCTTTGGTTGTCCGCATAGGCGTATGATGTGAAGATTGAAGTGCAAAGTGCGAGATATGCGTCGGAAGATATAGGCAGGTTATGGGGTCCGTGGGTGACAGAACTCGACAAGCTATTCGGGTGCCTTTGCCTTCTCAAACAAATACGCGACAAGTAGATAATATTGTGGTAAGCCCTTTCTGATAGCAGTCTCAAAATCATTTTGGCTCAAGAGCGAGGCATTAGCAAAAAAACAGCCTGCCCCCTGTGCCTCATGTCGTTGAGTTTTACGTTTTGGCACATCGTGAGGCCTATCATCACGATATTAAAAATCCTGTTTGTTTGACTAAAGAAGATGATATTAATTGTATTTTCTGCAAAATGTGAGCAATCTTTATTAAGAACTCACGGACCTTTTACCTACCGAAGTTGAGAAATTTGAGTTTATAACATACAACTTTGTAATGTAAAATGTCTATGAGATATTGATAAAAATAGCTCATATTTTGCTAAAATTAAGATTTGTATCTGATTATTAGGAGATACAATCGGAAGCATCATAATTAACTGGGGTCTCTCGCGATTAGCCAAAATGTAAAACTCAACGACATGGCTCACCATGGGAGAACAAGAGACACATGTTTTTTTTGCTGATGGCCGATCATATGGTGGAAAGGAATGCTGGGTTTCCTAGAGCAGAAGCTAGAGCTGAAAGAGGTATTAGCGCATGGTCTCCAACTCCGATGTGGCCAAGGATATTTCAAGTCCTGAGGAAAGTACAAAAACACTGTTACATAGGTCTGCATCGCCTAGCACCTCAAGCAGCATGAACTTGCTTCTCGGTGTAGGGTATCTTGTGCTTACCTAATTCTCAGTTAACTTCAAGCTAAGTCCACAGATGTTGAATTAAAATTTTGTTATAGCTACAGAGACGGCAGTCAAAAAGAAGAGAAGGATAGGAATCTCGCGGAGCTAATAGGACCGCTCTTAACATCTAATCGAATGCAAACCCTTGACCCTGAGACCAATAAATAGTAAACTCAAAGACAAATAGAAAAAAACACTCTCTACCGCTACGTACTAACCTTGTAAACTCTAAATCTAATGCTCTATGAGACGCCGACTGAAGACAAAAGAAACAAACCACTGCCTCTGCTGCTAACCGAAAATAAAAGCTAACCCAGTAGAAACCTAGATTAATGACAAAATGAAACAAACCAATATGCTCCTGCGGATAGAATTCTGGCAACAAGAGCCTTCAAACACCTACCCCATAACAAGAGGCAACTACTATCTATAGCGTGCTGTATATAGAAAAGAAATGCTCACAACCCAAGTAGAAAAGAGAAAAGCAGACAAAAGAAAACCGAATACTGGAGGTAAAAGCCTTTGGCCTGGAAATCCAGAATTCATATTAGTAGCGGTAAGTCGGGCGAGGGTTGTAAGGACCAGCCCCGGGGGACTGGGAGTGCCATCATCACTGACCTGAATTCCAAACTGGATTCTAAACGGATTGGAAGAACCATCACCACCACCCTGATTGCCAGAAGGACTGGGAGCACCATTATCACTTCCCTGGGCTCCAGAAGGATCAGAAGTACCATCATCACCACCCTGAGTGCCAGAATCACCAGGAACAGCAGCACTAGCTTGTGTAGCCAACTGTGCCTCAAGCTCACAGATTCTAGTTGCCCTAGTGTCCATTAACTCCATCTAGGAGAATTTCTGCTAAATCAATCTCTGCATAATCTGTGCCTCAAACTTTCCACAGCTCTGATGAAGTTCTTCGGTCCTATCATCTACCCCTCACTCACAAAATAGGATCCATGCCTTTGGGGTCTGCCTTTGGCCGATACGGTAAATTCCTGCAACTGCTTTACATTGCTGATTCAGGTTCCAGAACTTTTGCAAGATTATGACATGGTTTGCTGCAACTAGGTTCAGCCAAATGCCACCGATGGCTGGAGTCCAGATCAGCGCCGCCGGTCTATCGACTGAAGCAAACTCTTGCAGTAGCCTATCCCGGTCTCTGGACACAATCCCAGAGTGATACAAGATAGAGTGAATACTGGCCTGAAAGGTCCAGCGGAACCAATTTGCATAAGATGTTTGATTTGGCAGTGGGGCAAAAATCACCACCTTATGCGGTACCCCTCCTTCAGGTCTGCCCAATAACTGCGGAACGAAAATATCTGAAAGCCATCTGAATACAAGCCCACCGCGGAAGTTATTGTGATCCCAATTTTGGCGATAAGGGATTCCTCTATCTGCAAGTTCTGAGTCCTCAGAGCTTACATCGTTGTCCAGAAGGTACATGCTAAGGTACGCAAGATGCCACTCATGCAGAATGGTTTGGATAGCATTCAACTTGTCGCTCATAGCATTCTCAATCCCATCATCCATTGCGGATACCTCATCGTCAGTGGATTGCAGGCGTACATTGTGCTGAACGAGCTCGGCAATGCAGACTAGGGCCTCCCCAATTGAGTTTTTTGTCTCCCTCCAGCACCGGATGGTCCATGGCCACGCAATATCCTTGATCCACTCATATGCCTCCTTCAACGTAATATCTTCACACTTCGCCTCTGCTACTACTGAGTTAAGTGGGCAAGGACCGTAGTTTTCCATCTCATCCTTATCTGTGACCTGAGTGAACAGCCACTCGGTCTGCACAACCCAATCTCCTACTGTATAGGGCATTGGAGTACCTGTGAGCTGGATCCTGCAGGGAACATCAATTTTCATTAGGGAGTGGAAGGTCTGTATTGCTCGGGATTTAGCCATATAGGATTCATCAAAGATCCCAACCCCCTACTGGCAGCCCTCTAGGCGTTCAGGCATGCTATAGCGGGCTTGGTAGGCACTATAGGATATCAGATAGATAGCTCTGCCACGTATGGCATCATCAGGATTGAGGTTGAGTTCATTGTGACTAAGCCGGCGTTGAGAATAGAGTTTGATTAGGTTGAGCCCAGTCCTTGGAATCAAACTCTGGACTGCTCGTTCCCAGGCAGGGATAACATTAGCGGAGATAATGATGATGTAGGGTAATCTGTATATCTCACTCTTAGTGCTAAAGATCCATGGAACTTGTTCTAATTTCACTACCGTTTTCCCATCAAAGCATGGTAAGGGTCTGCCTGCTCCAGCCTGATTAACGATATACTTGAGGTAGAGTAGCTTGGTGAGTGTGCAATGAGTCTTCTCTAATCACATATCATCTGCGATGAGTGCCACAGGGGGACAGTCAGTGAGGATAGCCTCTGCAGTAAACTTGACAGCTCAGACCTGATGGGGAAGGAAACGTCCATGGGGGATTCCCGGGATTCTGAGCATATGGGGTCTACTATCATCAGCAAAAAAAAAATCTGTCTTTTGTGCTCCACGGTGAGCCATGTTGTTGAGTTTTATGTTTTGGCTAATCGCGAGTGACCCTGGTTAATCATGATGCTTCCGATTGTGTCCCCTAATGATCAGATACAAATCTTAATTTTAGTAAAATATGAGCTATTTTTATCAATATCTCATAGACATTTTACATTACAAAGTTGTATGTTATGAACTCAAATTTCTCAACTTCGGTATGTAAAAGGTCCATGAGTTCTTCATAAAAATTGCTCATATTTTGCAGAAAACAGAATTAATATCATCTTCTTTAATCAAACTAACGGGATTTTTAATATCGCGATCATAGGACTCACGATGTGCCAAAACGTAAAACTCAACGACATGAGGCACAGGGGGCAGGCTGTTTTTTTGCTGATGATCACCAGCAACTGGAGTGAGGAGTTCTCCTCCCAACATTCTCACGGTATCTTCCAAGCATTGGTGCTCAAAATCATTGTTGAGCTGGTCACCACAGAGTCAGAGAAGCGCTCTATCCCTAGTGGAAGTAGGATCCGCAGTGTTACAAACGGTGACTAGTGGAAGAGATTTTCACATGACTCACACTTGTCAGTCATAGGGTTTAGTACTTTTACATGATAACACGATAACATGTTATCCTTTTGTTATGATTAGTTTATTATTTTGACATGACTCACGATTGTGGTCATATGATTATAACTGTCGCACATGACTGATACTTATGAGTCTTATGTTTCACACATGTGAAGCAAATTGCGCACATCACTAGTTTATTGTGTTTTGATTAGTTATAAGGTTGTGGCATAGTGACTGATAGGAGTCAGCTGAGAGATTTCACACTAAGACAAATTAGGGGTAATAGGAGTGCGTGACGAAGAGGTATGAGTCATGGAGAGTAAGGGGTAAGGGAAGAACTGGTATAAAAAGAGGTACTTACAACCTCTGCGGTTGAGCACGAACCATCTCCTCTACACACCTGAAGCTTGAAATCTCAACACCACAAGAAATTATTGTCGGATCCTTCCTTTCTATAACGCACTCTCAGTGAGCTGCACCTCCCACTATGATGGACTCGGACTTGGGCACCCGTTTTCTAGAGCCTGTCTCATCCTCCTCTTCGCTTTTGTTTTGCTTTCTCGTTTAACATTTGCACGGTTGGCAACACCCTCGCGTCTATGTTACAGACGGCTGGGATCACGGTTCGCAGTAAGAGAAAACTTTTCATCAGGCTACAGTCGATTTCTCTACTCTCTTCGATTACGTTTCGCTCGAGGCTGTCTAGTCAGACACGCACACGTTTCCAATAATTCCTACGATACTTGGGTCTACCCCTCCTCTCCACCGCTTGGTTTCGTCCTGTGGCTCAGTTACAGCCAAACTTCCTCTCATTAGCTGGCATTCTTACTGCCAAACGGTACCACCCATCCCTAGCGGCGGGCTCGGCTCCACCCCTCGGTTACACTCGGTTATCGTATTGCACTGCCTTCTTGGATGATGTCAACGCCTTGGGTTACGGAGTAATGTAATGGATTTGCTTTGTTTTAGCGTTTACTTTCCCCCCGTTTTGTGTTCTGTAGTTTTAGGCTGAATTTTCACGGTCGGGTTTCTGTGAGAGCACTCGGGATATGAAGGGAGTTCCTTTTATTACTTTGTTTTAAAGGGGGAGGAGTTTTCGGGTCCAGTTTTCCTGTTGTCTCCGGCTTGTCATGTTGGTGATTTGTTTCTGTTTTCTACTTAGCCGATAGGAATTTTTGTCTTCGCGGCGGGATCGTGCGGTTGGTTCCATACCAGAGGGACTTGGGATAATAGTTTTTTCCGGTGGACCGTGGAGGATTTCTTGACACAGGGGGTTTTTCCTTACAATAGCTAACGCTGCACGTAGCCTTTATACCCCGTAGTTGATAATCAAAGCGCATGATACAAACAAAAAAAAGAAAAAAAATGGTCTCTTGGTTGAGAGTTCTTCACACAACCATCTAAGTTATTTTCCTACAATATACTTTATCTATACTTTCTACACTACCGGGCTGAGGACATAGTGTCTCTCACGAGCTTAGCGATATATCGTACAAGACAGGAGTCTGTATACTCAGCTGTCGTTGTTCGTACGAACTCACGTTAGCGTGATCGTTATCGAAAAGAGGGTTACCTACTGCAAGTATTGCCCGAAGGGAAGAGGATTGTAACAGAAAGGGAGGACCGATATATCATTTCTTAATCATACTAACAATGTCCTGATATGCCTTACCATGGCATCTATGTATCATTCTCTGAAGGCTTTGAGTTCTCAATCATTTGTTCAACCTTCAGATTTTTCCACTCTAACAGCACGAAGTTTGTATTGACTCTTTTAAAGGTTCAAATCCGCCATTGTAATGCCTATCGTACTCACTAGCCAATTTAGATGCCTATCTTCAATAGCGTGCTACCTGGCAAAGACTGCCGCCAGGAGTGCGAGATAAACTCATTGAAGATACAAAAAAAGATATTAAGAAAATACTGGGGAAGGTTAGATTGATACCGGATCAGGAGTCTCGTGCCCTACTGGAGGGCAGAGAAGCCACAGGACATTTCGATTTGCAGATTTCACGTGATGAGGAAAGCCAGATGGAGGACGATCATTCAGATCCCGAAGCGGGAGAGGCACTTGAGGCTTCCAAAGAGGAGTTGAATGGGGACGCGTAATGTCCTATTTGAAACAAATATAGATTTAAATAAAATAAACAAATAAAAGAGCTTATTATTATTATTATTATTATTATCATTTTGAATATGCCACTTAGAGTTAGACTTCAACCCAGTTTGTGAAAATAGACATCAGGGGAAAGTCGCTTGAAACCAAGGGAAAGTCCCAAAGAGGGATGAAGAAGGCAGGAAGGCGAGAACAGTGAAGGAATAAGCCAGCGCAAGGCCACGCATTATCAAATAATGGATGGTCTTCATTGCGAAAGCGATGAATAGCCTCCACTTAGATATTGTATACACGGAGAAATTATTGGCGCTGAATTAGGTCATGGGACAATGGCAAAAGAGGAAGGGGAGAAATAAGTAAGAAGTAGGAAAGTGAAAGAACTATAGGCAATGGTGCATTACGGACGTTCAGAGTCGCGAAGAGTTTGTCAATAGGAAATTCAGAACAGGATGTTTGGATCAACAAGGGAAGAATGCGTGGTGCAAGAGGTAATGCCGGAAAATCTATACAGGAAAGGTCAAAGTTGGAATAGACCAGACAACCTCGTATTTGGCCTGTTGGGAAGCATGATTGAGTCATGAGGCAGAATTCCTTAATGGAAAAATTCCTGGTGCAAGAGATAATGCCAGATGAAATACAGAGAAAAGGGTCAAAGCTGGAATCGACCATACAACGGCGTGTTTGGGCTATCGGGAAGCATGATTGAGTCGTGGGGCAGAAATCCATAATGAAACAATTCCTTGCGCGAGAGGTAATGCCGGATAAACTAAAGTAGAAGAGTCAAGTGCGAATGAACCATGCAATTGCTCAATGAGGACGAAGTGCATCCAGAAATCCTTGCATGACAGTGCAGTTACCGATGCAAAAAAATATGCTCCGTAACCCCGGATTTATTCCAGAGTTATGGGGCATGGACGAGAGATACAACAGCTTGACTTTTATAATTTGGTCCCCCATACCCCCTATCCCTCATGAGGTATGGGGGTTAAATGTGAACTTTTGCTGATGTAGTTCATTACCGACATCAGGAAAATGTAAAAACAAGTCCTGGTCCACCAGTGGGGGTTACGGTCCCCATGGTACTCCCTGGTCCGGCTGGTCCATGCTGGTCAGCATTCGTGCACCTCGGTTATGCGAAGTGGACCAGGGTGGATCATCGCGGACCAGGAAGGACCATGGGGACCTAAACCCCCCCTGGTGGTTCAGGAGCATTCAGGACCACCCTGAACCGTGCAATACCATTTTCCTGATGCATCTCTGGACCCTATACCAGAAGGAGCTTATCTGATGAATCATGCACGTATTGGGGGTCCAGAGGTCGGCCCTGTATATGAGGATTAGGAGAAGGAGACCTATGGTAAGTCTGTGTGTGAGGAAAGGGTGCACCCCGGCTCCGCGGGAAGCAACCCTCCAGAGGAAAGCGAATGCTGCGCCGGCCAGGGACAAACGTCTTTCGAACTGGTGTATGGAGTTTAGGGGTAGGGTGAACTAGTAGCTGAGCCATCTGACCACCTGGGGGGGCCGGAATATCTGATCATTGAGGACGATAGGCTGTTTGATCTGTGGGGAGAATCTCTGGCTGGGGGTGCGCCAGTGGATCAGCTCTGTCTTTGGAATGGAGAAGGAGACAGCTAAAGTAGTTTCCTTCTGCGAGAGGGATGTGAAACGACCCTATAGGCGGTGTATCTTTGACTAATACGACAGGGAGAAGACTTTGAGTATAAAGTTGTTGACATAGGACAACATGAGACCTTCTTCTATGTCTGTGTGGAGGGGCGAAACATAGATGAGGAAGAAAAGTGGAGAGATGGGAGAGCCCTGATATGTCTCAACCGTGACGGGAGTGGACGTTCTAGGCCACCCTTGGTAGATCAGGGTGCATTTATGCTCAGATAGGAAGGACGACACCCCGTCGACCATGTACGTGGGGGTTCCTTTGCCTAGGAGCATCTTTCGTAGGGTGGCAGTGTCAATATTGTTGAAACCAGCCTTGATGTCAAGGAAGAGGGAGGAAACTCTACAGTGTATACACTTGAGGGTTTTGATTTTGTCTATGAGTGTAGCACAGGCATCGAATGTCCCGAAGCCATGTACTGACCCGCATTGATTTGGGTGTAGCAGGCCTGATGACCTTATGAGCTAGAGAAGGCAAACTGCCATAACCCTTTCCAGGATCTTGGAGATGGTTTTGAGGAGGACTATAATACGAAAGGACGTAGGGGAGTCATAGGAAGCCTTCCCAGGCTTGTCGAGTACAACGCCATTGGCTTCCTTGAGTGAGCAGGGGTGATATCCATGTGCCAGGAGTGGGCCCAGCATGTCCAGGAGGATATTAGGGCATCGAGCATGGATGTTCTTCCAGACAGAATAGGGAATGTCGTCCGGGCCTGGGGCTGAGGAGGGGGCGGACTTGGCGAGGGCTTGGGAGATCCCCTCCTTAGTGAGGGGAGGGGGGTTCGGCAAGAGGGGGAGCCGTCCCCTCCGCCGGGGCTCGGTCCTTGGGGGGAAGAAGTGGGCGAGAAGGGCTTCGTTAATGGAGAAGGGCTTCGTTAAGACGAACAGGGGTCAATTACGAGTAATTTTTCGTAACCCTAACCTTGACAATTGCTTTTTTTGCCCATAGAACACCCTTGTTCGTCGCCCGCCCAGTTTCGTCGCGACTATGGTGAAGACTGTACCGGTACCTTTGATACTCGGGGCATTGCGATGCGGGGAAAAGAAGAGAAGGCATCTCTCAGATACTCTTCTTTATCTAGACCACCCAAGGCACTCATCGACGCGCCGTTTGACTTGATAACACTTATCGCTCAAGTGCTAGGAAAATACAAAATTAAGCGTGCCTAATGGCAGATAATGAAGTGTTCGTTTCCTCGTCGTTGATAAGGTGCTCTTTCTAATATTATACCCATGATAATCTAGCAAGGTGTTACCTCTCGAGCCTAGCGAGGGAGGAGCGGCTTTTTCATCCGCGGTATTTCAGATAAATGCAGAGAAGGGTACAAGAACCTTTTACGTCCATGGAGATATTCTCTCCCAAAATTCTCAGCCATTCAAAAGCATAGTGGATGGCAACTAGGAAGAATCAGTAAACCGCGAGATCAACCTGGAAGAGTGGGATGCAGATACGGTTAGTCGTATGATCGAATATCTTTATACCAAAAATTATACTTGGCAAAGGGGTGGGAAATTTCCGCCTGTTACTGCTGCAGTTTTAGGGGAATTGCCTAGTGTAGGGGAGGACCCTTTTCGTGCAGCGCGTCCATTGACCCCCATTACCGGGTTCATAAAACCCGAGAGCGCTCTGGATTTTCCTGATAGTAGCTGGACGTTTGTCTATCCCGATAAGGAGGAGGAATTCGGGGGAATGCTTCTGGCTCATGCAAAGGTTTATGCGTTAGCGGGTTACCGAGCAATTGAGGGGTTATCAAAACTGGCACTTGACCGTCTGCTGCGCACTCTGTGGGTATTTCAAACCACTCTGCATTTTCCTCAGAAAACCGGATGTATTGTGGAACTGGTATCATACGTCTATGAGAATACGTACTCGCGCTTCGGAAAACAAGAAGAGGAGCCAATGCGTCGGGCAGTAACGAGGTTCATAGCGTTAGAACTTACAAAGTTGAACTCTAAGGGAGATATCTCTGAACTGATAGGCACTTATGGAGACTTCGCTCGTGACCTATTGTCCGACCTAACTAGGAAGATAGAAGTTGGGGGTGGGATACAGCATAAGTACTTGGCTGGCATTGAGGTTAGTCAATCCGATATTAACGAAGGGGATATTTTCACATTCTGTCAAACCCTGAATATTAGAGCTATGCTGATGAACAAAAGATTCACACGGGGGTCACGCAACCATCGAATTGCATACAAGAGTATTTGTGGGGAAGCTCGAATATCAATTCCAGGACGGGAGCTGAGTGAGAGCCCACTAGGATTGTCTCAGAATGGTGCTGGCCCGAGTACTAACATCCAAAAAATGGCTAGGCCAGTATGGCTAGTGCCCTACTATACAGAGGACATCAATAAAGCCTGCACTTCGTTTAAGGTCATCGCATATGAACGAGAGGGATATGACCACCGGTTCAAAATCCCCACGAATCTCGGACCCCCTTGGCATCGATGCTTGATATCTGTCTGTGATAAAAGTATCCAGCAGAAGGTTTCTTATGTCCAGTTGTTGCTAGCGGAGCCGGTTGGGAACCTGGATAAAATACGGAAGCAATGCCTGGCCGCAGGTGCTACGGAAGACTTTTTTGGTAATATATATAGTTTTCGTCTTGTTCTGATGTGGAAATAACTTGGCATTCTTCGCTATGTGTGATAGCTTCTGTAGCTAGAGCACGAAGATGGTACCTGGTCGTCGCGGGGTGCGTTATGGATGAGGGCCACTCATCGCTGGATTATCGTGGCGAATTGGGGTAGAATTCCGTATCGATTGTGAGGGGGTACCTGGTGCTTGGTTTATGTACTGAATTCTCGAATTGCTTCTGCGATACTATCACTACATTGAAAATCTTGGGCAATTATTGTCTCAATGGTGGCTTGTACTATAAAGTACATGTTATCGTGGAATTTCGTGCTTCGGGGGAGTGGTAACAACAGATGTCGGAGGGGATGATACAGAGTCCTATATTCACGACAAAGGTTCATGTTTTGACCCCTCCGGCTGACATCTATAACTCTAACTATTTTTAACTGCGCACAAATTATCAATTAGTCGTATTAGATATTGCCTACACGGGTGAGTGCTAGAAAGGGAACATGTCCCCATGGGTTACGAACTGGGGCACGACCTTAGGACATATGCAGTGTCCCGGGTGAGAACGGGAGTTGGTAGTTTAATATCCTAAGAACTCTTAACATAATATAGAAGACATACAATGAACCGAGCTTGGTGTGGAGTATTCGGTATGGTGCCTCTCCGGGAGGGGAAAGGATAGATGTATCCTGCTCGAACCAAGAAAATCCCGGAGATAGCTTGGCACTGAGGCAGAGCATAAAATAGGGATAATAATTAGTGAGGGAAAGATACCAACCCTGTAGATAGCATCCTACCTACTATAGCGAGTATAGCTTTTATGCAATAATCGTTGAGAGCCCTAGATATCTCACGAGATATAATGGGTAGTTAATAGGAAAGATTGCGGATTATTGAGCGCTCGCATAGTGTGGGAGCGATATCGCGGTAGCCCTACTTACCAACAGATGGGAGAGTTTTTACCTTGATGGGGGAGTTCATATTCTTCAGAATGGATGTCCGAGGGTGCATGTCTTTCATGTTGCATATATTACCTTAAGAGAACGGAAATATGGATGTGAGTCCTCTACACTACCTGTATTCCAACGTCCTTGCCAGTCTGTGAAGAGCATCACAATATCCTTAGTAAATTTTCTTCAATCTATGTAGACGTATTTGGGTAAAGTCAGTTGTAACAGACCTAGGGTCTAACGAAACAACATTAGTGGAATTACATGGATACTTGTATTGAGTGAGTAATTATATTTAAGAAGGGTAGAGAGAGAGAGAGAGAGAGAGAGAGTAGAAAAACTGGCTCTGAATATACAATGTGATGTCTTTTGAACGGCGGGTTGATCACTATTTACAGTAATACAGAATAATTTCTTCTTACTCTTAGGTGGCATAGTTAGGCTGTCATTGTAACCACATCCTCCCGTTCCCTCCCGGCTCCTCCATATCAGAAGGGTAGAGGGGTAGTGCTGTTGGAAGACTCGAGCACGGATTCTGCAATTCTGATATATACGATGCGGAGGCTTGTTTGGTTCGGTTTGTGTGCTTGCTTATCACAGGAATTGGGTAACTGAGCTTTAATTCCCCCTGACCGGGCATACTCAGCTGAGTCTTACATAATATCATTCTAACGAAAAGCATTATTAGAGTGGGAATTACATTAAAGTCTATCACACCTTCCTTCTCACATTCGACGGTACTCTCCCCCCTAATTACACTTCTCCTGTACCCCCCTTAGGCTTTAGGGCCTTGACAGCTGAACACTATTTTGCTAGCCTCTAAGGAGTGACATCCCCTACACCAATACAAACCCCAACATATTCCTTAAATGCCTCAAACTCACTCTCAGCCAACTTCATCACCACCGAAGCCTGGCACTTATTTTTCAGATACCACGTCACCGCAGCATAAGTGCACCTCTCCGACAAGACCAGCGCACAAATTGCCTTCTGATCCGCGATAGGGATTCATCCATGTTGCCAAAGTCAAGTTTGGGGTCGTGCCGTTGCTTATTCTCAGGGCTTCTGCCATCAGGGCTGGTTGTGAGAATGCGTAATCGTTAGCCATTCGGGCATACACAGCCCGTATATCTCCTAGTTTGTCATAAAGTTCATAGAAACGACTAAAGGATGAAAATTTAATGGTAAGAATACAATGAATAAAAAGCAACTGAATGTGAGAGTGATGGCCAGGTAGTCGATAGACTCCAGCTAAGGACAATCAATATATCGTTTCTGAAGCTCCTTTTGTAAAACTAACGTGACCTGCACGAAGCAGATTTAGTAAACTAGAACGTACTGTACTGCACAGGAGAGGATACTCGGAGAGATTGTGAGTCCAGTGTATGAACTATGTATTCTATACAAACATGCCATCACCCTCACAGTTTGCTTACTCTAGTTTTCTCCGCCAAAATCGTGTCTACTCACAAATACTGTACCATATTTAACTTAGAACTCTCTTTCCTTCTTTCCCCATTCTAGCTCCTTACCTTCACTTACATCTCATGTGACTTACGGAGGAGACTCACCGCCCTCCTAGTCGTTAGAACCGGTAGTGCCGAGCTCTTTACAAGGTCGAGTGGAGGGTCTCCCCCCGCCACGGTATTCCCCGGGTTTCGGAAGGGGAGTGAGGTGATTTCATGTCACTTTCCCTTTGGGTTTTTGGTTACCTGCTGTTCCGCCATGATACTCGTTTTCGTTAACTTAGGGCTACTTGTCCTAGGCAAGAGGTATCCGAAAGCAGGGGTTGAGGATTTGTATGGGCACTCAGATACTACTAATCTTTTCCGTTATATAATATTTTGTGAATTTCCCCTTTTCAGATACTTCTTGCCTGGGGCAGGTACTGGAGGCATGGTAGCTAGCGGGCTGTGGCTAATCATGAGAGTTCTAGGAGTGTTATGGATTGTTATATTTGTTCTAGAGTACCCGGGATTTACTGGGAAGGCGCCCTAGATATGTATTTCCCTTGCGATAAATGGAGAGTGTGGAAGAATGTTTAAGATCATAAATTTTTACCCTAGCACAGCCGGGGGACGTCAGCTAGGTGGGGGAATTGGGACATGCATGGAAGTCTACCCCCCGCTATTATTAATTTTACTGTAAGAACTAGAATAATTGAACCTCGCGCTAAGACATCCGAAATTCCCTCTCAGGGCTAGGGGGGTGAGAGCGATGCGAAAACCGACCACTCTCTCGTAGCCCCAACATAAGACAAAATAAAAAGGGTGCTGGATCTTACTAGTAAAGCCAACGTCGACGATCTAGGGCAAGGTAATTATTCGAGTTCGTACCATAATGCTAGCTATATTAGAGAGCTTCGTGGCTTAGTGGTAATGTCGGTACCAGTATTGGTGTGGAATTGACAAGATGTGAAAAGTTGAGGGAGTACAGGTCCTGACTTCTTGTTTATCTCGAACAGATGGGTTTGGTTACTGTACTGTCAGCAACTTGGCGATCCATATTCATTCCCGTTTCTCAGGAACGTGCCTCGGGTTAACTGTTAGGTATTTTTTTTGTTAAGTAATCGAATTTATCAGCTTAAAGTACAGACCTCGCAAGGTTAGCTGTTAGGTAGACATCGCGGCTATATTCTCTTCGCTAGTCAACCCGCGCGCCAATAGATGACTGTAGGCGGGTTAGCTGCAATCTTCCGTTTTTATGATGGCTGGCCCAAATTTGGAAGCGCTACCTGCCAGTTCTCAAAAAGTGGTGCTCGCAGTGTTGTGTCAATGAAACTCTAGGATTTCCAGCATCATTTAAGGACCTAACCCCCCCCGCATGGCGGTAAGGACAAGCAGCTGCTGAGCGTAGTACTCGGGTGAGGGGGGAAATATTGGGACAAGTAGGGTAGTAGTGGAATTACGGGAATTAGTAGTTATCTCACTTTTTTGATTCTTTGATTCTCCTTCTAAGGTATATGCGCAGGCCTCTGCTACCCTTGCTTGTCCCAATGCTTCACCCCTCCCCTTCGTAGTGCTCGAGTACTCCCAATTGCCTGACGTTTGTAAAAACGACTGCTATTGCATATAGGCAAAAAATTGGCCGGAGCCTCAAGATTTTGCTGTTATGCAATAGCAGTCGTTTTACAAACGTCAGGCAATTGGGAGTATGGAACAGCATGAATGTCGCTTATGCTGAGGTTTAAGGCTTCCCACCATACGTGGCTGCGCGCACAGTTTGATGTGCCTCTACAAGTATGATTGGTTCGCAAATGGAGAGATGAGGCATCCTTGCACACTTGGCCTCAGGGTTTTCGGCCAACGTTGCACATTGTGATGCGGGAAGGTCGAGAGAAGGCAGCCGCCCTACTCTTTATTTAAACCGCCCAAGGTACCCATTGATGCGCCTTCGACTTGATTAACGCTTGCCGCTTAAGTGCTAGGAAAATACAAAATTAAGTGGGCCTGATGGCAGAAAATAAAGTGTTTGTTCCCTCATCATTGATAAGGTGCTCTTTCTAACACATACTCATCATGATCTAGCAAGGTGTTACCTCTCGAGCCTAGCGATGGAGGAGCGGCTTTTTCATCCGCGATATTTCAAATAAACGCAGAGAAGGGCACAAGAACCTTTTACGTCCACAGGAATATTCTCTCCCAAAATTCTCAGCCATTCAAAAGCATAGTGGATGGCAACTGGGAAGAATCAGTAAAACGCGAAATCAACCTGGAAGAGTGGGATGCAGACACAGTTAGTCGTATGATCGAATATCTCTATACTAAAGATTATACTTGGCAGAAGAATGGAAAAGTTAAGCCCGTTCCTGTTATAGTTCCAGAGGAACCGCCCACTGGCGAGCACTCTCCTGATGCAGTGCGTCCCCTGACCCCCATTAGCGGGCTCATTGAATACAGGGGAAAACAGCGGCGGCTTTGCCAGCGTAATGGCCAGTTGGGCCATGCCGATAAAGAGATATTCGGGAAATCATCTCTTGTGCACACAAAGGTTTATGCTTTAGCGAATTACCGGGCAATTGAAGGGTTATCAGAACTGGCACTCGATCGTCTGCTGCACTCACTGTCGGTATTTCAATCTACTGAATTTAATCCTCAGCAAATCGGATATATTGTGGAACTGGTATCATACGCATATGAGAATACATGCTGGCGCTTCGGAAAGCCCGAGCCAATACGCCAAGCGGTAACGAGGTTCATAGCATTAGAACTTACAAAGTTGAATTCTACGGGAGAAATCTCCATACTGATGAGTACTTATGAAGACTTCGCTTGTGACCTATTTTCCGATCTGACTAGGAGAATAAAGCTTGCTGAAAGGGGGATGCGGCACAAGTACTTGGCTGGCGTTGAGGTTGGTTGATCCTATTAGAATGGATGGGATATTTTCACATTTTTTTCTAAGCTCTTATTATTAAGCACACACTAATGAAGAAAAGGTACACACGGGGGCTTCGCAGCCAGTCAATTGCATACAAGACTCTCAGTGGCGGAGTTCAAATATTAATTTCGATACAACAGCTGAGTGAGAACACACCAGGATTGTCTCAGAATGGTGCTTGTCCAAGTACTAACATTTGAAAAAAAAAAATTGAAAAATGGTTAGGCCAGTATGCCTAGTACCCTATTATACGGAAGACGTCGATAAAGCTTGCACCTCGTTTAAGGTCATCAGGCCTGAAGAAGAGGGATATGACCACCGGTACAAAATCCCTACGAATCTCGCATCAGAAGATTACCCATGCTTGATATCTATCTGTGATAGAGATATCCAGAACAAGGTTTCTCATGTTCAGTTGGCGCGGGTGGACACGGACAAGGAGCTGGTTGACATAAAGGAGCGATTTGGGGCTGCCGGTGCTACACGTGATATTCTTGGTCATGCACATGATAGCGATTATCTTTTTCTGATGTGGAAATAGCCGGGTGTTTTTCACCATGCGTCATGGCTTCTGTAGCAAGAGCAGGAATATGGTATCAGGCCCTTAGTCCCGCGGGGTGTGTTATGGATGAGGCCTCTCATCGCTGGATTATCGTTGGAAATTGGGGTAGAACTCCGTATCGGTTGTGAGGAGGCACCGGGTGCTTAGTTTATGTACTGTATTCTCGGATTACTTCTATGATACCATCACTAAATTGAAAATCTTGGGCTATTATTGCCTCAATGGTGGCTTGTACCATAAGGTACATGTCATCGTGGAATTTCATGCCTCAGCAAGTCATAACGCCCTAACGTTAAAGGCTCGGAATAGATTTACACGGTCCTATATTCAAAGCAAGAGCTCATGCTTTGGCCCCCACTCCCTGACTGATATCTACAACACCAACGATGTTTTAAAAAAACTGTGCACAAATTACCACTTGATCATATTATAAATTACCTATAATACACAGGTGGGCACCAGAATGGGAACAAACTCCCCGTGGTTTGCAAACTAGAGTACTATCGCTGGGACATATACAACATGCCACGTGGGAATTGGTATTTCAACATCTTAAGAACCCCTGACATGATTTTAGAAGATATGCGACGGGCCGGGCTTTGTGCAGAGTATTGGTACTGTGCCCTAGGGAGAGGAAGTGGCAGATGCATCATATTCTGCTGTGGTGGCATTGGCCGGGGGCATCTGATTTTAGGGGTATGGAAGAAGGGGTGCATTAAAAGCTTTCAGTATAGCCTCCGAGTGACGATCCATGAGGCAAGTATGAGTGCTATTTCTTTAAGCCTGATATACCAGGGGTCATACTCTGATGAGAGATATCAGCACGATCTGCCAGTGCGGCAAATTATAGCCCGCAGCTATCGGTGTATATATAGAAATGGGTATCATACGTTGGGCGCTGGGTCCTGGGAATGGGAGCGGGCCGACAGTACTTGAAGCGGGGATTTCCACATTCTTGCATATCCGGGAGTTGTCGACTACCGGTAGTTTATTCCTATCTGGGAGGGTAGTGCTGCTGGGGGGCTTGAGCAAGGGTTCCGCCTTTCGGATATGTATGACGTCAAGGTTTGTTTAGTTTTATTATATACTTACTTTCTCCTAGTTGCCAATACTCGGGTAAGTCAGCTCACAAGATGGCATAGGTCTTTATGTCTTATAGCTACAGCTTGAGGTTACTTTTAAACATCTACTATTGTAGTAAGGTAAGGTAAGGTAGTGATTGTTTATCACAGGAATTGAGCAATTGAGATTTAACTCTCCCGACCAGCGGCTGAGTCTTATCTAGTATCATTCGAACAAAAAGCATGATTGCCGTGAAAATTACGCTAAATCCTATCACTTCCTTCCTCCTTCTCACATTCTACGGAACTCTCCCCCTAACTGCACTGTTCTGGCATCCCCGTTCCCTCAGGCTTCAGGGCTTTAACAACATAACACCACGACGTCAACCTATCGGAGCTATCAGAGGTGACGTCCCCTACGCCAATAGACACACCAACATATTCCTTAAACGCCTCAAACTCATCCCCAGCCAGCTTCATCACCATCGAAGCCTGGCACATATTCCCCAGATACCACGTTGCCGCAGCATAAGTGTACTTCCCTGGCAAGGCCAGCGCATGAATAGCCTTCTGATCCGCGATAGAGATTTTGTCCATGTTGCTAAAAGTCACGCCAAGGGCCGTGCCGTTGCTTATTTTGTTGGCTGACCATCCCTGCCTTGTATGATAACATCTCCCTGGTATTTGAACTGCACGGTAGGGAAAACCTCGAACCGGAGCACCCTCCAACCCGGGGAGTCCCAATTTCAAGCTGCTAAGACTCCTCGACAACTTTTATTTTCGGTTTCTGTTGATAGACAACGAGTAGGAGATCTAGAAATCTTTAATATATCAATTTCTAGGCAAACTACGAGTTTGCAGTTTGCGTGGAGGTGTCAAATGCCACATCCCACTTACAAGCTGCTAAAACCACCCAGGAGGACAGTTAATATGACAAAAAAGCAAAATTAATTACTGGTTAACCGCATTGGGGTATAAATTGATATGCATTACTAAGCAAATGAATTTTGCTGGTGCCCCGGTTTAAGGCCTCCCACCATATGTGGCTAAGAGCATAGTCTAATGCGCCTCTACAGGTGGTATGATTGGTTGGCAAACCGAGTGAGGTGGCATCCTTGAACAACTGGTCTGAGGGTTTTTTACCTGGCGGTTGGAAATGAAGAGAAAGCATCCGTCATATATCATTCTTTATCTCCGCCCAAGACACCCATCGACGCACCGTTTGACTTGATTAACGCTTCCCGCTCAAGTACTAGGAAAACACAAAATTAAGTGGGCCTAATGGCAGATAAAAAGATGTTTGTTCCCTCGTTGCCTATAAGGTGCTCCTTCTAATGTGATCTCATTATCTAGCAAGGTGTTGCCTCTCGAGCCCAGCAGGAGAGGAGCGGCTTTCTCATCCGCGGTATTTCAGATAAATGCCGAGAAGGGTACAAGAACCTTCTACGTCCATGGAGATATTCTCTCCCAAGATTCCCAGCCATTCAAAAGTATAGTGGATGGCAATTGGGCAGAGTCAGTAAAACGCGAAATCAACCTGGAAGAGTGGGATGCAGACACTGTTAGTCGTATGATCGACTATCTCTACACTAAGGATTATACTTGGCAGAAGAATGAAAATTTTAAGCTCGCTCCTGCTGCGGTTCTAGAGAAATCGCCCAGTGCCGAGCACTCACCCGATGCAGTGCGTCCCCTGACCCCCATTAGTGAGCTCATGATATACCCCCAACGGGGGCGGGTGTGGGGTTGCCAATGTAATAAGCAGAGCTTGGGCCACATTGACAAAGAAGAGGCATTTGGGGAATTATTTCTGGTACACGCTAAGGTTTACGCTTTGGCGAATTACCGGGCAATTGAAAAGCTATCGGAACTGGCACTCGATCGTCTACTGCACTCACTGTCGCTATTTCAAGCTACTGAATATAATCCTCAGCAAATCGGATATATTGTGCAATTGGTGTCATACGTTTATGAGAATACATGCTCGCGCTTCGGAAAACCGGAGCCAATACGTCGAGCGGTAACGAGGTTCATAGCGATAGAACTTACAAAGCTGGATTCTACGGGAGGAATCTCTGAACTGCTGAACACTTATGGAGACTTCGCCTGTGACCTATTTTCTGACCTAACTAAGAGAATAAGGCTTGCCGAAGTTCAGAGCGAGATACGGCATAAGTACTTGGCTGGCGTTAAGGTTAGTCAATCCAATTATAACGAAGAGGATATTCCCACTTTTTGCCAAACTCTTAGTATTAGAGCTAATACCAATAAACAAAAGGCATACACCGGGGCCTTGCAGCCATTCAATTGCATAAAAGAGTCTCTGTGGCGAAGTTCGAACATTAATTTCGGGACAGGAGCTGAGTGAGAGCACACTAGGATTGTCTCAGAATGGTGCTGGTCTAAGTACTAACATTCAAAAAAAAAAATGGCTAGGCCAGTATGGTTAGTGCCCTATTACACAGAAGATGTCGATAAGGCCTGCACCTCGTTTCAGGTCATCATGTATGGACAAGAGGGATATGACCACCGGTTCAAAATCCCCACGAATCTCGAAGATCGAAGGTATCCATGCTTGATATCTATCTGTGATAGAAATATTCAGAGCAAGGTTTCCCATGTCCAGTTGGTGCGGGTGACCAGGCCCGGGCAGGTGGACGATATACAGAGGCGATGCAAGGCTACAGGTGTTACGACTGATATTCTTGGGACTGCGCATAGTGATATTCTTCATCTGATGTGGAAATAGCCCAGTGTTTTTCGCCATGGGTGACGGCTTTTGTAGCTGGGGCAGGAAGATAGTATTAGACTATCAGTCTCGTGGGATGTGTTATGAATAAGGGCTACTCATTGTTGGATTATCGTTGCGAGTTGGGGTAGGGTTCTATATTGATTGTGAGAGAGGACCGGATGCTTGGTTTATGTGCTGTATTCCCGAATTTCTTCTACGATACTATTGCTACATTGAAAATCTTAAACCGTTATTGCTCCAATAGCGGCTTGCTCCATACCAGTAAGGTGCATGATATCATGAAATTTTATGCCTCTAGGGAGGGGTAATACCGGAACGTCAGGGACTTGAAGATGATACACACATTTCTCCCCACCCCCCACCCCCCTGGCGGACGTTTACAACACCAGCTATGATGTGTTTTACAAAAACTGTGCATAAATTATGAATTCATCATACCGGAAGTTACCTCCACGGACGAGTGCCAGAATGGGAACAAGCCCCGTGGTTTGCGAACTGAGGTACGGCCTTGGGACATATACAATGTCCCATATAAGAATGAGAATTAGTATTTTAATATCCTAAGAATCCTTAACATAATTTGAGAAGACATACAATGAACTGATTTTGGTGAGAATGTATACGATAGTTTACCACTCGGGGAGAGGAGAGGATGGATATATCCTACCTAAATCAAGTACCGCAGTCGATCCCAGGGATACTTGGCACTAAGAGTATAATATAGAAATAATACCCAGCGAGAGAAAAGTATCAGCCTGATAATAGCACCTTACTCACTCTAGCAAACATACAGGCCCAAGGCAAAAGTGTTCGTGATTTTGCTTAGTCAGATATCTCACTTTATCACGAACACTTTTGCCTTGGGACTGTAGTTTTTGTGTAATAATCGTTGACAGTCTTCAATACCTCACGGAATATATGGATAACTAATGGGAATGAGTGCTGGTTATTGAGCGTTTGCATTGTGTGGGAGAGATATCGTAGTAGCCCTACTCACGAACAGATGAGAGAGCTTTTCCCTTGGTTGGCGGGGTAAGATTCTTCGCAATAGATTCCCAAAGGTACATATCTTTTAATCTACGCATATTATCTCAAGAGTGCGGAAATATGGATGTGAGTCCTCTACATCACCTGTATTCTAACTTTCTGGCCGGTCTGTGAAGAGTATCGTGATATCCTTGGTAAATTTTCATCAAAATATAGCGAACCTAAGGCCTAACGAAATGACACTAGCAGGATCAGTAGGATACCCGTATCGAGTGAGTGATTATATTCGAGAAGAGTAGAGAGAGAGTAGAAAAACCTACCCCAGATATACAGTGTGGTGCCTTTTGAACAGCGGGTTAATCACTATCTACAGTAATAAGGAGTCATTCCCTCCTACTCGTAGATGGTATAGTTAGGCTATCATTGTAATAACACCCTCCCGCTCTCTCCCAGCCCCCCCATATTGAAATAGTAACAGGAAGCACTAGTTGTGCACACTCAGCGGGCGCGAGTAGCAAAATGAATGCCACGGCTCGCAGGAGGAACAGCTGGCCCTCTAACCCGCTACCTATGACTTGAGCGTCAAGTTCCCCAATACCCTTTTAGTGGCTATCTTAGACTCTATGTAGTCATAGACTCTAGCACTAGATTGATACATACCTACCTTTCCCCTGTAGAGGCTCATCTGTAATATTTCAGGTATCTCCATTTCTTCTTTTCACCCTTATATCTTAGGTAATATAGCCCCCAGAATATATTCCTATTGCCGATACCCTAGGGAAAAAAAAAACAAAAAAACACTCGCTTAAGATCTCGAATGATATTCTGTGAAGTTGAACATCTAGGTCTGTTGCTTTTTAGGCTACATTGTGCTTCTAAAAACAAGCTGTGCTTCTGTCCACGGGTGTAAAAATTATGCCACCAAGAGCGCGGTAGCCCCAGCGTTGCAACACATGTACCACAACTCAACTCCACATACTCTAGTAACTAAAACATTACTACTGAAACTCAGACAATGAGAGGATAAGCACTGTGATGTAGGCTAGTGAGTAGTGTACCAGGTATTAACTTCTATTGATTTTTTTAATTTTTTTATCAATATCGTTGTTCTCATTTCATATACTGTATCGGGTTGGGGTACCATACGTTGCAACACTAGCCACCGTGCCTACGGTCGCGTAATTCGTGGATACGTTTTAGAGGCTCAACTTGAAGCGCGAAAACTTTCCACTTCCTTCGTCCTTGTTGTAGCGTTTCCTAACGCTAGGGTTTTGGTTGAGGTTGATACCGGTGGAGAGCCCCACGGGCTGCGAACCCCCCCCTCATCTGAAAACAAGGACAGAAAAAAGCAGATATCCAATTACATACCTAGACAAAATGTTTCACATGTTTCAACTGCTGCGCCCTTCTTCCATGCTTGTACCCCCCTCGTATTACTGCTCTCGCCCGGGAAGCCATAGCCACCTGGTTGGGCTATTTTCTCTAGCAATATTTTCAATCACACCTTCTGACAAATTCGTCTATCTCCCCGTTGGAGCGTGAAAAGTGCCTTACATGACAAAAGTACTGCTATTCTTTGGTTGGTTCCCGGGCACCTTAAGGATTATTAAAGATAAAGTGTGCATGATGCAGAGAGAGAGAATGAATCAGAGGCTTGGCCCCACTGTTGTCTCTTTCCAGTACAGTAGAATTACTCTTAATGGCAATATGGCGGGTAATCCTCTTAGAGTTGCTTTGCTATTCTCCTTGAATGCTAATAATTCTGCTTGGCAAAAGTTAACTATTGCCACCCTGACTCAGTCATGACGTGGTCGCGGATTGCTTGTTGCGGTGGAGATTATTTGGTGAAGAGATACTGTGATAATCTTCGCGAGATAGCTAGAAGTTTTTTCTTTTTTTCTCTCTCAATGATACTGGTCAGCGGGATAACATGTCATCGTATCTCTTTTCGTGCTTGGGTTCCCCTGAGGGCAACTTACAGTCCAGAGATTGCTCTCCCATTGGGGGCTGTATAGTTTGCTGTGGTAGTATTGATCGGGGGCATATGATTTTAGGGGTATGGAAGAAGGGGTGCATTAAAAGCTTTCAGTATAACCTCCGAGTGACGATCCATGAGCCAAGTATGAGTGCTACTTCTTTAAGCCTGACATACCAGGGGTCATACTCGGATGAGAGAGATCAGCACGATCTGCCAGTGCGGCGAATTATGGCCGGCAGCTATCGGTGTACATATGGTAATGGGTATTATACGTTGGACGCTGGGTCCTTGGGATGGGAGCGGGCGGTGGTTGAAGCAGGGATTCCCACATTCTTACATATCCGAGATTCGTCGACTAATTTATTCCTGTCTGGGAGAAGTAGTACTATTGGGAGACTTGAGCACGGGTTCTGCTTTTGGGATATGTATGGCGTCGAGGTTTGTTTGGTTTTGTTATATACTTGCTTCCTCCGAGTTGCCTATACTCGGGTAAGTCAACTTACAAGATGACATAGGCCTCTATGTCTGATGGTTACAGCTTGGGGTTACTTTTAAACATCCACTATTGTTGTAGGGTAAGACAATGATTGTTTATCACAGGAATTGAGCAATTGAGATTTAACTCTCCCGACCAGCGGCTGAGTCTTATATAGTATCATTCTAACGAAAAGCATGATTTCCGTGAAAATTACGCTAAATCCTATCACTTCCTTCCTCATTCTACGGAACTCTCCCCCTAACTGCACTGTTCTGGCATCCCCATCCCCTCAGGCTTCATGGCTTTAACAGCAGAACACCACCTCTTCAACCTATCAGAACCAGAAGTGACGTCCCCTGCATCAATACAATCACGAATATATTCCCTAAAAGCCTCAAACCCACCCTCAGCCAACTTCATCACCATCGAAGCCTGGCATTTATTCCATAAATACCACATCGCCGCAGCATAAGTGTACTTCTCCGGCAAGACCAACGCACGAATAGCCTTCTGATCCGCAACAGGGATTTTATCCGTGTTGTCAATAGTCACGTTTAGGGCCGTGCCGTTGCTTATTCTCAAGACTTCTACTCTCAGGGCTGGTTGTGACAATGCGTAATCGTAGATGTGTGGAAACATTAGCATCGCCTTCGCTGTTTCTAGTTAGCTGTGCTTCCGCCAAACGGACAGAGAGAGGGCGAGGAAGCTCACTTCCTTGCCCAGGGCGGCCGGGGAAGTGGTTGACGTTGTAGGTGAAGTTTCCGCTCTCCAACGTCATTAGCCCTAATAGGGCCGCTTTCTGACCGAGTGTTTTAAGGCGATAGTGTGCGAAAGCGGTGTTGATTTCCTTGATCGCATCAACTGCTGGGTGGCATTCTTCTGTTACTGCCGTGCAGATTGTTGGTGCTGCTGCGAGGAGTTGTTGGATTGTTATGTCGGGGATGGTGGTGCTTGGGTTGAAGGCACCGGGCGCTGGGGCTGCGATTGTGGATGAGAGGATTATGGCTAGGAGGAAGAGAATGGGAATGCTTGGTAGCATTTTCTCGCTTTGTCTCTGGGGGGTAGGATGTTTTGGGGGTAGTTGTGGTGTATATAGGTGGGAATTAGTTGGTGGGTAAGTATGATATCTTGGGGAATGAGTGAGGGAGAGAAGGAATGGAATGAGTGAACAGAGCTCCTTTTAAGAAAGAAGGAATGTAAGGCATTGCACTATCGTCTAGCTAGCTCCCGCAATGTTCCTTTGGCCGCTCGTAGTATAGGATTTTCTGAAATAAAAAAAGTAAACAGGGTCCAATTCGAATTGATAATCCATCCACCAGCCTACCACCGTAAGATATTAAAGAATAGCCGAGAATGCAATACAGGTATCCTGTTTACGGACGAGGTCCTACCTGCTACATGCTTTTAAACACCCTCTATTGGCTATAATAGCCACCGCAGTATATAGCAGATATTAGGAAAATGATGTACAGCTCTATGTTAAAAGCACTTCAACACAGCCCGTTAAATGGTGAGGCCGATCCTGAGGAATTTGCGTCAGTGCCTGCTTACCCTATATGCATGCATTCATCTTTCCGTTTTGCTTGCTTGTCGTCGGTTACGGTTATTGGTAATGGTGGCGCTGTACGGCATGCCATATCCCCGGATTGAAGTTGGAATGTTTGGTACCGGACACTTGTACTCGTACAGTACCGGCACGCTCTCGAACAACGCGTTCCAGAATCCATAGTACTTTAGTTTATATTCTAGTAGTGACTCTCCTCCCCTTGCTGCTACTCGTAGCAGCCCCTAGACGCAAGGAACTAGACACTCCGTCAAGACCCTTATCCTATGCTTTAATCGAGAATTGACGTCTACGAGTAGAGTGCCCTACAGGTTACGCCAAGGCACCCGGCCCTAGCCAACTCTCGCTTCGCAACTCGTGCTTCCGATTCCAGTTAGCTTGCAGCGTTGGTGGGCGTGCCGAAGTAATAGAGACTTTGCGGTGGATGTATCCGGCATCCCTGTATGCCAAGAGTGGGGATTTTGCAGCTGGATGTTTCCTTCACTTTGCGGTGGATGTGATTATGATATCAGGCCAAGAAATCTGGTAACTAAAAGTTAGAGTTGTGAAGTAATGTAACTTGAACAGTGCTAAGTCAAGATCTCTCATTTTGTAGCCCCCGGGACTTCGCAACTTATGACTCTCTTCCCTTCAAGTTACTTTTAAGAATCAAAAAAAAAAAAATTGGAAACCGAGTGGTATTGGCTGCGTTGGGCAGAGTTGAGGCGGTGGAGGCCAAATTTGTTGAATTTGCTCTTGTGCCAGAGTCAAATCAAGGTCTGGATGATTCAAAGCTTGGCATATGCATGCCAAGATCACTAAAAAGACTCTGGATGCGTCCACCGCAAAGTCTCTAATAGCCCACACATTCGGCATTCCTAATACCAACGCGGGGCGGGCCGCAACTAGTTAGCAGGACAGCCAGTGTGCGCGATACCAAATATAGTATTATATGAGAGTATGATATATGTATTGAGACAAATGGGGCGAGAGGGTGTGCATATAAACCTTTTCATAGAATTTACCTTCGCACTTGCTGCGGCCATGGCTTTTGACAGCCACAGATGAGCCTTTTGTTTTTTCATCAACTCGTGTGCCCCGCATATGACCAGTCTCTCACGTCCTAACTTTCCAAACACATATACTCTTACTACAGTTGGTATAGTGCACAATAGTCTATCCCACTTATATTCAACCAAAAAAAAAAGACCTTCCCGGCTCCCTGGACGAAACTTTTTCAAATTCCTGTAAAATAGGAGACGGTCATTGATGGCGAGCAAGGGAAAGAAAGAAAGAAAAAGAAGAAGAAAAAGCTAAAGTAGAAGTCTTTGAATCTTGGAAGCCTTGTGTTACAATAGGTAATATTTATTGGGTAAGGACTTTGCAGGGTGTGAGGAATACAGTAGCACTGCGCTTAGCACAAAGTTGTTTTTATACAGGGTTTTGGAGCGGTAAGGCAGTAAAGTAGCCCGGTATCCGCCAGCTTTGGGGCAACTTTAAGCAACAGTGCTTAGATACCGGGGTTAGTCTATGAAGATCCCTAATGAATCGGTTTTTAGGGCGCAGCCGGCCTGCTTGTTGTGGGAGGGAAAGGAATTCCGTGAAGGGATAAAGTTCACCCACCATTGCCATATTTGATTTCCCCGGAATCTCCACCACCTATCCTTGCCCAAAAAAACTAATCAAATAAACTTCGCTTAAAGCTCCCACAACCCCCCGGCTATTCGGACGTACCGCATAAACTAGCAAGAACCGTCCAGTGCTAGTTATTGTACTGGGGTAGGGTCAAAAAAATCGGAAAACTTTTGGTGGCAAAATAGGGAGTAGGGGGATGATCGATGTGGCGGCGGGTGAAAAGCGATCAGGTTGCGAAACATCTTAAACCCAGGTTGTTGCACAGAGTGGTTGGAGAAGCCTCTTCAGTACCCTCTTTGGCTAGCTGGGTAGAAAATAGTCATGTTTAGACTACGGTATAGTGGAGTACCGGTACTTTCTTCCTCAAACCATCATCCGGCTTTCTGGTGTCTGCCAAGCCCCATTTTTTTCCAAAGTGCTTGCTTCGCTACATCACTCCCCCGATAATCTTGCTGATCTTTTTTTCCGATTTTTTTGACCCTGCCCTAGTACAGTACGTCCAAATAAGATTTTTACCCTGGTTTTGTCTCGAAATCGTAATGTGACGCCATACGCTAACCCTTTGTAGCCAGGACTCAAGGCTCTTATTTTGACTCAATGGTAAGTTTCACCTCGCTTCTTATTTCAACGTACTCAGCGCTGGGTGGCTCCGGCCAGTTTATGCGGTAGTAATTAGAATGGAATGGTTTCGTTTGGGTTGTAGTTTGTACAAACGTTTCGTTTGTTGTTAGGTTGCTTGGAGATTGTAATCACCTGTGGCTAAGCACCTACCGTAGAGTGCATATTCTACGCATTTGTGTTGGTGCTCGGGCACCGGTTGATAGAAACCGAGTGTTTGGGTTATGGTATGGTAGTGGGTTAGTTTAAAGTATAAATTCTCTCTCTACACACACCTTACTAGTGGGCTAGGTAGTGGTTAGGGTAGGCTATTCGTACCCATCGGTACGGCGCTGGAACTGTGGGTTTTGAGGAGTGTTGTCGTACGGGTGGTGTAGGAGGGTGTTCATCTGATGAGTGCATAGAATTTGATTTCCGCAACTGCAGCTGTAGCTGAGTGAGCACAAACAGACTAAGGCGAGAGCAAAGATTACTCCAGAAAAATCAGTGCTGTATCTACGCTTTCTCTTCGTGGATGTACTGTCTATAGTCAACGAGTGGTCATCCACCGTCCGGAATATACTGTATACGAGCAGAGCAAAGCATATTCCCCGTCTGCACCCTCCTCCTCCTCCTCCTCCTCCTCCTCCTCCATCTAGGCCGAAGTTAACCCAACAAGCAACCACCCTCCACTATCCATATGTGCGAGTACATCCGCCCTCGAATCCCCTAAAGCTCGCACCTGGACTAGGACGCCCAAGTGGCTGAGACGCGGGCGGAATGCCCCTGATGCTATCCGCTGTGGACAAATCAATCGTGGTCTTAATTTTCACCATCAGCACTACCTATGCCAGGACCTTGGTTGTGTGTTTTTACAACTAGTACGGATCTCAATATTTGCTTTAAGTGTCAGTATATCAGAAAAGCACGTGAAATAGGCTCCTCACCAGCCTCCAATCACGAGTGATCTAAACTGGGGTGTTAGTGATTTTCGTTGTGTGTCCGGAGCAGGAGCGCGCAGTTGTCGTCGTCATCCAGTCGTACAAGGGAAGACGGGAACGTATATAAGGGGTTAGAGATCACATTAATAGGACCTCGTATCCACCCCCAGTGAAACAAACTCCACACAGAGAGAGAGAAAATAATCGCCTTTATTGTTAAGCATTGCGAAAAATATAGATCAAAGGAAAGAAAGTCAACGTCCTTCTCGTGGCCTCCAGCTACCACCGGGGTTTCTGCAAAATAGCCTATAAGCTTCAAACAAAAACAAAGGAAATTGGAATGTGGAGAGCGTTCTCCATGGCTCCCTTAACACACAAACCTTCAATAACACTCGTGGGTGCTCTAGACGACCCCGCTGACGCTACGAGTTGTGCTCAAGCACCAATTGAGCACTAATAATTTTGGCGGCTAGTGAAGCTGCGACATCAATTCAATGCTCCACCATACTTAGGATAACACGTGTCGTCAGTCATTGAAGCAAATTCCCAAGAGAGATAAGTCGAAAGAGAATCGAAAGAGAAAAAAAGGATTAAATAGAATGAAGAGAAAATCCCAGAAGGAACGAGCATTCCAGCTCCGGGCATTGAAGAAAGAGAGCACGAAACGGCTTACTACATGACAGGGTACAAACATGCAACTTCAGATAACAAAACAGAACATTCATATCCGAATCTTAGTAGCTGTGTTTGCAGAATCTAGCTACTAATCTCGGACTAAGCACCATATGCAGCCCCCTACGAAGAACCCATGAGTGCAGAAGAAAGGCGCGGTGCTCGCTGTGCTCTTCTCTCAACCTCAGATTTCTCTCCTTCTAACTCCTCAACCGCTTCCAGGATCGCGGGTTCAATCTCAACTTGACGTACCGGAACTGCGTAGACCGGTCTCGGTCTCTCCACCTCCACAACTCGCACCGGCGGCTCCTCTCCAGTGGGCCCCCTCCAATGCGGACACGTCTTCCCGTGCCCTTCGTTTCCCTTTGACCGAATAACCACATAACTCGCTCGGCACACCCAACACCACTCACTCTTACATCTACACGTCATATGATCGCACCCATCCACCTTTTCAACTCGTGCGCCGCAGCTGGGACACACCTTCGTCAACTTTCTCAAAAGCTCCTCGTTCGCCCGGTCTTCATTCTTCACCTCTGCGCATGTTCGTGATGCATGCCAAGGGATATGACACGTGAAGCACGACTTTGCAGAGCATAGCGGACAGGTTACTATCGGCTGATCGCTCTTGCTAGAGTGCAGTTGGCCGCCAGGGCAGGAGGGTTTTAGGCAGGGCCGATATTCCGGTATCGAGAGGAGATACGTTCGTAGGAGGTGATCAGAGTATGCGGATGCGAGGGTGGGGAACTCCTTTTGGACGTATTCGAAGGTGATTTCACTACGGCACTCGGGGCATTTTGGCGGCGGAGAGGAGGTGGTGGTGGTTTTGGAAGAGAGGGCAGTCTCGATGCAGGTTTTAAGACAGGGCTTGCAGACGCTAGATCGGTGAGCGCAAGACGGTGAGATTGTAGGGCTGGCAGAGGAGGTCTGCTTGGAGTCCATGCATATTATGCAAACGAAGCGGAGGAGGGAGGCTCGAGAAGCCATTGTTGTATACTGTAAACGCAATTGCCGGGGGAGGGAGAAGGGTGCCCTCGGATTCCTGGTGTTTGAGGATACATTTGTCGAGGTGGGTGAGCCTGGGTCTATTAATACCGGGCGGGGTTATCGGGTATCCCCACCTTCGTCGGTGGCGTCTACCAATTGAAACTAAGGCTGCCGATGAAGGGCCTGAGAGCTATGGGCCAGTTCGAGCCAAGCAATATTGATTGGCTGAGACATAAGTTCCTTATCATATTGCCAATTAAGAGCTCCAGTATCTGATAGTAAATACCAACATTACCGTAGGGAGTGAATCATCAGAAAGAGCCTGAAATATCATTCGCTGTCAGCCCCAGGAGTGAAAACAGGTGCGCGAGTCATAATGCAGTCTACCTCTATCGTATGTCACAGACAATCTGATGGATGAAAAGCACGAATATGTGATGATAATCTCTTAGCGCAGTATAGTTTAGGCACACCGTAAACACCATCACCATGACACCTGTCCAGCCTTCTCAGCCTTATACCCCCCACAAGAACTAACTAAACTAAAGCTAGCCATTTCCCATCTCCCTTCTAAGGGAATCAATTTGCTCCTTAATGATCCTCTCAAACAATCCCGGCTTATCGCCATCTTCATCTCCATCGCCTCTATCTCCATCCCCTCCACCCCCACCTCTCCCCATAGCCGCGATGATCAACAAAGTACTGACAAATGCCTCTTTAAGGTAGGCAAACGAAAAGTCGGACGTCCACTCGGCAATCCTCTCGACGAGCCCGTCGCCAAACTCGATTTTGTCATTTCCCTTAAGCTTCGCCTGCCAGTAATTGCAATACATCTTCCTCTCTTCCACATTGGGCATGGGGAAGACATACTTCCTGTCGAATCTGCTCGGCCGGTTAACGATTCCCGGGTCTAGCATCTCCAAGTGATTCGTTGTGCCAAGGACCAAGATGCCGTCGTTCTCGGCTATTCCGTCCAACTCGTTGAGGAAGAAGGAGCGGTTCATTGGGTTGATCAGGCTGTCCAGATCCTCAAGGATGAGTAGACAGGGTGCGAAGGCGCGGGCTTTATCGAATGCTGCGGCCACGCCGTACTCGTCGCCCATGTAAGTCCTGAAGGATTTTACGTAGAGAGAGGGGTAGGATATTGATTTCATCAGTGCTTTAACGGAGATTGTTTTCCCGTTTCCAGGGGGTCCGTAGAAGATGATGCCCCGCTTCCAAGGGACGCCAAGATGTTTGTATACATCTCTACTATTGAAGAAGTTTTCCACATCGGATCGTAAGCGATGTTTCATCGCTTCATCCAGGATTACGTCTTTCCAATCTGCCTTTTGCACGCTCTTCCATAGCGCGTGGTCCTTGCTCCAGACGCCGTTGTTTAACACGAGGATTTCCTGGTGCAGTTCCATGGTGTAGGCACATACTTGCAGGACTATATCCTCGATGTCCATCTTTTCCTTTTCGGAGTGGAGGAAGTAGTGTGCCCGGACAACGGTGTACCCCTCGGGCCAGGTAGCGAAGTAGTAGACATACTCCTTCCCATCCTTGCAGAGCATGAACTTCGCAAAGTCGATAGAGTGTTCAATGCTTCCGGGCCCATTTGCGCGGCGAGAGGAGGGTTGGAAGGTAAGCTTTGAAAGAATGGGGTCAGACTTGGAAATCGAGGGGGTTAGCGTGATCTTGCCGGTGCTAGAAGCGTAGCCAAATATGTCGCAGCTGTAGTCCCGGCAAACGGTGAGTTTTTGGTGCGGGTGTTGGGCTTCGATGGCAGCGCGGAGGACAAGGTCAGTAGAGACGGTTTGTGCTGAAAATTGCCTTGTGTAGGAATTGGCGGGGGACCCGGACTTGTCGCGGTGATGTTTGTCCGATTTGGACTCTTCGACGAGGAGATAGTCGTGCATGTAGGAGCCAGCCAGTGGTGGGGGGCTGTCAGAGCTAACAGAGTATGAAGTGGATGGTAGAGAAGCGCATGGAAGGGAGGAGGAGGGCTCGGCGGTAGTGGGAGCCAGCTGTTGCTCACGAGAGAAGAAAAAGCGGTGCATTATGTCTGTTTGATGCAATCTATATTATCATCGAGACAGTAAGCCTACTTACGAATGACAATGTAGCGGTAGAGTGAGGAGGTAAGGAAGAAGAGAGGATCTATACCACTTTAATCGGGGATATGCGGGAAGAGAACGAAGGTACTTGTGAGGCGAGGGGGGAGGGAAGAGTGTGGGGAGAGAAGGGGAAATTGGCACAAGTATTATATTATCGGGAAAGCTACCGATGACTTATTAGTATTCAAGTACTGTACAGTAATTACAGCGGAGCATAGTATCAAAGGATGGCAATTACTGTGATAACACATAGATAGCTGGCCAGGCCTTGGGGTGGGCATGATCGAGGTGAGAACCCGGGAGCTTGAGGCTAGGCTATGCTTATGCAGAGCTCCCGTTGGTCGGTTCCACCACCTGTCGTCATGGGTGTCTTGTTGGTGTGCCGAACGAACAGGGGAAGCTCCAACCACCTTCTTAATATTAATAGACCACCCTGCCCACTTTTTCACCTCAAGGATGTTTCCCCCACCAGTTACAGCTCGCTAATGTGAATTATCATTCTTTCAAGGATATTTTTGCTTGGGGATACGATCTGCCATTGGAAGTCTCTCTTGTGCGGGTGAGGCAGAGGTTGTGTAGGGAAGCCTTGTTGCCTGGGCCAGCTCAATGCGGGGGCTCACTCACGTTAACTTGCTCATGTCACAACGGTAAAGGTCGTATCGACCCGGGTTAGCTCGATATAACAGTCCAAATATATCCCCGCAATTAGTGCCCACTGAGTGGTGTAAAGTGACAGGACAGACCCTCTACTATTATGCCGAAAATTTCACAAGCCCCAAAAACGCAGGCCCTAGGTACCTGGCGCCTAGTGTCTAGATACCTTCTAGATCTACAAGTATTGTGCCTACGTGCGTGCTCGAATGTAGGGCATTTCCGAAAATGTTTTCAGCTTTTAAGCTAACGGAGTTGAAATCAATCGCGACTAAAAAATGTCAATGTGCCGGCATTTCCATGACCGACTTTCTACAGCAAAATTTGAACAAACCCGAAATGATATATAACCACCGTACTTTTCCGGCTCTGGGCAATGACAAAAGAACATATTGGCAATCCTTTTTTAACAGCGGTCTGCTAGTGCAGTGATATAACCACCGGACATTTAGTAAATACATTCTAAATCTCTGTAGGAGGCCACCATTCTGATGCCCTTAGGATGCTGGGTTCAGACCTATCTTCCATCTTTACTAACTGGGTCTGTTTTGGCAATCATCAGTTCGAGCCCTGCGTAGTACTGTACGTAGTATTCGGAACTACTAGTTTATATATAATTCCGAGGTGCCAGTGATCTACATTTACAATAGGGGAACTCTAGTCAGAACCCAGGAGCGCCGCCTTCGGCGATGGTGAGACGTCAATACAAAATCACAACTATCCCAGCAGACAAGGTTCAGAATTTGTGCAGAGCTTAAATACTCCGGCTTTCCCCTCACTATTGTGTGTAAATCAACAACCTATTCTCATTCATCCCCTTCTTTGAGCCTCGGGTTAGGGCAATCTCACCGATGCATAAATCGTCGCTGAAGCCTAGCTCTCACTGTGATGATAGCCTAGCATAGTGCTATACGGTTATGATAGTACGGTGCACACGTCGTATAATATTTTCCTTGAACTCGTCCTTTCCTAATTTGATACGACTGCTTATAGCCCCCATACCAGCAATCTAAGTTTAACTGCTTTAGGTATCCCCCTACAAAATTCCCCCCCCTCCTTACTTCCCTAAACCGAATTTCAGCTTCAGCAGGCTTAGGCTATCCCTCGATAAGATTTGGAAAATTCATAGCAGAAGGCGAGTAAAGAGGAATCTTTTTTTTTCTTTTTATGTTTTAGACTACCAAATAGACAGCGACACCGACCAACAGCCTCTCCGCTCATCGTTTCCCCCAGCAAGTGCCAAAAAGACAACAAAAGAAAAGAAATTCCATCCCGAGTCGATCCCGAACGAGCTCTAGATAGACATTAATAGAGCTATTGTTCCGGGCTGCAAACTACTTTAAAATCAGGTTTGGCACTCCAAGAAGTTCAAGAACGACCCACCTGGTTAGCCGCGAGCGCAGGCCTTGATAACCGTGGCACTGCAGAGGATGCCCTGGAAGCATCTGAAAGGGTCAGGGCTGCCCATACAGCTCAAAAGCTGCCAAAATCATAGTCAGTTCCACCAGAATCTTTCATCTTGGATAGCCAGCACCTACCTTGAGCCAGCATGGTGCGGGGATCCTGGTCCCAACACAAGCAATGAATCTCTAATCCGACGTCAGTAAGTCCACCCTTCCAAGTCTGTCGAGCAGAAGATGCCATACTAGTGCACGTCTCCCATGTTTTAGAATAAATTTCCGGATGATGCAAGCCCTATTACAAGCCAGAGCTACTCTAAAGGAGCTACCAGCCACACCATCCGATGCATCACCGTCAACTTTCGCACCGCTAGCGTCGAAGGCATTGATGTCGAGTTGAGCCGAGTCGTCGTCGGTGACAACTATGGTGCCCTCAAGCGCTCCGTTATCATCATAGATCGAGAAGGTGTATTGCTTGCCGTCGGCACTCTGCTCGGTGCGTACACCCGTGAAGCTAGCATCGATGGCAGTGTCTGTGTCTGTGTCTGTGTCTTGGGGGAGGGCCGCGGCGCTGATGAGCGTTGCGAAAAGGAGGACGAGGAGGGTCTTGAGGAATTGCATTTTTTGTGGGATGGATGGGCGATGAAAGAGCAGGAGATTTCTTTTGAAGATTGTTTTAGAAGATTGGGAGATGTTTTTTATCTGGTGGTGAAGCTGCTGGCGGTGGTGCTCTCTGTGGTGAAGGGAAGGGCTTTGAAGATGTGGGATTGTCTGGTTTATATAGATTATTCTGACTTCCCTCGATCCAATTAGGGAGCATGGGAGTTGGAGCAGGCTTCCTTTGGAATAGGAATCTCATGGAGTCGCCGTATGCTAGTTCATCCCCAACCTCCATCCATCCGGCAAAGACAATGCCCCCCATCGTGACATTTGCAAACATTCGTGAACCTGTCTTAGGTCTGTATAATCAAAATCAGAATTGACTTCCTATCAACATCCGGCAAACAATTCACCTCTGTACGACCAAGACACAAAGAATACCAATACTGCGGGGTCAGCTTTTGATAGTTTGTTATCCAAACAATTCCTAGGGAGGCCGATTCCTTCTAGTCTCATAACGCATAAGTTCCCTGCTTCCTAGTATATCTGTGCATAGCCGGGGTGTAGGAGACTCCGATAAGTAGTCGATATGGTTTGGTTCCACTGCCTAGAATGCTAAGGAAGCCCAAGTGGGAAGTCACAACAAAGGATGAACGATACCAAAGGCTAACTAATAACACCCTATCAAATAAATTAGAAAGCGCTTAACAGCTTTTCCGAAGCACATTAGATCTAAAACTTCTTACAGTCACATATAGGAATCACATGTACAACACGATGTAGTAGAGTCTTGGCCTTCTCGCATCCATAATTAGTGAACTAACAAAATGGTTAACCAAATATTACCGGTGTACAAGCCACCAATGAAGGCCGACAGCCGTTGCTACCGGTCAGGCAGGAACCGCGGTCTTCAGCTCCGTGTCTTAGATAAGGTCCACTAGTATACTCGAGTACGACTAGTACCGGTGGTACCACTGTAAGTACTCGAGTACTCGAATACAAGAGAAATTTGCTATGTCGTTGAAATTCCTCCTCTAGGATAGGATTAGAGAAATGGCGGCAAATTCAACCCTCAATTGAGACAAAAAACAATTAAAAAATATGCAGAACCTTACTACAAGAAGTAATTACAACGTCCTAGCATTTATCTTATGTTCGAGTGCTTACTATACAGTACGATATAAGTACGCGCAGCAGATACCAGAAGAAGCTTTATCCAGAGAAATAGTGATATCGGGGTAGTTTACTGTAATAGTAACCAAGACATAGAGACCAATCCATCCGTCCGGTACGGTATTTTGCCAAAAATAGGGACTAGGGGAATTACGGTAATATTACCTAGTGCTAATCTCGACTGCATCAGCAGGAAAAAAAGAGGAAAAACTCCCACCTAGGCACCCGGCGGGGAGACAGTGAGCAGGACCGAATAAATCATGCTTAAGCAAATATCCGCAAGGCAGCCCGATAAATCCAAATACGGCCGCAGGAGTACAATTGATAGCCAACCCTACTACCGGATTAGGTAAGTAGGGATCACATTCTCACACATTGCGCTTTTGTCACGTTCGCGCTGCTGCTGCGCGGCGAATAGTTTGGTTTTCGGGCTTCTGCTTGAAGTGGAGATGGAAACGGGGGAATGGGCTACCTTGTTGGGTGGTGTGGTTACGCTATGTTGTCGATATTAGGGGAATGAAGGTTCCTGGAAGTAGTGAGATCGCGCAGGGCTGCTGAGTGAAGCTAGAGAGAGGTCCGGAAAAGAATAGATGGGTGGCACACGCTAGGACTGCAAGGCTTGATGATCTACCGTGCTTAATCCTAGTAACACGCTCGCACAGGGTTTTCAAGGTGTTTAAGAGGTTGTGGAAAAATGACAATTTTTATTTGTGATCCAAGTAAACGCAGATGACTGTCTAATAACCAGGGTGAAGATCCCTCACTAGATGAATTAGTTCGAGTAATGCTACGTGAGCACCCAAGTGCCCCTAGCACTCCAACCAAGCATAGCACAAACATAGTATAGTATGAATATACAAGGCCACTAGAATAGCATAACCCCTTCACTTAGCATCCACCCTTCAAGTCCCCAAACCACACATTCCTCCCCTGACGCAAAATTATACATTCCCCGCGATTACCACCACCCTTGGTTGTGTAAGACCGAACCAACCAATGCTTCTAGGACAGCAGGTCAAGCACACCACACGCTAATTAGGTTTCCTTGTCAGGCAGTCAGAGCAAGTAAGCGCAAGAGAGAAGCTCCATGCATAAACTGGACATCCGGAGTGCGCGAGATTCTTTCTTTCCTGGCGTAGTATATTGTGCAATGGGCCCTTATCTAGATGTGAGATAAGACATGAGAAGGATATAATATGGATATTTTTGTTAGAGGGGTTCCAGTAGGCGGAGCGGAGCGGAGGGGTGGTGGTAGTGCGGTTCTTTGGCATTATTGCGGAACCTCGACTTAAGGCTATTCTAGCCATGGGAATTGTATGGCATTCGCAGAGAAGTTAGGTCTGAGTGTGATATTTGTTATTTTGTACTTCTCTATACCTTGCTATACCCGAATCTGTGTTGCGAGAAGATCCTACGCTGCAGGCGGGTCCCCAATACAAATATAGATAATTTACCAGCAAGCCTTGCAGTAAGCAGAGATGCAACCCCACGGCTAAGGTTTAGCAAAGTAGAGCGATCAGAGCTCGCTCCTAAGATACAATTCTCGGGAGAGAGCTCGCACACAGCAGAAGGGTCTTAAACTGCTGTCCGCTAGGAGGCTCCTAGCTTCGTGGAAGGTAGGACTGCCGTAAGCAAGTCGGTGTATTTGTAAGTATCAAAAAATTATCAGAGAGTAGTTAAGTTACATGACTAACAATGTAACATAACACAAACAAGAAAAGCGCCCAACGAAGGTATGTGCCTTGATTGAAACTATAGCACAAGATTTTGGGCCTGTGTCAAGGGTACTGTGTAGCAGGCACCAGGACCACCCAAGAAAGATAGAGTTTAAGATAGTAATCACAACTCAGTTAAGCTAGGATTTATACAAAACAATTCGATACAGAATTCGCCACTACAGAGCCTAAAAAACCAAGACTTTATACAACTCACTACAATAACAAGACTTACCCCACGTTCCTAACCAGTAAGCAGTACCCAAAAAAATGCTGCCCCCATTCGTATTTGGAAACACACGTTCGGGAATCCTTATGGGGCTGCTTAAGGTAAACCAAGCCATGGCAGAAGCAATCAGCTTCCCGCAGCAAAGTAATATGCTTCCTAGAAGGGGTGATCTATAGTGGCCAACCAGAGCTAGATTCACCTCTTGTTAGAGCAGACTTACCATCTGTATTTTTAATCCTCATTTACACTCTGGTAGGGCCCGTAGGGGTGTTGTGCTTGATGTGTTGAAGGATGGGGTCCATTCCTGCTGGTCCTGGTTGGGTGCTCGGGGTGCGGTATAAACAGTCTGGGCAGGCGCATATGTATGTCTTACCTGTATTACGTGTCTTTTTGCTAGTACTGCACTCCATTCACTATCCACAGCTAACTTACTAAACACGAGTGCATCAGTTAACCCGTAATGAATGAACCGGAAAGGGTGCTTGCATTCGCGCAAATGACAGCCCCACCGGGGAAAGGGGTGAATTCAAGAGCAGTGCTGTAGGCTCTCCTGAGGTCCTCGGATAGGTGATGCTGTAATGGACATGAGACCACTCAATTATAGGCCAAAAAAAACCCCTCGTACGAGGTTTCACGGTAAATTGCAAGCTATGTACAGAGATAGATTATAGCCCAATAGGATGGAATAGAAGAGAGTCCCGGCAGCTCTGGACGTGCTGTTTCCTTAGGAGGTTGTGATATGGGAAAGGAGCTCAAGTTTAAGGCATTTTGAGAGGAGGGGATTTATATGCAGTAGTGATAGCCGGTTTACCAAGCATCCGCTGTGATACAGATGAGATCGGCCAGTTGCAGCTCGCCGAAATAATAAAGTTTGGATTAGAGTGCTCGAGATACGATTAGAAAGAGGGAGGGCGAGTATGTGTGCCTTGGGATATTCAGATTATCCCCACCTTCGATTGTCCTACTGTAGCCACACGGTAGGGGGGTTTGAGTGGTGGGGGGAGCTATGGTGGGGTAGAAACCCAATTCTGTTTTATGGGTGCTAAAATGGTTTAATGTGTATTCTTGGTAAATTTTGCCCTTCTCGGAACACGGTTTTGTCCGATTGATAGTTTGAAGAGAATGGGTGGGTGGGTGAAAGGGTGAGTGGGAATGGCATCTTTAGGATCGAAGAGGTAGGTGACTACTAAAGGGAGTGTGTTACTGAGGTTAGTATAGGTATGATAAACCAGGGATTTTTCACGATTTAAGGAAAGGCAATATTATGGTTAGGAAGGCCAGGAGGTCAAGCCACTAGTTCAGGTACAAAACAGTAGCGAGGAAGGGCTTGAGCAGTAGGAACTCCTGTAATCTAAGCTCAAAGCTAGTTTGTTTTGTGAGCATATAGTTTGAACGCCAGCTTGGTGAACTCGTATCCCGATCCGTCCTACAGCAGCCACTCGATTAGGACACACGCCCAAAGTCATGATGATTTCCGAGTCCGATCCTAGCTCCCTCACTCTCATATTGTAAAATCTGAAGTAGTGATCATTTAGGAAATTTTTCTTATTTTAGACCAGACATCTATCAAACCGATCTTGCACTGAGCCGGAGCAGTGCATGCACTAAAATAGAAGCCGAGTGAGATATTGTGATAAGATAATTGCCTCTTCCAGCCATTCAACTACAGATGGGCCTCCCAGCTGTAGCTAGCTATGGTGACTTGCGGTAAGAGTTACGAACCGCAGGCAATGCTTGCCCCTGTCTTCCTCAACCAACTTACTGACCCCACCAACCATCCCCCAAAAAAAAGCTTTTATGGTGAAACCACTGGCTCTACGACTGGGGCAAAATAAATTTTCGAACATCCCGTAAGTGCGCTCTACCGCTTGTTAGTATGCTCATTGCCCACTCCCAGAAAAGACTCACATTCTCCAGAGTCCTAAAACAACAGCTAGGCACGGTCGGACAAACCGCGCTAATTAACATAGCAGAAACTACTCCACGTTAACTTTCTCAGTCCCCCTCGTTCCAATCTCTCACCACTATCTCTCCAGAATCCGGGTGATGAGAAACTTACCTTCGGGTTTGTGGGATAGAATCACGTTACAGGTCATCTTCACTCCTGAGTGGACTGCGTAGGGGTCCTGCCCACAGCAGTACAGCTCTTGTCCCTGCATCTTGCATCCGTCGGATGCATCGTGGACCGTCGGCGGGCCCTTGTGAGCGGCTGGTGCAGTTGTATCAACGATCGGGGGAGAACCGGGCTGGCCTGGGATAACGGTCTCTGAGACCGGGTCGAGCCCTACGGACGGCTGTTGTGGCTGAGACGGGAAGTTGGGATTTGGGGGGAGGATGGGGTTTGCCGAGGTGAGGCCTAGGACTAGGAGGAAGACGAGGAATGAGCAGTCTTTTTGCATAATTGTGCGGCCTAGTTTGGTGGAGTTGGTGAAGAGTGAGGATAATGACCATTTAAGGGGGCAGTATATAATTGATTGAAAGAATGAACGAAGGGGTGTTTATTTAATCCCAGTCGAGTTGTATCGGATGTCTATTGGGGGAGCGCTTGTATGTTGTAAACCTCAAGTTTACAGTAAAGACCCTGATGTGTTTTTTATCGTGCTAGGGAGATTTCTCACAAATGAGATACAAAGGTGCATTTGCTCTGACCGCCACTATATACATACTACCTTGAGAGCGCGGTACCGCAATCTACTAGTACATTAGTGGCCACACTGGCCGGTGGATACCCTGAAGCTCGCTAAGGCCTGATGCCGGTGAAAAGTTTTCCGTGGCCGAGGATTCCGGGATTTGGCTTCTCGAGACCCGGTAAGTATCTAACTGGGCTTGTATTACGTTTCCTGAGCCGCTGTGTGAACTATCGGCGGCGGTCAGGGCTATTAAAGAAGGGAGGTATCCCACACCTTTGGCTCTGCTGTCGGCTGTTGTACGGAAGCTATTTCTGATACAAACTCTTCAAACCCACCGGAGTATCCCACTTACATCTTATATCGACCGGCGCCGTAGCTTCAGGGATTGGTTGACGAACCAGGGCTATTTGAAATAATTGGTATGATGGGTCCCTTTTAGGCGTTTAGCACGATAACAACCAAGGCCGTTTACAGCAGTGCCGTGTAACATCATTCTCTGGGTCAACCAGAACGGTCCCCCAATCTACAAACTACTACGCACTCAATCAAGAGACACATTAATACCTCCCGCTCCTCACCGCTATGGCTAAGCCCTCAAGAATAATAAACCATCCCAAGCCCCGCCTCATGGAAGAGAAAACCAGGATAGACTTGCATACTTAGACAATACCAATTCGACCCAACTCCCTGCCGGAGCAGCTAGCAACCAAGACTTTCAATCTTCCACGATACCGAATCACCGGCATAGCGGAATCAATAGAAGCCCTCTAAGCGAGCACATGCGAATCACCAAGTATAATTCCGCCCGCCAACGGCAGGTTTGATATTATAATAGCGACCGGCAGCAGGCCCGGTGAGAAGGCGAAGGACTGATTGACTGTGTACGGCACAAGCGCGGCCGGATATAAAAGTTTTAATAGCTGTTTTGCGCTCTCTATATTCCTAGCTAGATGATAACAGCAGTGTGGCCTAACTCCGAGACACCTAGATTAGAGAGAAAGTTTTGCTGTGGTATTCTTGCCTGCGGTTTTTGGGGGTGGTCGACAAAAGACACTCTATATTCTCTAAATATATTCTAGTGTGCAATGGATATAACCAGACTACCGTGCTGCCTTGAGCTGGGTATAATCTTAAAATATGAGCATACTCACTAGTCAATAAAGTTTGAATAAAGTTAGACTATCCTTCCGGCCGATATGATTCGTTAACTGTTCTCTTCAATTACACGAAGGTTTCTCACCTTGAATATATGATATCAGGGTCCTAACTTAACTGCCCCCTTCCGAACACCAATCTATAAATATCCTATCTCATTAAACCGCTCCACAGCCATAGTACGTTAAGGAAACCCAGATGCTGGCCAAGGGTGCCTCGAACTACCAACTAAACACTTGCCGGTCAGGCGATTGGAAACCATATGAAATTCGATAAGGCATTTAATTCGCTCGTGGCTAAGAGGCAGAGCAGCATAAACCTTATGTCTTTCTTCAAAATTCCAGAGCTTAAGTAAACTTACTACAAACTGTACTGTAAGTACCGGTGTAAAAGGTATCATAGTACAGAGCAGGAGGAAAAGACTAGTCAAGCTAAAAAAGAAACCCCCGAAAGTTGCCACCAAATATAAGGTGAGCTAGCGAGTTTGCTTAGCCATGCTATCCAGTTTTTGATGAACTAGGTATCCTGACCAGTGAAGGAAATACCAATTTACTAGAAGAACAATATAAATACAAAGAGAGACAAGAGCAGAGCTAAGAGAAGGGAAACAATCCAACAGATGATGGCTTTAAGTATTAAAAAAAGGCTAGTAGAAAAAGAGCGAAATTAGGGAAAGCTGCAAGAGAAAAAACATGAAAAAAATATATATAAATATGTATAAAAGAAGTTGTACAAGGCCTATTTGGCGCAATAAAAATAAGTCGCCATATCCTTTGAAAGCAACATATTTCTATATATCCAAAGCAAGCTAGCTCTGAGACAGAGGTCAATACAATAGTTAAACAGCAGATGCTCCTCTACTGATTCTGTGCAAAGGAATCAGCAGCAAGAGGCATATAGGTTGTCGCTTCTCAACCTGTGGGCCTTATGTCTCTTTGCCCTTTGCAGAGAATGAGCGCAGGAGCATCTGCTATCTGACTATGACACTAGCTGTTTCTTTAGGGTTAGCATGGGTTAGGTATACAGAAATCTGCTGTTTTCAAAAAAAAATATCGCGATTTATTTTTATTGTGCCTACCGAACAGGCCCAAAACAACTTTCACCAGCCTTTCACCTCCTCTTCCTCCTTGAAATCCTCCATCTCCAACAGACATATAAATTATCACTATCTCCTATTCACCACCGCCCTTCTTTCTTCTTGTGAATACCTCTCTAAAAACACTATGGAAGATAGTAGACCCGGAAACTAACTTCTGGCTTGCAATCTAACAAGTTTGCCGTCCATCCGCCTACTTCCCCCTGATAAACTACCGCCAAATTTACTAATGTTAGAGCAGCCAAGTCTTCCGTAAAGATGAATAACGCAAGACAACAGACTGATTTACCCCTATACGCTCCAATCTCGAACCAAAAACCCTGTCATGTAGCCGCCACCTCACCATGGGTCCAAAAGGGTCTGAAGAAGGCAACCTATGATAGCACCTCTCCAAACCTAAACATCCTACATTAGACCATATTCTAAACGATCAGGTCACCGCGAAAAAACACCCTGAAAAACAATTGTTTCTAGGATCAGCGTTAAGACCTCTGTGACCTCTAGCAGTTCTTTGAAGCAAATTTTGATTACTTTTTTATATAGACTGTCAAGGGGCCAGGTCAAAATTCCGGTGTGGGTTGATGGGTTCTTGGCAGGCAATTGAGGGAAAGGTGGATATCAAGACTGGAAGGGCATCTCTCCCTTAGCTCGAATGCCCCCGCAGGGACTTCGGTTATGGTTACTACGCCAAGTCTAGCATAGAGAGGAGCCGCTACGTCTTCCACACATTGAACAAACCCCTCCCAACTCTCCGATAGTCAGGCAGAAATATAGGGCTTGAGAGCGGTATCTGCCGTCCATAGGCGTCAATGTTACCCAACGATATTTCTTAAGGAGGTCTAGAAAATATGCTTATCTCGACCTACAGCATCAATTGTTGCCCTGTCTGTAGTTCCCTGATATTTGAGTTTCATAGATTCTTCTGGCCGGGAATTAGAAGACCACTTTGGTGTGAGAGTAGGGTGAATGTTAACCACTTTGCAGATCGCAGAGCTCAGGCCCAGCTTAGAATGCCGCCTGCACCCAGACATTCCATAACAAATAAGAGTTTTCAATAGCTCGGGCCATAGGAAATAACGACGATTCCTATACTTAGACTTAGTATGCAAGTCCGTCAAATCCCTCCTCTGGCTAAACCAGCACAGATCCACATACCTTTTGTTAACTTCGAGCACTATTGATAAGGGAGCTCACGCAGAGATCAGGTTGAGGGGGTGCCAAGCCAAGCCGCTCGAGTGACAGTGAGTGAGTATAGCAGACTGCTCGCAAAGGGTTTCATTAAATTTGTCAACTCTAGCTATCATACAGCAACAGATCCCCCACCGTATTTATTGATTCTCCCCTGCCAGGCAATGTAATCTACCAACGCACCCCTCCACTGAACAAGATGGATAATCTACGCGCAGTACTCGCGCGCGTTACCCTGTCCCTGCCAAGCCAGAGAGGCCCAACCACCTCGTTTCGAAACGTGCGGTTTAGCGGCAAGGCTTAACTCAGCAGAAGATTCGAATCTAAAACTTGAAAATGAAAACCATGTTTTCCCCTCAGATCTAAGATATGTGATCTCTGTAACATGATGCATTTTGATCTCTGCCCATTCCATTTCAACGCAGGTACTGGGCTCTGCACCACTTGCGCGTTAAATCTGGAATGAGGGGAATAATTGATTGGAGGGTCCGGATTAAGCGAATGGCGCCATGAGGTTGACGTGGTAATGGGAGTTAAGTTAACCTTTTTTAACTGGCTATCCAAGGGAAGAAGGAAAAAGGCGGGTGGTTGGTTGGTTGGGCAACCGATTATTGATTGGGTCTCCCACTGCGGAGGAAGCTGCGACACCTGCCACGCAATTTCGTCGGGCCGGAAGGTCAAAGTAAATACTGTGCTCCCCTCCTCCCTCTCCAGCCCTCTTTTTTCTCTTCCACCCATCATCCACCCACCACCCGTCCCTCTCTCCTGCCACCCCCTCCTCTTCTCTTTCTCTCCCAGAGAGTCTACGACATTCATTCTAGAGACGGTCCTTGTTTGCTACATTTCACGAATCTGTTGACAACGACAAACAATCATCCATTCCATTCCATTCCTTCCATTCAAGTTGTTTCTGCAGCCCTCTGCGGTCGCAGACCTAAACAACCACCATTAAGCCCAATCAATTCTCGCCCGTTTCAATGTCGGATGTCTACATTGAACGTGAGATCGTCCCTGTTAAAGTTAGGCGCTACAGATGGCCCGAACTCCTGCTTGCAGTCATATTGTTGATGCTGCTTGTGTGCGGAGCAATTGTTTTGGGATCATTCGCGTACTTCACGGCAATACAGCAAAGGTTGTTCATGGCGGTTCCATGGTAAGCTTGTCTCCATTCTTCACTCGTTCATCTCTCGTGGAATATGGTTACTGATGGTAATGTAGGTACTACTACTTCCTCCTATCCATCTCGACTCTTACCGTAATCTTCGTTTTCACCGTTGTCGCCCTGTACTACGTTCACTTGCTGCTTCCGATAATTGTCATGATCTCCTCGTTCATCATGTTCGTGCTCTGGTTGACGGGATTGATCAAGGCCAGTATTGAACTGTGGGGTCCTCTCGGCAGTATCAATGATAATTGTACACGATACGTTTACAACAACAGCTTCTGGGGCGGACGCAATATAGATACTCTCGCTAGAATACAGCAGGAGGGCGTTTGCAATTTATGGAAGACCACCTTTGCGCTTGAAATGGTTGCGACGTAAGCCTCCTTCCTCTACTCCCTTGTCTAAATATAATTGCAAACTCGAGACTAACCGATTCAATAGATTCCTGTTCCTATGGTTGATCCTCATGAGCTGGCAAGTCATAAATCGTGCTAGAAGGGGGTACTAATCAAGCAATCGCGTGACTGGATTGTATCCTTCATTTTCTTGCTTGCATTGGTAAAGGGTGTTCCATATAAATCGGATTTCCTTATCTACTTCTTTTGTCCATTTTACGAATTTTTTTCTCTTACTGTCATGAAACTTTATACCCTGGGGGGGCATGATTCATAATGATGTTTGATATCTGATGTGCTCCGGCGTTTTGATTTTGATTTCTTTTGATTTGGACCTTAATGAGTTCGGAGGTGATGGAATGTGGTCAGCGATGATGTTGGGGTCCTGGGTCTATTCTGGGTGAAATCGGGAGTGGATGGGGGGCTTTTGTGCTGGTAAGGAGTTGATGTAGGGTATGGTCAATGTATTTTTTAGCTTATTAGTATATAGAACGAGAGGGAGTTTCACTATCAGTTGAACTTGTGCCAGAGAGTGTGTGGAGCAAAAACTCGCTTCTTCCTAAAGCTATCTCCATGGAACTGAGGCTTTCATCAAAAGTCACTCGCAGCCTGACCACGGCAACACTGCTAGCACTTGCTGCTAGGGTAATCTGTCTCCTTCAGGCTAGCCGAAAACCCTGAGTACTTAGCAGTCGAAGAGCCTCCTCGATCACTCCCGTTTGCCGGTTTCCGTATAGACAGAATACATGTAACTTTATCACTTTTACACGTTAGCCATTGCGAGAACAATGATTCCAACATCTTCTGGAGGAGCCCCACTTAAATTCGTTACGTAACCCCACCAGCGACTACGATAATTAATGTCTAACAACACAGCACGAGCGCTCAGATATCGTATCTCTCGACATTTCCCAAGGAGGGGTCCGTTCGTTGCAGAGTAATATTCCCAGCCCACAGAACAGCGCGAGTCCAAGTTTTATAAAGTTGTCAAAATGAACCATCAGATTACCATACAAACATGTCCAGCTGCGACGAGATAGTGACAGGGTGGGGCAAAAACTGATCTTGCCGTTGCAACACAGGTCATGCACAGATAATCCCTCCTTTGCCCGGTCATTACCCTGTCGCGACCGTACAGCATCGCAGCCTTTCCGTTGGTGCATACTATTGTCGCGGCGGCTGCTGGGGGTATAACGATTTTCACAACCGTTTGGGGCATCAAGGCGCAAAGCGTTGAGATTTTGGCGGCGTAGTGAGGACATAGCGGAAGGAGGGGACTTAGTGAGGCGATGGTGGGTGCAGGATAACCGTTGGTATGGATAGATTACTGTATCGGTAAGGTACTTAAAGGGGCAACATCCCTCCTTCCTCCCCTACTTCAGACCCTGCATACGGTATTATTACTTACACTCGACCAGCTGCGTACCACACTTTCTACAACGACTAGGCAGCCGATATGGGCATCTTCCTTAGAACGTTCAAACTCCACTCCCGAGACGAAGGAATAGTCTCAGATGCGGTCGTACCAATATCCTCCGCGCCGCGCTACGTCCCTGTATCACGCCGGGTCCGAGCCTCCTCCTTCTCCCTTGAGTCCCCCCTCGTCGTCGAACCCCTAGAATATGACTTCGCAGCCCTCCGCGCCGCGGTCGCCCCGCCCGCAGGAACTACACTTGTAGACAGGACGCCTTACATTCGCAAATCCCGTGTCATAAACCTTGCGATTCAGGACATTGGGATGGGGCCCTATACATGGCATCTCTTTGCGCTCTGCGGATTCGGCTGGTTCGCGGATAATATGTGGTTGCAGGGACTAGCGTTGATACTGACCAGCATACAGCGGGAATTCGGCATCGAAGATAGTAGGATTGGGTATACCACCTGCGCACTCTTCGTAGGGTTATGCTGTGGAGCGGTAGGGTGGGGTGTCTTTAGTGATTTTTGGGGCAGGAAGGTTGCTGTCAGTTCCCCCATTTCCATCCCCATCCACCTTGCGGCCTACCTACCGTAAGAGCTTGGAAGAAGATAAATGTTCTGAGACGTTGGAATTCGCCTCCTCGGCTATGCGAGGGGAAAATGCCTCAAGCTCAGCGCTCAGTTGGGACAAAACAAAAAGAATATCCATAGCGCCTTACTAGGAGAGATAGCTATAGAGCTAGCGCATTTATCTTTTATTGGAGTTTTGTAGTGCTGTACTGTGCCGGACGCTAAGATTGTGATACCATAGTTCAACGCAACTCTGGCCATTGCTGCAACCTTCGGACTTGCAGTTGGCGGTGCGAATTCCTGGGCTACCACCGCCGCGCTTTTCGCTTGTATCGGAACCGGAGTTGGTGGGAATCTGCCCGTTGATGGAGCGCTCTTTCTGGAGTTCTTACCAGAGAGGAACGGGAATCTGCTGGCGGGGTTATCGGTTTGGTGGCCTGTCGGGCAGCTTGTTGGCTCTCTGGTGGCGTGGGGATTTTTGCCAAAGTACAGTTGTACAGCGGAGGTTGCGGATGCGGGGCGCTGTAGGAAGGAGGATAACATGGGGTGGAGGTATCTGATGGTCACCATGGGGGGCCTGACGATGGCTATGGTTCGTCACCTCCTTGGGGCTATACACGACAAGTTAGTATTGTATTGACGGCAGAGTCGGGAGTGGGATAGTTCATAGCAAGGTTCTTCACCTTCCACCTCTACGAATCGCCAAAGTTTTATCTCTCCCGCGGGAGGGATGAGGAAGCAGTGGCAGTGGTGCACGGGATTGCATACAGGAACAAGACAAAGACCTGGCTAACGTTGGAACTACTCCAAGAGTTGTCCCGAGCCGACAATTATGCCGACGACGACGATGCCGACGAAATTGAGGATTGTCCCTCTCCCGCTGCCTCTCTCTCTGCTATGGGGGAAACCTCAAAGCTGTCAGCAATGCAGATAGTGAAGCTGAAAACGGAAAAATTCACCCCCAAGCAGATCCGCCCGCTCTTCGCAGACAAGAAGCTTGGCTTGACTACAGCGCTCGTGTGGTTCTGCTGGGCAGCCATAGGAATGGGGTATCCGTTGTTCAACGCCTTCTTGCCAATATACTTGACGAAGAACGGGGCTGGAGGTGTAAAGCCGAATAGTATAGTGTACGTCACGGATTATTACTCTTTATGCCAGACTCGAGTGCGGTTCGGGGAGTATCATGACTGATTATATTAGGTACCGCAACTACGCAATAACAAGCATGGTCGGAGTCCCCGGCTCTCTCGTCGCAATGGTTTCTCCTACCTCCCCCCCTCTTTCTCCCCTCCCCCTCTCCTTTATCTAACACGAAAAAAAGTACACAATCGACACCCCTTACCTCGGCCGAAAGCACACCCTAAGCATCTCCACCCTCCTTTCCGGCATCTTCCTCTTCCTCTTCACCGTCTCCACGAAGGACTCCTACCAACTTACCTTCGCCTGCCTAGAAGCCTTCTTTCAGAACATCATGTACGGCACCCTCTACACCTTTACCCCCGAGCTCTTCCCGGCCCCTGTGCGCGGTACTGGCGTCGGGCTGGCCAGCTTCATCAATAGGATTGCCGGGCTATGTGCTCCCATCGTTGCTGCTAATACTCTTGGCTCTAATCCGAATGTGCCGGTTTATGTTGCTGGCGGGTTGATATTGGCTGCTGGGGTGGCGGTTTTGCAGGTGCCGATGGAGACAAGAGGGAGGGAGAAGCTATGATTATAGAACGGGGGCGTAAACTTCCTCAATGCTCATTGTTACCTCTCACAGTTTGAATTTTTTTGTACATTGGTTTCATGTTGACATTGTCATACGATTAGACTTAAACATTCTAAATTGCAAGAAGAAAAAAGAGCCACCTTATTTCGTGGTCGGATGGGTGGGAGTTACTATTCTATACCATAGCCACCCCTCATGTACATACCTACATATTTCACGGGGTGTCCGGGGGGTCTTAGCTGCATAATAGAGATTGGGAGTGAGTGCCGTAGAGTAATAAGCTAGTGCGTGAAATTTTCATTTACTGGGACTACCGATCAAGGGTGTTAGTGCGTGAGAAATGACTGCGCATGGCATACCGATCTTTCAAATAACTATCTCTGCAGTTCAGTGGTATAACGCCTTATTGAGCTCGGCAGACACAGTACCGGTACTAGTACATGGTACAGCACTCGTGCCACTACTGGGACACTTCAAGAAGTGACCAGGCGGCAAATAAAAAGAATAAATGCTATGGCGTATCCATAGAGATCATCTGGAGCTAAACCTCAAACCCTAAGTGTGATTAGGATGTGCGATATTCCATTTTTATTTTTATTTTCCGTGACCCAAAGGGTTTTCAAGAAGGCCATACAGTATGACTTGAATGAGAAAATGACTCTGCGGTACCGTGGCAGGAAAATGGTGTGTATCATGTGGTGTGAAGTGAGGCTCAAATGGACAGGGTTGGCAGGTTCCCTTATGGCTGTTGAGGTGAATACTATTATAACACTTAACCTTAGATCAACCCTTTTTGAGCTCAGCGGTTAATAATTCTTGTTCTTTGGGTGGGGCCTCGGTAAATATTTGGGGTGTTGTAGCAGTTCTAGACATTGATCGCTCATTTGCTAGCCCGACCAACACCCAGCGATATTTTAACAAAACCGCCCTTCAATCGATTGTATAGGCTTTACCGGTAGCGTATTTTTCCACGTTAGAGGTCTCACGAAGGCAAGAGCAAAGATAAGAGTACGATGTGAGCTGACAAGGGAATGGTACCATGATGTTTTGTGGCAGACGTGCAATCGCTATTTCCAACATTCCAACTTAACCTTCTATCAAATTTCCCCTCGCGTAGTGGTACAGTAGTCGAGTCTTCAAGTGCCGCTGCGAGCATGAACCGTCACTCGGTTCCGGGCCACTGTCGGGTAGAGGTTAGGGGTGGTTTTGTAAAGCGTGATGATGTTCTCGGTGTCTAGCACGATATCATAGTGTGGTTGGGTGGCGGGAGCGGACTTTTCGCATCTGTGTTCCTGTTGACTTGAAGCCCCGAGTTATTCAAGATATATTACTGAGAGACTTGGAAGCGAGATGTGCACATAATTTAGTAACTAGAATATTTAAACTCCTGAAATTACCTATATTAGTGCCTACGCGTACTATACAGCAAGACAAGCATTCGTATCTACATAGGGACACCTTTGTGCAAGTTAAAGGAAAGGGAGGAAGAGGAAATGGGAAATGCAAACCTAAGCAACTAAAGGAAACACGAATCCCGTCTACATGCAGTACCCCCCTCACGAAAAGAAAGCAGTATACTAAAGCATAGGCTTCAACTCATCGGAAACAGCAAACGGCGCGCCAGTCTTCGCCCTAATTTCATCAACCTCTACCCCCTCCGCAATCTCAATGAGCGTAAGCCCCTTCTCAAAGTCTACGTCGAATACACCCAACTCAGTAATGATCCTAGAAACGCAGGTGCGGCCGGTGAGTGGGAATATGCATTCTACGATACTCCCATCATTAGTACCCAGAACTCTAACAATAAAGCCTGAAGGGGAAAAGGGGGGACAAACTCTCAAGAATCTTCGCATTCCCTTTCCTATCACAATGCTCCATAGTAACCACCACCTTTGTCTTCCCTGGATTACTCACAAGGTCCATAGCACCTCCCATGCCCTTAATCTTCCCGGGCAAAGCCCACGACGCGATATCGCCGTACATACCCACCTGCATAGCGCCCAAAATCGTAAGGTCGATTTTCCCAGCGCGGATCATGCCAAAGCTTTCCTCAGAGCCGAAAATACTCGCGCCAGGAGCGAGCGTGACGGTCTCCTTACCGGCGTTGATGAGGTCTGGGTCCTCGTCACCGCGGCGGGGGTATGGCCCGAGTCCTAATATGCCGTTTTCGGACTGGAGTTGAACGGTTATGCTCGGGTCTACGAATGTCGGCGCGAGCATTGGCATGCCGATGCCCAGGTTTGCGTACATCCCGTTTTGGAATTCTTTTGCGGCTCGGCGGATTATGCGTTCGCGCCTCGAGGCGGTTTCTCCGGTGCCCAAGGCTGCGGATTGTTCTTCGGCGGTGGTGGCGGCGGGGTCTTTCGCAAAGGTGTACTTTTCGATGCTTTTTGGGGTTGTGGATTGAATTACGCGGTCGACGTAAATCCCCGGTAGGTGCACAGCTGCCGGGTCGATGTCGCCTACTGACACAATGTTCTCCGCTTCGACAACGGTGAGTGTTGCATTTCGTCCCATAGCGCCGTTAAAGTTGGCTGCGGAGAACCGGAATTGACAGTTTCCTAGTGAATCTGCTTTCCAGGCTTTGATAAACGCGACGTCGCCCCGGATGGCTTCTTCCATTACGTAGCTCTTGCCATCAAAGACTCGGACTTCGCGTGGTTGGCTGTAGGCTGCGACGGTGCCATCAGGGTTGTATCGCACTGGTAATTCACCGGTTTGGACTACAGTTCCGAATGCCGCTGGGGTGTAGAATGCGGGGATACCTGCTCCACCGGCACGGCAGCGCTCGGCAAGTGTGCCTTGTGGGGTGAGTTCCACTTCAATTTCGCCGGTGAGGTACTTTTTCTCAAAGGTCTTGTTCTCTCCCACATATGAGGCGATCATTTTCGAGATCTGGCCTGACCCAAGCAGGATTCCTAGGCCGGAGTCATCGACGCCTGCATTGTTGGATACTGCGGTCAGGTTTCTGACTGATGGTTTGGAGTGCAGTGCGTTTATCAGAGTGTCCGGGACACCGCAGAGGCCGAAGCCACCGGCTAAGAGGGTTGAGTCAGACTTTAGGTCTTTGATAGCTTCCGTCGCTGAAGGATAAACTGGCGGCGGCATTTTGTTAACTGGAACTTGAAGGCGGAAAAGATGGGGAGGTACTTTTATTAATTTCGAACCTCCTCGAAGTAGACGTAAACGTCCTCGCTAGCAAGAACGAATACTGAAAGCTCAATATCAGTTCTATTCCATGATATCATCAGGACCCTTGGGTAGTGCACATACCTTCCTCTCACCCCGAATGAACCCATTCGCAGTTCGTAAAAACGGTGCCATGCTAGATATGTTGAGCGTATCATCAGCCAGCAAAGGAGAGAATAAGAATGAGATTTTACTTGGGGCGAAAGGAAGGGGCGTAGGATGGTTGAAGTACTGTAAACACCAAATTCACCAACTGATCGGCAAGAGTCGGCTAGACTCGCTCAAAAAATGGGATGAGAAGCGTTGGTCCCTGCGTTTGGAGGCTCTGAGTGGAATGCCGGTAGTGGGGATTGGCTGTCAAGCTCGGCTGTGCTAAATTTGGTTAACCCCATCATCTATTCCACCTACGGTCACTCGTTGCTTTCCCTTTGTCGACCCTGAATTCTTCGAAGCTCTACAAGTACCGGTACATACATAGAAGACTTTACTATAGAGAAACACCGTAATAAAGGGGATTTCATGTTTCCCTAATATTGTTGCATTTTGCTCAGGAACCAACCTAATTATAAATTAGACTATCTACTAGGGACGTAAGAGAGAGGACATCTACAAACCTCAGCACACTAAAGGAAAGTGAGATTGATTTAGTCTAAATATTGCTAAAGGAAGGGAGATACTGAATTGGTTATCTGGGTATTTTAAATAGGAAAACCTAAAGTAGGATGGATTTGAGTAACTCTTATATAGCAAAACCCTAAGTAATGCCTCTCAAGTTACTAATATCCTTCAATATTGATGAAGAGATAACATATAGTTACAATGACTGCTACTCTTCTGAAGAGATTGTTGGTCTAATAACTATTGAAGATACAATAACAACTGGAATACAATTGTTAAAGAGGTACAGCATATAATTTCTGTCTCTAAAGGCTTTTACAATATCTTATTTGTGATAAGATACAAGACAAGTACATTTATCTATTACAAGGTAGATCAACTATAGGTAAGAAACACAGTCTACCTCAAAGTCAGGGAACTCTTTCTAGCTTGCTACAACAAAAAGCAAAGTATTTCAATACTAAGAGTGATTGAACTGAACTCCCTCTTCCTTTACAGCATTATCTTAAAGGAAGTGCAAGTTAAGACCAATGAATGACCCAAGATCCACATCCTAAATTAGAGTGTCCACGGTTATTAATTTTATACTAGAATCCAACATTAGAACAGTTAGGAACGGCCTGGTTAGCGGTAGATTCCTGATAGTGGATTCACGGAATTTTTACGGCACCACTCCACGGGTATTGTAATACCGGTACGATAGGAACTAGAATAATTATACCCTAGACCAAGACGTCCAGAATTTCCCGCTTCGGTTAAAGGAGGAAATTAAGGTGGAAAAGAAGAGCAGACTGGCTTTTAGCAGTCCGCTAAGACAGGTAGAAAAAAGAAAAAAAAAGATATCATACAGGGAACCTTCCCGGGAGAGGCGACTCCAAAATCCTGGCGTAAGGTTCAATTATTCTAGTTCATATTATGATACGATATTGACTTGCAATACACCGTGCGCTAAATCGTTAGCCAAAAGTGGGCCAAGCATTGACATTCCCAGTCAATCGTATCCTCCAGCTTGTTTTCAGACATTACTGTAGGTTTTTTCTCCTAACTCTAAATGGTAAAGTTATAAACGGTGACTTATCTTCAACTAGGGGAGGGCTGAGTTCGTTGATTGGCTAGGTTAGCTTTCTGTAAGTGAACCTATCACCTGTTATGTAAGGATGGTATCTGGCCTGAGAAGTAACTCAAGACTTGACTTTGTCTTCATCTAAGTTTTACCACATTCTGGTTTCGAAAGAGGACTAACATTGTGGCCCCAGCAAGCAGATTCCTAGAGGAAGCACTGATTGGCCTAGCCATAGCTTCAGCTTCGCACTCGAGTACTATTCAGATGTGTCCATAAAAATTCGAAAAGCACAACCCCTGTCTCCATAGAGATTTTTATGGATCGACAGAAAATAGTTTTTTCGATTTTATGGACGCACTGGAGTATAAAATTGAAAGGTCATTCATAGTAGTCGATACCTATTTACTATGCGTTTCGGTGGTGGTAGACCTGACTGGATAACAGGTTTTTTTCTTCTTGACAGTTGGCTACGGAGTTATGATAACTGGACTACCGTACCGGCACAGAGCGCGCAAAGGGCCCCTCTAAAACTGATATGCCCACTTCATACAGGATAGCCTTGTCCTGGCAGTGCTAGGAACACTGGCATTAAGCACCTTCCTACGAATGCCAATACCACGTAACTACTCACATGTTACATCGCTTGACAAATACTTCCAGCGGCTACATCGATCTACAACCCCTACCGGGGACACTCAATTGACCTATTCATGCTATGGTAGCTATTGGCTCTTGTGCCCCCCCCCCTCCCAGATATTGCACAAGTCCCAATCTACTCTGACCGAGATAATCGCCATTCACCAAACTAACCCCAGGGGTCCCTATCCTAGTTCCTTCTAGCACTAGCTCTATTTACAATTCCCTATTTTCGCACCATCAAATCGCCAATATAAATATAGAATTAGGGATCTATCTAGTATCGCAATTGCGAGTCCTGAATTCATTGATCAAGCGACTTCAAAAGCATAGACTATCACTCTACCAAAAAAACTTTTAATGCCCGGACGATAGGCATTTCACGGCTCACTCAAGTATAGACCTTGACCACGCTGGGAGTGAGACGTTAAACGAACAACTGAACCGGGCCTCATAAAGAAATGCTCTAATTGGAATATGGCACTTCATCATACAGTGCTGTCTCCACCGCCAAAACTATCGCACGAGTACTTGTATGCTCCAAGGGATACCATGAACGTGAGCTGCGCCCTCGCCAGCATCAAACGCTGCTGTGCTCGAGTACTGGAGTAACCTGAGGGCCACAAATCCCCAAGGCGCCTGTTTCACGGGCCACTGTTCGCTTCTAGAGACGCTAAGTAAGGGTCCGAGGCATTCTGTCTACTCCCATAGGCTAACAGAACAACGAATCCTACCGATCAGCATGCCCAGCGCTCGGAGACCCCGCATGACCAGGCTCTCAGTCTCATTGCAGTGCATTAGATGCCCGTCCAATGAGTGATAGACTTAAAAAGAATTATGGTGTCCTCCTTGCCTTCTCTTCGAGGCAAGGAATGGCCGCGATCTTCAGGCCATCCGGCCAATTGACCGTCAAAAAGCTAACAGCTTTCAGAGGGTTACAGCCCCAAAGTGGAGATTGCATTACTGAATTCTGCTCGGATAGGTCTGGATGCGGGCTGGGATGAGACCGGAATTTGGTCTTTGCTGGGAATGACGTCGGTGTCTTGGCGCATGTCACACTTCTCAATTATCACAGAATGCCAGTGCTAGTAGTCTACTCGGGTATGGTCATAAAAATCGGAAAGACCAATACCCTTGTCATGCGAGGTTGGTGAGCAGAATACAACAAAAGATGGAAAGCCCCCTTGTAGATCAGCAGTCTAAGAACCTGTAGTATGTTGAAAAGAAAAGAGCATGTATAGGGGACAGAATCCAGCAGAATAAATTTGATATTATGAATATATAGCCTAGTATTACCAATCACAGAACCTTTCAACCTTGGAACAGACTATATCCCCATTTTTTTCTCTTCCTTTCAATCCACTTAGTTTGCCTTATATTGGTCTCTTGTCTCTTGCTTGGTACAATTATTGACTTGGTTCAACATATCTTGTTTAAGATGTCTTAGTTACAGGGATTTTGCATGTTTTAGTTTCCAGACATTCTTATCTCCCGATCCATCTAAGCCCTGTTTTGCCACCCTTAGTTTCCGATTTTTATGGACACACCCGAGTACTCTACGGTACTTGAGCGCTGGGGGTCACTACAATGCAATGCACCCTCTTGGTAGGGTCTCACCCCGAGATTCTTGGAACCCATTTCTTTATCCACTCGAGTGCAGTACGAGTACTCTAACACTCTCCTCTTCTTCCTCAACCCACCTTAGTTACCTGTTTCGTCCTCATTATCAAAAAAAAATAACTCCCATCGCATCCTCATTCTCTCTCAAAGTAACCAAATCAAAATGAGTGCGAAGTTCACGAGCCTGCCCTCCACGCCGCAATACCCTCCTTCTTCCTCCGCCTACTCGGAAGCTTCGTCGGGCCCGTCGACACCCATGTCGGGTATCTCCACGGTGGCAATCAAAGACGGCCATGAAGGCAGCCGCCCAAACATTGACTCGAACTCTCTCGCTGCCGATCGTCTGGCACGACTCAGTGCATATACTGGAGGCGGGTACTTTGATACACTACCAACTCCTCGCGCGGCTTCTGCTACTAGTAGTGCCGGAGGAAGGTTAACGCCCTTGACACCTTACTCTCCGCACCCTTCTCATGGGGGCTACACCAGTGCACCGAGTGATAAGGAGCCCTTAGTACAGAGCAGAAATAGTCCCGCGAGTAGCACAACCACCAGTTCTGTTGCTGAAGCGAGGAAGGAAGCGAGGCTCATTAGTGGCATGACATATGACGATAGTGTTATCGATACTACGAATAGGAGTCCTATTCCTGTGTTGAATCGGCCAGACACCGAGGAGACTGAAGCAGTGAGGCGAAAAGGATCCAAGCGGGAGAGGAGGGCAGAGATTGGGAACGACGTGAAGAGCAGGGTATAAATTTATGAAGTGCTGACGGTAGGATACCTGTGTCGATGATGGCACAAAGTTGTAGCAGTTTTTCTTTTGAGGTCCAAGGTTTCCAATCTCGCTCAACGAGCTTTTTGATTTTATTTCCCCTTTTCATAAAGAGTTTCTTAAGTCTTTCTTCATGATGGCTGTGCTCTGTTGTTTCCCCTTCGTTTCTGCGAGGTTCAAAAACTGGGAAATTTCATCGGCGGTTCTAGCCTAGTCTGAACATTCTTCGGGGTTTAAGTTATATTTCTTCATAACTTACGGCAGGTAGTTTTCCTTCGACACGAATTTCTGACTTTCACTAGCTGGGCTTTGAAATTCAGTTTTAAGGGCATGGTTGTGTTTTTGTACTATATCCGCCGAGTCTTCTAGCTGGATGATTTGCCGTGTTTCTTCAAACTTCGGTTTATGGTCACGACTTTTCTTTGTTAATGCAAAAGCTCATTTATCCGAAACCGGAAACTACCAGCGATCCACTACGGTACCCGAAAAATCAATCCTGAAGACCGAATGAATCCTTGTAACACCACGGTAGATAATAACTTTAATTTAACTCCCCACCTGATATTAATACCTCCACATCAAATCAGTCTCTCACACGATTGACTATTACTAGAGCACCCACCTGGGCCTCAGCTCTGCCATATATATCCCACAACCACTACTGCCGCTGCCTCCGTCATTATACAACCACCCTCCCTCCTTTGCTCCCTCCGTCCCTACCATTGCCCCACCACCGTACCCACACACACCCTGCCACTCAAACAAATCAAGAACAAAAATACCGACCCAAACGTCCCATTCTCCCGAGCTGCCCGCCGACTCCAAGCCCAAGCAATCGAGCTCACGCCTCCAGCACCAACCCATTCGACCGCTGAAGGCCCCGAAGACAGCGAGCGTTGGGCGCATTCAGAAGAGACAGCCTTAGAGCGATCAAGGTGGACCAGAGTGTGCGTAGAGCGCGGAGGACGGGAAGTTAAACATTATAAGGGCAAGGACGAGTAGGGGATTACCAGGATGGTGAAGGAGTAAAGGAGGCTAAGGAAGATGTTCTGAGTAAGCTGTGATTAGCTCTCATAATATTATGTAAGGAGTAGGACGGAGGTTAAGAGAATTAAATTTTCATTAATAATGATAATAATATTATCTGTTTATTTCGTTTGAATTGAGCTCGAGGGTTTGAGGGTTTGCCCACGCGAATGATTTCCTGTGATTTCTCTACGAGTACTGCTGGGAGGGTTATGCCCGTTTCTTGGCGTTTGAGGGAACCCCGCGGCGGGGCAGTCAAAAAAGCTTCCCGAACATCTGAGTGCTAAAATTTACTTCTTAATACAGCCCACCCCTTCCTCCTCCACTCCAACCACCTTCACCGACAAACAAACTCGACGAGGGAAAAATCTAAGCTAATTCATAGCAGCGGAACGTCCATTCTTCACAATGGCTACGACTAAACTCTGGGGCGGCCGTTTCACCGGTATACCTTCCCCCATTCCCCACCCCCTCCCCCATTAAACAATTGCTAATTAGGAATCGACCGCCAGGAAAAACTGACCCACTAATGACAACCTACAACGAATCCATCCACTACGACAGACGCATGCACACAGCTGACATCCTGGGCTCGAAAGCTTATGCCACCTCCCTCCACCAACGCAACATAATTACCGCGCATGAACTCAGTGAACTCCACCGGGGCCTGGACCTTGTGCACGCGGAATGGGTCAACGACACTTTCGCCATAAGCCCCGGCGTTGATGAGGACATCCACACGGCCAATGAGCGACGTCTCGGCGAACTAATCGGCAAGAGCACAGCGGGGAAGCTACACACCGGTAGAAGCCGCAACGACCAGGTAGCGACGGACACAAGAATCTGGCTTCGGGATGCACTGGACGAAATCGAATCTGCGCTAGTAGACCTTCTCAGGGCACACTTGGGCCGCGCAGAGGCAGACCTGGACGCAATCATGCCAGGATACACGCATCTCCAGCGCGCGCAGCCAATCCGTTGGTCCCACTGGCTCATGAGTCACGCATACTACTTCACCGACGACCTCACCCGGCTCCGCCAGCTCCGTGCCCGTGTGAACCGCTGCCCGCTCGGCAGCGGCGCACTAGCAGGTAACCCCTTCGCCGTGGACCGCACCTTCCTCGCGACAGAACTCGGCTTCGACAGCGTCATCGGAAACTCCCTCGTTGGTGTGGCAGACCGTGACTTTGTCGCCGAGACAATGATGTGGGGCAGCCTTTTCATGAGCCATGTCTCCCGCTGGGCGGAGGACCTGATAATCTACTCCACCCAGGAATTCGGCTTCGTCAGGCTCGCCGATGCATACAGTACCGGCAGCAGTCTGATGCCCCAGAAAAAGAACCCGGATTCACTAGAGCTCCTGCGCGGCAAGAGCGGGAGGGTCTTCGGCCAGATGGCCGGTTTCATGTACACGCTCAAAGCCCTGCCGAGTACATACAACAAGGACCTGCAGGAGGACAAAGAGCCGCTCTTCGACACCACCCGCACGCTTCTGGACTCCACCCGCATCGCCACAGGCGTGTTGTCCACCCTCTCCATCAATCGTGAGAAAATGCTCGCCGCCTTAACAATGGACATGTTGGCAACAGACCTAGCAGACTACCTCGTCCGTAAGGGCGTACCCTTCCGCGAAACGCACCACATCTCCGGTGCTGCCGTCAGTCTCGCAGAGAAAGAAGGTCTCTCCGGTATTGATAAGCTGGGCGTTGAAAAACTCAGGACGCTCAGCCCCGAATTCGGCGAAGACGTCATGCAGGTCTTTGACTTTGAGCGCAGCGTCGAGATGAGGAGTGCTGTCGGGGGCACTGCCAGGGAGTGCGTTGCTAGGCAGATTGAGGAGGTGAAAGCGTCGCTAGGGGCTTGATATGTGGATGTATGGATGAATAGAATGCAGATCTGTGTGATACAATAACAATATTTTTCCCCTTTCCAACTCCCCCCATGTGGTCTATGTGTGCACGCGCTTATGTATGTCCCCTTGATTGAAACTTCAATTAACCTACTTGTACTACCCAATCACAGCCTCCGCAATACTACAAGAATCTAGGATTACCAGTACCATACGGTACTTTGATACTACAGCACCGCAAATTTAGTGCTTACCCTTTAGACAAATGACACGGCCAAACCTATCACCCAGTCCGTACCCTTTCTCATTGAGAAGTTATTCGCAAGCCCTCATCACAAAGGGGCTGTCTTTCCCTTTCTGCCTGGACCATACCGGTACCGGTACTCCAATCAGGTTTCTCAAAAGGCCTGCATGAACCAGGTGACAGGTTGGCCGTGTCATCCGTCCAAGGGATAAATCTCCACACTACTCGAGTACAGTGCCGGGGGTTGAGGGTAAGTGGTGCGATTGGCTAACAGGTCGCCTCGGCCACTCAAAGGACAATACAATATGGTATCGTAAAAACTGGAATACTGGTAATCCGATCTCACGCTCGGACGTCCGAAATTCCCTCCTTTGGGGGAAACACAGCACAAGAAGAAAAAAATCGTCTTTCAGCCCATCCCTAAGACAAAAAAGAAAATACGACCAAACGTGAGGTCCAACTACCGTATTCCAAATCTTTACAGGCAATAATGGCGGAGCTGCTCTGGCAAAGGAGTTACCGGTTGAAGTTTCACCTAACTTTTTTTTCCCCGCCCTTCTGCCTCGCCTCGCACCAAACCCTGGCCAGTGAAAACTGAAATCGCCGAACTCATGCCCACCCCCTAAGCATTCGAGCACTCGTACCACCCCAAATCATCCAATCAAACAATCATATTCCAGCCCACAGCCGCGATAAGCGCCAACATAGAAGCACAACACACACCAGGCACACACTCGGCCGTCCTTGTACCGTGCGCACTCTACCGGTATGGTGCCACCCAATTCACCGCCCAATCGATTGGTCACTCGACCTATACCGGCAATAATAATACCGTACGGAACGGCGCCCATAAAAGCATCGTATCACAGTTCGGCTACTCCCGCAGGACTATGCACTGCACTATCATCAATTATCTCCCTAATGTGACACCTTGCGCCACGGATATGATACCTTTTTCCCGAAAAAATGATTATACCCAGTCAGCAACCAGTGGCAGGCCAGGAAGGAAGTGGGATCTTGCCCCATGATGGACACCACGACCCCCTTATTCTATTTATGATACGGGCACTTACACGTACTTGCACTATCTAGCGCAAGCACCCCTGTTTGTGGTGCGAGAAAGGAGGAGAAATACGAAACCTACCTTCTAGTACAGCTAGTTATAAGTTGAAGCGATTCCCCGTACGGGAACAGAGCTAGATCCTTTTTAAAAACCAATGCGCGTGTTGGTAGGATAACGTCGGAGCAAGCAAGCAACTATGTTAACTGCCCCCCAGGAAGGACATATATACTGGCTTAAGGACACTTCGGAGTCTCAGAGCGCCAAATTCGACAGCGGAAAACTCAATCACCCGGTCCTGGTCCTCGGAGCTGAAAGGGCGGGGAGCGTCCAAGCTCTCGTGGTAGTCCAAACCCCCCTTCACTCCTTTAAGTAACCAAGGTTTAACTCTCTCTCAGATCACATCCCTGGGCAGCACAACCCTCTCCGCTAAGTTCCCGGAACGAGATGACCGCCGGCGAAAAAAATACCTACCCCTCGGTGTGGCTGGAGCAGTTCCACATCCCGACAATGGCATCCTGTTATCAGTCAGGGCAGGGCGGCCACCAATATTGACTAAACCATCCTATGTCAATTTGGAACCATTCGAAGTCGAAGTGCGCTTTCTGAATTTGGACAAGCGATCGACCGACTCGTTGGGAAGTGGCATGCTCGAGCGGTTGATGGGGAAATTGCTTGAGTTGTATCCTAGATTCGTGCCTCACCCAGAGAGAAGCTCGAGCCAGTCGAGCAGCCAACCACCCGCCCGTCAACCCCGAGTATCTCTCGCAACTCGACCCCAGCCGCTAACCCAACAAAGTGCACCACCACCACCACCACCACCACAGAGAGCATACAGCAATACTTCCAGTACGACAGCATCGCGGCAAGATCACCGTGAAAATACTGAATGGAATGCAACACGACTTCCGAATCCCGTGACTCGACCCCAGCCACCAACCCAACAAAGCTCACAACCACAGAGAGCATACAGCACTCATTACGGCACGACACCGCGACAAGATTACCGTCAAGATCTTGAACGGGGTACAGTACGGCCCTCGTATTCAAGACCTCACTACCATGATTCAGAGGGAGAGTCAGATTCTATATCTGGATGGAATGTACTCGGGTATCTCGGGATTGCTGCAGGAATTTTTGTTGCCGCGAGGTACCTCTTGCGCTAGGAACGAATGGTGTTGGGTTTTGGATCTTATCCTTTCTTTTTTCTTCATTTTTTTCTTTTCTTAGGGAGAGGAGGCTTTTTGTTTTTTTGTTTTTCTTTCGAGTTAGCAATTTGTTAGGAAAATTATACCAATTACGATAGTAGATGGCTATCATTTAAGGGTCGAGCTCAAATATGATCTATCGCCATCATCAATTCCGCAGGCTCAGAGAGCGGAAAAAGTAGTGTTGGCCAAGGCAAGGAGAGGAGAGAAGTAGAAGAGTAGAAGAGTAGAAGAGTAGAAGAGTAGAAGGGAGACCCTATGCTACCTCACCTCTTAAGGAGAAGCATACAAGCAATGTACACGTAATCTACATAAAATACAGTGCATCTACACAGTACAGTATATCCATCTAACACTTCCGTTAGATTACAAGATAAAAAGCCCAATCACACACCAAAAATAGGAGACCTTAAGCTACTATATATACAGTACAGTACTATCCCACAGATCCTCCCACGACAACCTCTGAAAATTGGTAGGTTCGAAAAAAAAAATATCCAAGTGCCTAAAACCTATACTACTACGATTTTCACCAATTTCCCATCCTGAGCACAGAGGAAGTGATATAATACCGTAGGCATTTAGAGCTGCCCCGCAATGTACAGTATCTCTTGCATGCAAAGCCCCCTATAATACCTTAGCTAAATTAGTATTATACAATACCCCGGGCTCTTCTTTAAGAAAATATTTGACAACCAATCTAATGTGAGTTAACAAAATGATCCGAGAGATTCCTGACGGGCTCCGGCCGGGTAACCCATTCTTTTCCCCGTTGAGAATATTCTCATTGATATTAGTTGAACTCTGTTTGTGCTTGCAAGCCCCCCAATCTTTGGTGAGAGATTCAGCCTCTTTGTCCCATAGCATTGCTAAGGGTACTACTATCCGGAATGAGTTGCTTTTTAATCTTGCTGTTCAGTAACTATCGGTATAGTATCTGGAATGGTGGTTGGTATTGTGGGTTGTATGACCGGCTTGAGGATGTCTCCTAGTGGCTTGTTGATGAAGGTTAGTATATAATGCATATGTAATCTAGGTGGCTACGCTGGGCTTGGACGTCTGTATACAATATATCCTTTGTATTGCTATTGTTGTTCAGACAGCAGTACGGATGATTAGATGGGATCTATTTGAAGGTTGGCTCCGGTTTTCAGGGACCAAGTTACATCTCGACCTACGAGTGACTGCGCGTGTCGCCAACCGCCACACACAATCCTCACCAGCACAACTTGTATCATATTATACCATGCACTGTGCTACGGAAATCCTGCCGCGGGTAAATTAGCGCCTATAAGTCAATAGAAATTCTTCACCACAGCAGCCTACGAAAATAAACTTGAACAGCCCACACCAGTATTAATTCCTCTACTTACAGTACAGTAAAGAAAACCAACCAGCAGCCACGAGAAGTCAGTGTTATTCTGGTTTAATAAAAATAATAGACTCACTCGTAAATCGTTGCTCAGACCCCCCAAAGCCCTAAGAAATCGGTAGATTGGAAAAAATAAAGGAAAGAAAAAAGTGAGAGTAGCCCGTCAGTCCTCAGATGCAATTAAAAAGCCAATAACTCCGAACCGGTCTACAACTAACAGGTGGATGAGAAACAAAATAATGAGAAGAAAAAAAGCGAATACATGCCTATAAAGATCAAGCAAACTCATATTTAGAAAGAGTAATCTGGTGTTGATAATGACGGAGGCCCCCCAGCCTTCTCCTTTTAGGAGTGGGCTTGAAAACCTCCCCAACCGCCGATCCATCAGCTGCCTTTCTCTTGCCGTTCCTAAGCCAGGATTGACTCTTCAGTAGTAGCTCGGCAAAGCCATCTTCATCGATTTTGCGGAGTCCTAGTTCTTCGATTTCTTTCATCTCCCGGTTCCAGACCTGTGGGCTGTCTAATGGGTTCCTGGCTCCGACGACCACGTAATCGATTCGAGGGGCAAGATCTTCGTCGACAAATCTATATATATTATTAACACCTTATTCTTGATAAGACACCTGCGAGGGCACTCACCCGCCATAGGTGTGAACAAGTTCCCTCATATCTTCACGAGTCAGAGTTGGTAGTATCCCTCGGAAAGAGAAAACCAGATTCTTCAACGCCTCCTTATCCACATGACAGAACCTAGTTTGCACTATCTTGCGATGGACATAGTCCATAATATGACTGTAGCCTACGCTTCTATCGTATCCAATCCAATCATCTTGTCCTGGACGTAGTACCGTGGTAACAGATTTACCGGCATTTTTCCGACCGATATGGATAGCCCTATTAAGGTTAGCTGTATTGCGAGACGAAAAAAGGGGGCTGCAAACAAACCCCCCATAGCGCTTTATCAGGGCTGTAGCTGTATCTTTCCACTCGGGCCCCATGTCGACAAACTTGAAGTATTCGCCCGCTAGAGCTTTTGCTTCAAGCTCGCTAACAGAAGTGTCCAGGACTGGCTCCTTCTCAAAACCCTCCAACCATTCTACTATCGCAGCACGATTACCGTACATCTTAGTGGAAGGCATCATCGTCAGCCGTCCCCCAAACTCAGAAAACCAACATCTGTTCTCCGCCTTCACCCGCTTCTCATGCTCCTCCCACTCTTGTGTGTCGGGATCAGCAAACCAATCGTGCACTGTAGCCTCGGCAAAACGTAAGTAATTCGTCATATACATAAGTTTGTATGACCAGTCCTCCTGGTAATGACCATGATACAAACCATGCCGATGCCAGTACCTCTCACTATCAGACTCTTCCCGGTGGAAATGGGTCATCATCATGGTCATCATACTCTTCGACCAGAGTAAGGATAAGGGTTCATCTTCGTAATCAGGGTGCTCAAAATCCTTGTCCCAGTACTCTTCGGGGTCCTTTCGTTCGTACTCAACCAGCAGTTGTAATTTGTAAAGGAAAGTCAAAGCCTGCATGTAAGAAATGATGCATGCCTCTTTTACTCGTACAGCACGAATGGCAGTAGCGGAATTAACAAGTTTTTTCGGTGTAAACAATTCAGAAATCTCATCGGGCTGCGCAAGTTCATGCTCGAGTATGGACTTATAGGAAGCAAGAAGGTAGCGATTGAGAGCGAACTCTCTCAATAGGTCGAGAAGTAATGTTAAACCTCGCTCTGAGAGCCGTTCAAATTGAGGACCATATACTGGCCCATTCTCTAAGCCGCCCGCGTTTATCATCGGATGGTCTTCTCCGTGATCCATGTCGTCAGTTTCGTCGGTATGATCTGAATCAAAGGGATCGTCGGGGTCGTCGGTTTCATCTTGAATGTCAAACAGATCTAGACCGTCGTCCCCATCCTCATCACTATCCAAGTCAGCTTCGCTGTCATCCATATCGTCGTCATCGTCTTCGCTACTGCTCAATCCCGGGTAACCATAGATAGCCGGATCAATACCGGACCTTCTATAGGCTTCAGCGATAACAGTCTCCAGTTTCCACAATCCCCAAAGCTTTCCTCCAACACCCGAGAACTGTGACTTCCGTATGATCCGATAAAGTCCTTTGAAATACCGTAGATGAGCTTTCTCGCTAGTCATGGCACGACCTTCCCGGCGAACCTCCTCCAGTATCTCTTCATTACGGGCGGCAAGTTTGTATGAGTGTTTATGAAGCATTGCTCCGAGAGGTAGGTCGTCGTACTCGACCCCCTCCAGGAACACAAGGACTTGGTTCTTAAGAAGGACTTGCAAACGCGGGAGAACGTCTGACGGGATTCCGATCTGTTCGTTTTCTTTCACACCAGCGGTTGTTGAACTTGGTCCGTGCACTCTGGCGGCTGAGGACTTTGTAGAAGCATAGAGCGGCGAGGTGGATGGGCCAGAATTGGAATGGACTTCTATGGAGGATGAGGATAGTTGTGAGGATAGCTGAGAGGACATGGATAGTTCAGAATAATCATCGGGGATCCCGCCCGTCGGTCCGTAGTAGCCATATTCGTCTTCGAGAAAAGAACTTAGGGTAGAACGACTAGAGGACAATGTCCAAGCGGAAGAGGAAGGCGCTGGAGAAGTGATCCGGCGTGACGGTGGGCGAAAAGTATTCATTTTCGGAGCGGGTTGAGGGGGAAAGGTTACCAAAAGTCAATGAAACGGTTCATCCCCCTCTGTTTGTCTGTTTCGTTGTTTCTTTGCAAGAGTTGTGCTATAGGGGCGAGGGAGGAAGCGATTGGAGGATGGTTGATCCAGTCAGGGAGGTGGTTGATGGATGATGGATGGATAGATGGGTGTAGATGGGTGGGTGGATGGATGAATGAATGGAAGAGGAAAGGGAGGAGGAAACGAGCTCAACTCATCACCAAGTTATCCGGGAGAGAAAAAATCCCAGAACCGCAACCTAACCACTGTCCTGGGATTCGCTAGCAAGGCAGGCAATCATAGTCACATGACACCGCATCATTGTGATGAAGGTATCAAGCGCCACGCGAACCCCCTCCGGAGGAATGACGGCCACCTAACGCCCGCTATTCTCGTAGCTAACTCCGTAAAGCTTTGTACTATACGAGTATCATACAATATCGAAACATCTCCAATGGCGATACTACCTCTTCTGAACTGCTACATATTAAGGGTGCCTCTAGTTGCAATGCAAAAACTCAATAATGACCCCAGTCATGGAATTTTGAGTCAAAACACCATTTTGCTATAAAGTGTCAGTCTGCAGAAGACTGTTTTGCAAGTACTGGTACTTGCGCATTGCAAAAGTTTCTGGAAATATAGACGTTTGGTGTAGAGGCCTTATAAACATCGCCAAGCCCAGTCTCCACATTTGCACAAATAGGTTAGTCCATTGCCCACTTGATGTCCCAGTAAAAGTACTGTACTCTACCAATAATATGCACAATGCCTGGCTCCACGGTCGTTAAAAACTCTAGCCCATTTAACTTTCATAATGCTGCACAATAAGCCCTATTGTAGACACTTTCTTGGCATTTATTTGCGTGCTATGATAACTAGACACACTACCGATGCAATCTTTCATTTGGGCTGATTATGGCACCGTAACTTGAGATAACTAGTGTTTTCTGATTGCAGCACCACACGCGCGCCCTAAGGTAAAACTACATACGATACAATATTCACTTTTCTCTCCTATTGGGGCCCTGCTACCTCCCCAGCCTGGTCTGCCTCAACCCTCAAAGCACTACCGTAGCCTCAAGGCCTCAACCCCCAGTCCCTCCCAGGACCAGTATGGTATGTTCCGCTAAGCCCTCGAGTAACAGCCCAGGCCCTCCCCATCAACCTGCCTCGCTATCCCCCTGCTAAGGTGAGGCCGTGCGGAGGATCGCGATAGTATAGTAAAATTTAATTATACGGGAATCCTTCTCTAGTTTCCCTCTAGTTTACATCTAGATAGTGAACCCAGGCAGCATGAAACGTGACTAAATAACCAACCCTCAAAAGCAAATACCAGCTACAGATAGCCCACGAGGGATACAACATCCAAAGAACCCCAAATATCAATACATTCACCCCATCCACTTCTTCACTCCAACGCAGCCATTCTTCGAAGCCCCGCCACTCCGGGAGTTCCAACCACTCACCATCATCAGCACAACATGCCATCGTGCCCACGACAGCCTGCCCACGCGCAGCACAGCTAGTCAACTACTAGGCAGACATATGAAGAGATCCACACTTGACGAATCCTCTACGAGGGAATTGGCCAGGCTTTACCCTGCTGCCAAATTTAGTATCATACATACTCTGAATAGTGCACAAAACTTGCCTATTAATTTATTCCATAATATTATTCACTCATTCAAACACAGAGGGTCCTCAACCCTTGGACAGGATTTGGACAGGTTCGGGATATCGCCATCCAGCGAAAACGCAGGATGGACTCCTGAAGCATGGATGGGATTGACAATAGAGGCATTTAGCCTCGGAGTTGAAAGTGTTTATGCAAGCTTTTCGAGTTAAAGGGCTTTAGTGTGTGTAACGTCATTTCTGCAATCAAATATTGTAGATCTACTCTAAACTCGGCACTTGCAAGAGGCTTCTTCAACCCGGGGCTAAACGCTTCTAATACAGGCTAAGTCTTTCTAGTCTACGAGTATGTGTAAACCCCGGTTCCAACCCTCGGCTTGTCTAAGGTTCTTTCTCGGATACTCAAAGCTTCCTGATAGATAGTCTTCGTTAGTTGTTCGGTGGAGGAAAGCGAACCTGTCTTAAGCCCATCTAGCTCCTAACCAGGGTTTGGGGCTATTCACAGAAGCTACCGTATCATACCTACTTCTCCCCCACTACTCCCCCACTATTGCTGTTAAATACGTAATATCTGAGTTTGACAATAATCTGTTTCTACCCTTTAGTCGGTGCACAGATTTCGCCGTTTTTATATACCGGCACTGCCGAATTGAGGCCGGACATTTTGTATGGGCATTTGCCACCTTCAGTGTCCGGCTTCAATTCGGCCGCATGAGTATAGTTTGGTTAGTGGCCTGAGATTTTTTTCCACCTGTGTTCATGCCCCTCCTTCCCCGCCAAGGTTTAGCACCCCATTTGTCCTAGTGGGTGGCACAAGTCCCTCCCGACTAAAAGGGCAGTTTACCGGTAATAGCTGATATCGGTATGGGGGTCTACTCTACAGTACTTGCAATGATGACATTGTAAAGGGCACCTCAAAGCTAAACCGTAGCACTAGCTAGGTGTATTATATGCGCGTGAAATGAAGAAACTTAAATTGACTCCCTTTTAAAGTAAATATAAAATACTGCCTGTCAAAGTTATTATTCCTACTATGAACTATATATTTATTGGGTGATTCTTGGATATTACTATTAAGGCCTTTCAGTAACTAGGGCAACAAGGCTCCAGATCCTTCATCGTCTACAGTACGCCGTGACCGAGAGAACGCAGGTGGATATGATCTAGGCCTTTGAGGTTCAGAGTCGCAGGTAAATTTGGGTTACAGCTCTGGTCCCCCGATGCATTTTACTGGCCAAAAAGCCCGAGGATGAGCAGTAACATTACAGACTATAGGAACCTGCAGAGCAAACCGGCGCTGTGGGTACGATATCTTTCCAGTAACTAAAACTCTATGCTATAGGGTATAAAACGCTCGTGAGGATAACTAAAGGCGGCCCTGGCAGGTTCGAAAAAAGCTGTAGTCTATCTACCCAAGTCATTTTCTAAAGAGGGAATCCATTATATCAGCACCAGGAGAGCCCATCGCCGATATCTTACCACACTCTTGAAATCGGAACTTCTAAGTTAGGGACCGGGTGGGATTGAAACATACAACACCCGCTTCCTACACCAGTGCCTAAAGTCAAGCTCGACTTTATAGCAGAAAGTTGCGAGGTACACAAGACCATTGGCTAACATCCATCTTCTTCCCCCTCACATACTTCTCATCTACTTCCCGTTCCGAGAAAGCTATTGAACAAGGCTAATGTTGATCTGGGTTGTTAGGTTCCCTTACTGGACTGACAGACACCGCAGCCCCCGGATTCTTTAGCAAGTATCACTAGTAATGTGCTAGTTCTAGTCGATGTTGTGCTTGGGCCTGGGGATCCCCACATACACCCAGCAACCACTATCGCGGGATAATGGCTGTTGGCGCACGGGCATGTTTCTTGGTCTTTAGAACAGGAAAAAACTTTTCACTACACAAGATAAATAAGCAGAGTTGTTCGATGGGCCTAGGGATTGTAGGGCTTTTTTTTTTTGCCTCGAGCCTATTATTTACCACGGTGTGGGGCACCTCCCGAATGCAGTGGTTTGTTTCCAGGAAAGTGATTTCTCTACCCTGGTATGTGCTTGAAGTAACGCCATTGGATTGGTGAAAAAAAAAAGGAGGAAAAAATACGGATATCCATAGTATCACACAGACTCCGTCCGACGGTCACAGTATATCACTCGTCGCTACACATGAGTATAAACATATATGCAAAAGTGGGCGGAGGAGAGCATCTCGCGATCAACCTAACCCATCCCATATTTACCCTCCTCCTCCTGCTGCAATTGCAGCCCCTCAATAAACCGAAAGCTTCGTCCCCCTCAAATCCCTGCCAGAATACCGCTCAAACTGGATGCCAGGATTCTTAAACGGCCACTTCGCCCACGCCCTCGTGAGATTCACCAAATCGTCCGCCCTCAAACACCTCACCCTCCTGGTTGGCTGAATTCTCTGGTTGGCGGGCAGGTCCGCCAGTATGTTCTCCGCGCCCGGGGCGAGACTCCGAAGTGCGCTGGAGACGCTGTTGGCGCGGAGCACGAAAAGGTTGCGCAGGAGCCATTCGAAGGTTAGCCAGTTTTTTTCGCGCTCGCGCGAGGTGGGCGCGGAGAAGAAGGGGTGAGGGACTTTGGGAACCAATTCTAGGAGGGTCATTGGGATCTAGATAAAATTTAGCTAGTATAATAGGGTGAGTAGAAGGGAGGGGGGTATGGTACATGTGGGAAAAAATCTCCCTTGGGGTCGACACGTAAGGGCTCATATGGCCGATCGTAGATTTTTAAGAGCCTGTTGCGAACGGCGTATATTTGGTCTTCTCGACCTTGTTCTTGGGCTTTAACACCGGATCTACGGGACCATTGCTCTTCGTATTCCTCCCATGCCTGGGCTGCGCTCTTGCCTTCCTTTCTCACGCTGGCGGAGGTAGTGCTTGGCTCTTCACCTGTAGCAGTCCTTTCGGGTAGGCCGCCACCTTCCTCTATCTCCTCTATCATGGTGCTGTAAAGATTCTCTGGTTGAAGCATTGCTTTCGGATCAACGCGGAGGGCAGGGCGCATGGTAGCTAGCTTGACGACAAATTTCCGAAGCTCCTCCTTATTCCCCTGGTAGTACCAGGGCGGGTGTTCCATGCCTTCGACCCAGAGCTCTGGGTTTTTCATTATCCTTTCTTCGATCGCTTCTAGTTCTGCTGTCGTTGCGGGTTGGTCCGTTGGGGGGAGCCTTCGGGGACGGCCAGGGTTCCTCGGGACCCCTTCCTTTCGTCTCTGCCTATCTTCTTCTTTCTGAAGGATCTTCGCTGCTACCTCTGCCTTTGTTTTATGGCCAAAGGCTCTCCGAATTTCGTCGTATCTATCGAGTAGTCTCACGCGTTCCTCTGATGAGAGCCTCGTTGGTAGTTTTGGTTGATTCCCGTCGCGGATTGCTTCGACGATCTTGCGGACCTTGGCTGTTGCCTTTTTTTTTTTTTTTTCTAGTTCCTTCTGTTGCTTATCAGGCAGATTCTTGGGACGGCCGCGGGTCTTTGGTAAGCCTAGCTCTTCTGCTACTAATTTTTTTATTTCATCTTCCACCAACTTTGGCTTAATATTCAACTTTATTTCCTCCCGAATCTCCGACTTTATTTCCTGCCGCTTACTTGGCGCGGGCTTCTTTTCCTCCAAGTGAACGTTATCCTGGGTTATCACCGGAAGTTTGTGGAAGCCCTTTCCTGTGCGGATCTCATCTGATGTTGCGACCTCGGTGATGTCGACTATTGCCTCTGCTGTTGCAGCGGGCCTTGCTCTCGCCGCGATACTCCGGGGTAGGTATCTATCTTTGATCGAGTCGGTCACCCAGAGTAAAAAGCGCACACGTCCATACCGTTGAACCCAAGTCCCCAAAGCGCAGCAGCTGATGAATTGAGAGATTAATCTCTCGCTCCTGATCGATTTGCCCATTTGTCCGACAAATAGTAGATCGGCATTAACGCCCTCAGAGGAAGGGCTAGTTTTGATCTCTGGTTTGGGGAATTTGTCTGGCCACGGAGGCGGTAGTGGGTCCTTAGAGAATAATTCACTGTATGTGTCCCAATTATAGCCGTCTAACGGGACATACCAGGAGTTCTTGTACGTTTCTTGAAATTCCCTCATGCTGTCTCCGAATTTCTCCTCAGGTTCCAGCAATATGTGCTGCTTCGGTTTTAAACGTTCATGCAGTGCCGCCGAGAATATTCCTAGACCCGGATTCATATCTATTATCGTAGTTCGTTTGTAGGCGGCTAGGTTTAGCTTGTCTAATATTGGCTCTGTATTTTTATGCAAAGAAAATATCAGTTCACACTCGCTCAATTCAACTCCCGAACAAATAAACAGAGCAATGAAGTCAAAGCCACTTACCACAAATCTCCCAATTGACCAACGACGGGGGAAGAGTTCTCGGCCGAGCCATACCAGGCGCGGTCGGGAACAATGAGCGAAGGTGAGCTATGGACTCATCAGCGCTCCTGCGAAATATACTCGCAGCTTTCATGGTTTCGCGAGTCGGATTGGCGGTTGACTGGGGGTTATGAGACAGAAGGAATTGGGTAAGAGGCTCTTTCAAAGAAAAAAAAAAGGAAAAAAGAATTTCAATGTAGATCACGTGCGAAGCCTAACTGCAGGGTGGATGGCAAGATGCAGCACATGGACACTGACTCCCAGCCAAGCCAGCAAAACCGGTGGTTTGGCACTGGCCGAAGCCCCAGGGTTCAGGTCCTCTTGGTGTCACCCAACGCAGATGGTGGCCGTCATGCTGTTGGCTCGGAAGGAGGGAAATTTAGTTGGAATTACAGTACTTGTACCGGTACCCGAGTATGTGTGTTTATGTGAAGATAGTCCCGTTCAATCAAAACTTGCCCTCCATCTAAAGAATCCCTTTAATAGCTCCTATCCCATTCTTATTTTATTGATGAGTTCAAAATCAATGACTATACTTGTACTGTAGTAGAATGATGTTGTTGCAGTGTGGTGTTTGATAAAGACCAAGGCAGGCAAAAAATTATGGAACAGTTATTTAAGGTTAACCAGCCAAATACACCCTTGTCACCCTTGTCTGTTCCGGTTAATAGTTCCCACCCTTGGTCTGACTCCAACTGCTGTATGATACAACAAGGCATGCGTGGCCTTGGGTGAAAGCAAAAATGGTGAACCAGTTCTAATTTATACAAGTATTCTAATTTATTATTTAAATACTTTTACCAGAAATTGTGCTATATCATATCTTCTCAGGAAGGGGCTGTTCCTAATTCAGAAATTTTTCATCAGGTTGACCCCGAGGGCAGGTTTTTAGTTGTCGAGAACCATACCAGGACGAGTAGACTGCCAGCACAGCGCGAGTACTGTGCTCGAGTACGAGTACCGGTACTAGCACAGGTAGCCAAACACAGCTGCGGTATCCTGAGGGGGCCATGAGACCATAGGACTGGTCGAGAGAGGGACGAAACTTGCTCGTGGACAACCCACAAGACATCACTGTATCATAATACAGGTACCATACCAGAAACTTACCTAAGTTACCGTGCTATATAGTACTGTGGCTCTTAAAATTCTCTGACACTCTGACACTCGAATCGAATAACAACCTGGTCTACCGGCAATGCACTGCACATATCCTACATACAAACTCTCACAACATCGCACAAATCCATTCTACTGGTATACCCTTGACGAGGCGGGGAGAAAAAAAATACAAGAAATAAAATTTAATAACCCCCTCATTCCAATCGCAACCCACATTTCAAAACCCCCGATAAGCCACTGTCCCGCATCGCGGTGATCGAAACCCTTCTATCTCGCGTAGCGCACCCCTTTTGCCCCCCAAGCTTCTGAATCAGGTTCCCGCTGCCAACTCGCAGCAACCGTCCAGCTGGCGTCCATCGTATATCTTCCCCGGGCGGCCCCTCCTCGCCATCCCATCCCTACCCCGCCATACATATATCGACATCACCAGCAGGGCTATTCTAGTCGTCGCACATCACAGGTCATCGTTGAGGAAGACGGCTATTACGTGCATTACGAGATGGCTTACGAGAACGATGGGACCGTGGGGCCTTACCGTGCCCCACCTATGAGTATCAAGGAGATTGCCGACAAGGCTGTTGACTTTGACTATAACCCTCTTATACCGCTCAGGTACTGGTTGCGAACTGCGGATACACTTTTGAAGGAGGTGTGTCTTTCTCAATTTGCTACTTTTTTTGAACGGATGAATACTCAATGGCCGTGCTATCACAGGCTACTATCTATCAAGCCGAAGGAAACGAGCAACAAGCCTACCTGTTGCTTGTTCGACAAGCAGAGTGCGCCCCTCTAGAACCCTATTCACCTTTTTTTCTTTCTTCTTTGAGTTTGCGAGTTTGTGCTGACAAGGATAGACTTGTATTTCGTTATCTAGAAGATCATCCGGAGGCCAAGAAACAGGAGAATCTACGGAATCTACGTGTGGTTCGTGCGAGATCTACCGAGGCTCTAAAGAGGTTGGAATTCATGAAGCCGCGTATCACTGCCCGTTATGAGGATTACAAGCTTGCGACTCAAAAAGCTCGTGATGACAATTATCGAGAACACCGCACCTCTGCCTCCACCAGCCATAACTCTCGTTCTTTGTCTTCCATACCATACGCTGACGCTGCGGCTCTTTCATTTTCACAAAAACAATCACTCAAAGCATCTATCCCAAAACCTTTAGATTTATCCCGTGGTGGTCGTCGTGGAAGCACCTCCAGTGTTACCGGTCCCTTTTCACCACCTTTAGAGAAGTCGCTGAGCTCTGGTGGGCTAGCACCAAGTATGGCTGCTAGCGCGCAGTTAGCTATGGAAATCGCAAAGCAAGAGTTCGAAAAACGAGAACGTGAAAAGCGAGCTAAAAGACGGCAGTTGGCAATCGAACAGGGTAGAGGCAATGTTATTGTGGACTCTAGAGGCCAAGAAATAAAGCGGATATCGACGCCGGCTTCTGCTGCTGTAGAGCAGAGTTATAGGAATTTGCTCTCGCAATATCAGCCGGAAAGTCAAGGTCGAGATAGCGGGTATGAGCTCGTAGGCCAACACTCGAGATATCCTGGGTACTACCAAGAGGTCCCCGAGGAAAGTGAAAGGCGGCTATACCAGCAAGCACGCGATGAGGAAGAACACAGGAGAAGAGTGATAGAGCAACAGGAGGAGGAGTGGGATTTAGCGAGAAGCATAGAGGCATTGCATATGAAGGCCAACCTCACGGAAGGTCAAATGCAACCCTCTTCTGCGGCGGCAAACAATTACCGGTTCTCCACCAGCAGCACGCTTTCCGGATGGGAGGAACCGGTTCGGGAGAGGGAGAGGGAAAATTATGTTGGGAGATGGCAGAGAAATTATCCTACAGTACCAAAGAGACGAAGATCTCTGACAAGAATGGAGCCGCCTCTAATCCCTGGCCCAGCTGCGGATTTAGTTGAAATCAGAAGCGTGACGCCTACCCCACCTCCAAAGGCACCTTTATATAGCTACGATGGTTCGTCAAACCCCACCCCTGCTGCACCTGCTGTTCCGTACAAGAAGCCACTTCCCTACGCCCATAATCATGCTCCTTCACCGCCGCCACCATTACCAAAATTCCCGTCCTCCTCCACTGCTACAACGCCGACCGCCACAAAGCACGTCCCCGCTACTCCTGAGGGCTTCCAATTCAGTACGCCAGCAACTCTGGAGAATGGCACTCCCCTCCGCACAATTTTCCTTCCCGCCACCCTCCGTCAACAGTTCCTCCTAATGGCCGAGCCGAATACCAACCGTAACTTAGAAACCTGCGGCATCCTTTGTGGAACCCTGGTACAAAATGCTCTCTTCGTCTCCCGCTTAGTCATACCTGAGCAGGAAGCCACAAGTGATACCTGCTCGACAAAAGACGAAGAAGGCCTATTTGAGTATGTGGATAGGGAGGACCTAATGGTTCTTGGTTGGATTCATACCCATCCTACACAGACCTGCTTCATGAGCAGCGTAGACTTGCACACTCATTGCTCGTATCAGTTGATGTTGACTGAGAGTATCGCGATTGTGTGTGCGCCGAGACATCAGCCTTCGTATGTTCCCTTCTTTTTCCTCCCTTCACTTATTATTTGCTCACAAGATATTTAGTTGGGGCGTCTTCCGCCTCACCAACCCACCTGGCATTGAAGCAATCAAGACCTGCCGCCAAGATAGCTTATTTCACCCGCACGGCGAGTTAAACGTTTACACTGACGCCATGCGACCAGGACATGTATGTGAAGTCAGAGAGATGGGATTCGACTTAGTGGACTTGAGAAAGGGTGGGGATTAGATGTGTGGTTGGCACCGTTTACGGTAATTTACCTGAAAAGCTTCTGGTGCTTCTATGTATTTCTTATCCTTTTTTTTCTTTCAAACTTTACTGGCTATACTTTTTTCACTTGAGTTGTTCAATTACCTTGTCTCTTACACTAGCTTGTGCTCCGTTCTTGTGTTTCTGAAAGGTGGAGGTGTACGTTACGATACCAGTTGGTTGGCTGTAGAAATCGCTTTTCTTCACTTTTTTCTTTCTCTCTCTCGATAGAGGCCCGGGGAAGAGTGCGGATGTGGGTCTTGGTGGGCTGGCCTAATTTGGTCTGGCTGATGTACGATGGCCCGACTGAACGACTGGATGACTAGATTGACAGTTAGTTGGTTAATTGGGAGCGCACGGGAGTCTCGGGTGGCACGGCGTTGGCGGGATGTAATAAACTTGTCCATTTTATGTTTGTGTGCTCGCGGATTGTGTGATACGTGGGGAGCGCCATGAACGGGAAACACCAGAAGCGGTGCTGTACAGTATTGGCGTAATCAGCAACCCAAGCGGAAGGTGATTTTCTTAAGCTCCCAAGTTATGGATAAACAGTTTCCCTAAAAAATAAAAATCTGGGACCTCCGCGACGACCCATAAAGGTGTCGCATTATAGTATGCGTGCTTGCGCTTCCCCAATCAAATTTGGCATCCCCAGCTTCTTAACTAGTGCCGAGGAAAAAACCGCTCGTTTGAAAAGGCTTTTTTTTTTTGCTGGATTTCTTTAATAATATTTCTTTAATTGGAACGAGGTCGAAAAGGCTTTGGAAACTATGGTTGGGTGTCGTGAACTTTGTTTGCCTCTAAGCTAGCCGCGTCATATCATTTTCCCCCGACACCTTCTCCCTTTACCTCGATTTTCTTTTTCTTTCTTCTTTACTCTCTTCTATTTGAGTGACTACAAAAATACTAAGCAATCTCTACTTCTGCAATCCTATTCACTTCGTAACCTCTACCGCCTCAATACTTCTGACAATTTGGATGGCAGAGGATTGGAAAAAGCAGGTCCTGCGTGAGATGTCGTGATGGGATTAGTAAATGCATATACGGTAGGCGATGGGAGCCTCACTCTGCGTTGGAATGTTTGGGGGGCTGGAAGGTTTTGAAAGCGTGTTTGTACTTCTGAAGTTGTGCTGTCAAGACTTCATCACTCGTGGCCCAAGATTCGGCTTTGTTGTTGTTGCTGCTGTGGGGGGGCGCGGCAGGTCGCTCAGACATGGTCGGTGGCGTTTTTAGGCGCCCGAAAGGAGAAAAAGAAAAGAAAGGGAAAAAAAAAAGGCAGACTGGCGGTTACTGTATGATAAGGTACGATGGAATCCGCTCAGACCCTGTGAAACGGGTGGATCTCTCTCTCTCATGCGCTGTGGCTAAACCATGGTAGGGGTTTTACTCGAGTACCGGTACTTGTACCCGCTGGAGTGTGATAGAACACGCTGTGGGGGCGTTTCCATTCAGGCTTTGGTACTCGAGCATAGTGCGGGTATCAGCCCCACGGGAATAGTCTAGAGCTGGTAGACAACGCATTTGATACGGGTAGGGAAATACAAGTACCAGCATTACTTACCGGTGTAACAGGTCCGGATTTAGCAGGTCCAAGGATCGGGGATTATCGAGGTTAGACCGCCGCTAAGTCATCGAATGATGAGAATCGTTTAAGCTAGAGGCCCCTTACGCTCTAACTCTTTACGATAACTCCGCCTTGAGATGAGATGAGGCGAGACCGGCGAGACTTCACCGCCCATCACTCACCTCCGAGATTCCGACAGCAAACTAGAGATGGCCACACCACCCAAGCTGTGCAAGAACGACGCCACAAGTTACCAATCAGGCAGCAACCAGTGGCATTGCGCAACGTGAAACGGCGGACCATCGCACGGTACTAACGTCCGGGCAAACTTCCCCGCTTTTAGTCTCTGATAATATTATTATGATATTAAGAACCCCCCCCCCCCATCCGCCGCCGCACTTATACTGTACTGAAACTACCGGTACGGTAAATCTCCAATTTATATATCTATATTTTTCGTACTCCCCCACCTTCCAAAAAGAGAGGGGAAAATAAAAATTTAATAAAATAAAAAAGGATGGCAACACTCTTGACTCTCCCAACAGAGCTCATCCTCCACATAGCAGATTACCAATCTCCACCCACGGTCTTTTCCTTCTTACGCACAAACCGGACGCTCTACCACCTCCTCACGGACTCGCTAACGGACAGTGTCTTTAATGACCTAACCTATGCCCCGAAAGCCATTTACCATGCCGCCGAGCGTGGGAACAAACACATGATCCGGCGCCTTGTGAAAGCGGGCATTCTGAAGGACATAGACTTTACCCTGAACACAGCGGTGCAGAACGAGAGCCCCAAGGTGATAAGTACGCTGCTGGACTGTGGAGTGCCAGCCGATACGCAGGACGATTGGGGTGAGACTCCGCTCATCGTCGCTGCGACATCCAACCGTGTGGAGATCGTGAGACTACTGGTCCCGAGGGCGGACGTGGACGTCAATTCCACCGATCACCGACGTACCACCGCCCTCGCTTACGCTGTGCGGGAAACCCGCGGTGGCGTGGAGGCCGTTCGCGCCCTGCTCGAGCGGGCGGATACAGACGTGAATGTGCGTGACATCGACGGTCGCTCGGCGCTGCACCACGCCGTGGAAATTGGCGGACAAGAGAGTGTAGCTAGCCTGTTAGCCCGACCGGAAGTGAATGTGAATTTCGTGGATTATGTCGAGCAGGGTATGACGGCGTTGCACCGGGCTGTGTTCATTGGTGATCAGAGCATTGTCAGATTGCTCCTCGATGATCCCCGCGTCGATGTGAATCTGGGGGACCGGACGCAGTATACACCCCTACACCTCGCTGTAAAGCGTGGGAACGAACCCGTGCTACGGATGTTACTGGATTGTCCAAAGGTCGACGTCAACGCTCTCAACGCAGCGGGCTGCACACCATTAGAGTTCGCCGTGGCAAAGTCCAGAAAGGCCATCACTGGCATGCTAATCTCGGACCCCCGCGTGAACGTCAACCTTCCAGATCCCCATCTGCAAACCCCACTTTCTATCGCAGCACAAAGGGCAAGGGTTAGCGCCGTGCAACTACTCCTGGAGCGTGAAGACCTGGACGTCAACTTCCGCAGCGAGCTTGGAATGACCCCGCTGTCCTACGCGGCGGAAGAACACTTCGGGAGGTCCACCACACTAAAGGACTACGAAAGGGTCATCAGCCTGCTTGGCGCTGACCCGAGAGCGGACGTCAACTTAGCAGACCACAGTTTGGAAACACCCCTGCATAAAGCGGCCCGCGCGCGCGAGCCCAACCTCGTTGAGGAGTTACTCAGACACCCTGACATCGCCGTCAACGCCCGTAACGACGGTGGTTCCACGGCCTTGTGCTTGGCGATTTGCATGTCGGAGCGGGAGAAACGGGAGGACACGTTCCGCACCGTGCAGGCCCTGCTAGCCGACGAGCGCGTGGATATTAATATGCAGGATACGGAGGGACGTACGCCGCTACATCTCGCCGTGATTAATCGGCAGGCGAGGATTGCTGGGCTGCTATTGGGTTATGGGATTGACAAGCATTTGATGGATGGGAAGGGGCTGAAGCCTGAGGAATACACGCCCGGTGCGAGGGATATGTTTGCGGACCTTTTTGGGATGAGGGTGAGCAGTTCTGACGATGGGATGGAGGAGAAGGAGATGGAAGAGATGAAGGAGAAAGAGGGGAAAAAGGGGAAGAAGAAGGAAAAAGTTTTACGCTGGATGAGCTTTTTCTCGTGTGGGTTGAGGAGGAGGAGGAGGAGGAAAAGTGAATAAATGGCGCTTTCTACGGAGTATACAATGTTCTGCTCATCTTTCTTTTCCTTTCTTGTGGTTTAAATGATTGAATGGCATTTGGGTTTGGGTTTGGGCTTGGGTAGTTGGGAAACAAACGAACGAACGAACGAACGAACGAACAGATATACAAGGCTGTTTTTACGGAACATGCTGGGTTTTATATAGCTACTGTATTATATCGAAAAAAAACTCCCACCCACTGTATAATATTATATTATAATGTTACGTTATCATACGATATCTCATTCTTGTGAAAACCGAACGAATCAGATGGAGTAATTCTCCTAGCAATGTTTCTCTTATCATTTCCTTTCTGCCGCCAAGGAGAAGTAGAAAAGGGAAGGAAGGAAGGAAGGAAGGAAAGAAGGGGGAGTTGTAAAAAACCACCTTTACCTCCTAGCGCTTTAACCCAACTCATGCTATATAACCTAACCTACCGCAATGCAATATAATTACTAAAAAATCCCACCCTATCTATTATATTTATCTTTATTATACACACTAGCAGGGGTAAAAACAGGCTGATATCCAACACCTCTATAATAGAAACAGTACGTACGTTGGTAGGAATACGGGCGAGTGATTCACGCCACAGCTACTGTGTGAAGGAAGGAAGGCAAGAAGGAAGGGTATACAATCTCTAGTATGATCCAGCGCTATAAATCGGCACCATAACACCTAACTTACAGTCTATACATATCATAATATCATATATCGTGAAGTATTTAAAACGGACTGCTATTTATTGCATAACAAACCAAAATTCTGATAATTATTACACAAATAACTATCGCACAGCTCAATAGCCCATCCATCTCACTACCGTGCCTCCGCACCCGGCTCCCTCTTAGTGATCGGGCAACCCTTCCCTGTTCCATGCTGGCCGGAGAGCCATCTCGGTAACGAAAAAAAAAGAGAAAGAAATCGCCTATCGCGACAATTTCTACGAACTAGGGAAAAGAGCATGAGGCAGAGTCAATCAACATAGCTTCTTAAAAATATTCTCAGGGATTGCTATGATACAAGGAAGGAAGGAGGGGCCCAGACATACTCCTAGCATTTCGGTTTTGGGTACGATACAGTATTCCGTATTCGTATGGTGCCGGCACCTTAGAACCAACCCTGACTCATGGTCCATGTTCGGATCCGTAGGAATTGGTACTTGGTTTCTATCATACTGCGCAGCTGTCTTAATGAACCTTTACTGCCCAACATTTTTTGGCATTGGGCTGAGAATTGAACTAGCCATTGAGTTCTTAGCCGGGGGCAGAGGAGGTTGCGCTTTCTCCACATTTTCCACTCCCTTATCCTTGATAGTAATACATTCCATAGCAACACCACCATGCTTTTTTCCAGAAGCCTTTCCGAAAGTTCATCGTGCAAACGACACAGCATAGAGTTCTCTTATTGCTGCAAGTGCTGATTCAGAAAACTCTGCATGCATGTGGTGAAGGCCACTCTATGGCGGGGAAGGGTTAGATACTTATCATACACACTTGCTCCCCGGCCTGGCCTGGCCTAGCCTGAGCTATTATAGCATCTAGCGCTATCGTATGATAGTGTGTAAAAACTCGGTCGGTTTGGGGCAGAATAAACACCGCGAGAAAGAATACTCGAGTAGTGTTTTTCAGACGGGGTATAGTATAGCTTATTTACTGTATGACATTATAAGTTGAGCCCACTGGATCTCATAAACTGGTGTTGATAATTTTGTTATGATATGATAACCTGCTCTGTTAATCAGACCTATCGCGGTTTGGTGTGGTGGATTTCTGTTGAGCAATCCTGTGGTGGGTTTAGCGGGTTTTTATGGGTGGTTCACGGGTTGTGGGTAAAAAGTGCGGGGTTCATGCATTATCACTCGTGTACAATCGTGGTCTATCGGGTAGCTTGAGGGATGATACCACACTCACCACTATACGGTACTGTACAGGGCCGACTTTAACCAAACCCTTGGCCCAATACTATTGCTTTTTCCTTTTTCCGCCCTCCCCATGTACAGTACAAGTCTAAGGTAGAGCTGTAAACTGATTTTATACCCCCCCCCTCGTTTTTCATTTTCTACCGCCCAAGCTGCTGCCCCCTCCTCATCAAGTTCCTTCTAACCTTCCATGCACTCCTGCCCTTCCCATCGCCGGTGCTCCCTCCACCAAAACGAACCCACGGCAGCCCCTGCCCAGCGCCGTCCTCCTCAACCCCTGCCACAATCTCCGCGACACACAACTCTAACCTCCCACGCACAAGCACGGTCCTCTTTCCCCGCAGCCCCTCGGCGGCATCAGCACTAAGCGTAGCAACAACCCATATCTCCCTCTTTTCCACATCAACGCCCTTAACCAGCGCCATCCCCACAGCGCGGGAACGTTCTGGCACGGGTGGGGTGGATAAGTACGGGAGTCCCTCTGGCGTTAGGATGGTTTTCGCAGTCTCGTTTATGCTTTCTTCATCATTGTCGACTTCCACGATAGCGACTAGCGTGCCATCGATGGCGGTGAGGAGTTCTGCGGGTGAGAGGTCTTCCTCGTGCAGGAGGGATACCCCGTCGATCGCTGGGTGCGCGCCGGCATATGGGAGGCGCCAGGGCTGGATTTCAGCGAGGGGCTTGACAACCCAGCGCAGGGTGTCCGAGCAATAATGCATGAAGGAGGAGGTTTGTAACGTGCGCAGGTCCGCTGCCGTGAATCTTGGGCTTTCGCTGGTGGCGCAGGATTCGAGTACGTGCATTCTTGGGGGGTTTGTTGGGGGGAGGACGTCCATTATTGGGATTGAGTGGCTCAGCGCTGAAGTTATGTAGATGACATCGGTAGCATGCGAGGCCTGGATAATCTCTTGTAGGAGTTCTAGGCCTAAGGATTTTACCCACCCGGCCGAGTTGATGAGGAGTGGGCCCGGGTCGGTAAGCGCCGCAAAGCGGTAGTCCGATAGGAGGGCGAGGATAGCGCGGATGTACGCTGATGGATCTTCGCGTGGAGAGGTGTAGCCAATGTGGTGGGCTGTTATGAGGGTTTTCGGGAGGTGTGGGCTAGTGAAGGGGGGTCCGAGGATAGGTCGGTTAAGCGCGTGGAGGGAGAGGAAGCCCGGGGGTGTGAAGGAGGGTTGTCCTGGGTCGACGTCTAGGTAGTAGATTCTCGGGCAGGTTTCCACGGTGAGGAGCTGGTTCGTGAGAATCCGGGAGAGGCTGGACTTTCCGACCGACTTTCCCCCAGAAAGGAGAATTACCGGGGGTGCAGTATTTTCAGTATCAGTGGTCTTCCCAACCCCCCTGAGTGTCTCCTCCCACGACTTTGGAATGGTGAGAACCGGTAAAGGGGTGCTTGTAGTAAACAACTTCTTAGACATTAGCCATGCCCCCTCAATATACTACTCTGAATAGACACTCATACAGGATGAAAAGACCTCCCGTCACCCCCCCCAACCGGGGCCCAAATCCCATTAGCCACCGGACACGTCCTCCCTAAATCCCGTAGCCCAGACTCCGTCTTCGTGATCAAAATCTCGGTATTAGAATCCTCCTCCTTCCCCTTAACCTTTACGCAGGCGATCTCTGGCAAGGCATGCGTACTCGGCGCAAACACCTGACAATACCCGGACTCGCGAGTTAATTTTGCACCGGAGATAGTGATGGCGCCTTTTCTTACACAGAGTCCGTATTCCCCGAGGATCACAAGTGTCTAATCACGATTAGCCCGATCGATACACTGACGAAGGAGTACCATAGGGGATAGAAACCTCCCCGGGCGCCATCCGGATAGCGCAACTCCCGTCTCGAGCGGGGATGTAGTTCTCGGAAGTGGGTGTGAAATTCGACATCCGGGCCTTATCAACCTCCGTGTCTATGCCTATTTCAATATTACCCTGCCCTCCCGCCGCCACTGCTGCCTCGGTCGAAGATGTAGGCACTGCTTCACCACCCCCGGACGAAATCTGCACATGACTGATAACAACCCTCTTCCCACCGCCCTTCTTCAATCCCATCTCAATCTCCTCCCTACATTTCCGTATCTCCTCACCCGGTAATCCCGGCACATTTTCTTCCCCCTTTTCCTTCTCTACATTCTCCACCTCTTCTAACTCAACGGGCTGCGTACTGGCAGCCAGCGAGCGAAGTCTGCGTGTCGCGAGAGCGCTCATGGGCGCTTTTGCCAGGATTTGTTAGTACTACGAGAGCCGCACGGGGTGGGAGAGGGGGGGAAGGAGTACGTTTCGGTTCATCCTCTCTTTGCTTTTTCGGCATTGTCTTGTCTGCTATGGCGACGGTGGTTTTGTTCGGTGTGCTTGAGTTTAGCGGCTCATTGGGATTCGAAGGGTGGTTGTGGTATGGTGGGCTGGGTCCGCGGCGCGTGATAGGGAACCTAACCCTGACATTGGAATGTTCTGATGGTGTAACAAGGCTTCCACGGCTTTATTAGGTTTCGAGTGATTAACCCTCACTTATATCCGGGCAAGTGGGACTCCTGGGAGCAATTTTAGACTCCTCAAAAAAAGCCCCTGGGAAACACTAAAGAACTATAATACCCCATCAAATTTTATTCTATATTCACACCATTAAACCATTGGAACGACATTCGCTTGAAACACCCCAATCATCACTTCCATAATCCAAGTAAAAGGTCGTAAACCTATCGAGTCAATTCGGCCCGACCCCCCGAAACCCAACCATGCTAACCCAGCAAACCCGCCAAACTGCCATTCAAAGAGAAGAAAAGGAGAAAAAAAGAGAGAAAAACCCATACGATGGAGCTCGATATATAAGCTATACACGATAGCAATGACAGGACAAGACTAAGAAGAAAAAAAGATCCGCAAAAACCAAAAATGGAAATCTCCCGCTGTTGCTGATAGTGATTCCCTGATCCTCTGACTTAAGCTTCGCTTCCGAACTCCTTTGTCCAATCATCGCTCTTCTTGACGTCCTCCTTGCTGACGGTAGGTCGACTCATTCTCACGGCTTTTATAAAGTCCTTTAGCTCTAGGGGTGGCTCCATGAGTTTGTCGGGGTCTACGTCTACCCATGTCATCTCTGTTGCCCCGGGAGCGCCGGGGGAACATGGTGTTAGTTTTTCCTCGTGCTCTGGTGTTATGACCTGCGGAGTGTCAGCTGGGACGAAAGCTAGGGAAACAAGAGGAAGCACCTTTCTGTAGTGGGTCGCTGTTTGGATTTTCCGGACTGGTTGCATAAGGGCATCTTGAACGGCGATGTTGATATCACTACCGGTGTAGCCTTCTGACATTTGGCCAAGGGTTTTGTAGTCTTGAGGAGTGAGGGTGCAGGGCGTTGAGCCGACCGAAAGCTCAAACATCTTGACCCGGCCTGGAAGGTCAGGAACGGCGATGTGTATTCTCCGCTGGAATCTACTCCGGAGTTAGTAAGGCTAACCTGAGTCTCCCCGGGAGAGTAATATACCGTCGCCGAATAGCGGAATCTAATTGCCATGGGATATTTGTAGCTCCAAGTACCAACACGCCCGATGTATCGTGACCCACACCGTCCATCTGTACCAGCATCTCGGTTTTTATTCTTCGACTAGCTTCACTCTCACCCTCCCCTCTGGTTCCACAAAGGGCATCGACCTCGTCGATGAAGATAATCGAGGGTTTGTTTTCTCTCGCCATTGCAAACAGTTGCTTCACAAGTCTGTGTGAACCGCATCAATACCTCCTCTAACGGTGACATCTCCGGGGCCGGAGAATACGAACCTCTCACTCTCACCCATCCACTTAGAAACTAAGTCTGAACTGCTAACCGAGAAGAAAGTACTGTTCGCCTCCGTCGCCACGGCCTTCGCAAGATAACTCTTACCGGTGCCGGGGGGTCCGTAAAGCAGAATACCCCTCCACGGCTTCCTCTTTCCAGTGAATAGATGGGGGAACTTTATGGGTAAGATAACCGCCTCCTTCAGCGCCTCTTTAGCACCTTCCAGACCAGCGACGTCCTCCCAGCGAATGTTCGGTTTCTCCGTAAGTATAGCCCCAGCCAGGGCTCCTCTCAGCTTTTTATTCTCTGGATCAATGGCGTCCTCCTCATCGCTGTAGTTCCAGTTAGCCCTACTCCCTCACGACTTCCAAAAAGCAGAGGTAACAAGGGGAAGAAGAAATACATACCTCCCCCTCTGTCCGCCTCCATTCTCCTTTCCGTTCACACCAACTTTACTGGGCTTCTTCTTCCCCTTAGCCTCCTCGAGGTGCGTCTTGAGCTTCTCGGCTCGCTCCATGTACTCGGCAGCTTTAGCGCGGATGCTCTCTTTCATCTTCGGGTTCTTCTCCCACTTCAAAGCTAGCATGAAGCATTCTAGGGCGGAGTAATACTGAGTGTATGCGGCCTCATAATTCCCCGCCGTGTCCTCCTCAATTGCTTTCTTGACGATAGTTATCGCTTTCTAATTAAACCATTACCCATCCATAGCTCAGCCTGTAAATCCTCATGGCGGAGAAGGGTGGAAAGAAGTGGCGAGGGAGAAGCAACATACCCCGACGAAATCGGTATTAGACATGACGATGACGAGTGCTCGAAAAGCAAGTCCAACTCAACCTGGGTGCGGGGAGTGTAAGCGAAGTGGAAGAGAAGAAAAATAAATGTTAGTACCGAAGAATAATCTGTGGTAAGGCAAGTAATTACGGAATCAGCTATGAAGTCCAAGTAGAATTAAAAGCAAGGGGAGCTCACGAGAAGAGGAAAGGGGAAAGGGGAGACACCGATACTGGTACTGCATGCAAAGCAAAAAAATAAGGTAGAGAGAGGCTTTGATTGTCGTGGTGACGCCCAGTGAAAAGTCTTGGCGATGCCATCCCCCCACTAGACAACCGACAGCTTCTGTGATATTGCAGCCCAGTATTATACTAATCCACACAGTGCAAGAGAGGGGAAAATACCTTCGTTTCTTAACCGCTACGCTATGGCAGGAAAAGTGTTGCAAGATCTTACGGATCAGTTTCAGGCTCTATCTAAAGGTGTTTGTTCTGGATTGTCTATTCGAGTGGAGATGATACTAATGGGGAACAGATATGAGCTCTATCGTCGAGGCGAGACAGAAATTAGATTCGCAGCTTCAGGAGAATAAGTCCGTGCAGAAAGTATAATCTATCCACACGAGATAGCAATGGGGTGACTGACTGACTTGAGGAGTAGGAGTTCGCAAGTCTGGCCGATGATACAAAGATCTACAAGCTTATTGGGCCCGTGCTCGTCAAGCAGGACAAGTCGGAGGCGGTAATGAACGTGGATAAGAGATTAGAATTTATCAACTCAGAAATGTATGTCCTTCGCTACGCGCACCATCTTGAGCCCAGGGCTAACCCAAACAGCGTGCGCATCGAAAAGCAAATCTCCGACATTCAAGGGAAGCAGGAGCGAAAAAAGATGGAAATCATCCAGGTTCAAACTCAACTGCGACAGGATGCTCAGGCACAAGTAGGAGCATAGTCTAAATTCTGGAAGAAAAAAGTCAAAAACCCCCTTCCCCAATTGTACCACATAAAAAAAATCAGACTTTTGAATGCTCGTCTAAAACGATATGATATAATACAGTCCCCAACGCAACCAATTATCTCCGCCATATGGAACAGAAGGAAAGCACCCAGCTCAGGAAAGGATCTCCTTCTTATTCTTACTCTTATGTTTCCTCTCTCTATATTCCCCCCTTTCACCCTTCACTCTAATAAACCCTTCCTCTTCCCCACCTTCCCTCCGCTTCTTCTTCCTGACGGGCTCTGAAATCTCTGGCTCCACAGCATCCGGCATCCCATCCTCATCCTGATCACCGACATACCCCATCGGCTTGAACCTCATCTTCAACCCATCAGGCTGAGCCCTAACACTCTTCGCAACCACTCTCTCCCTCCTCTTCTCTAGAGCCTTCCTATCTGGCAGTGTCTCAAAGAACTGCACAGATTTTGTAATGCTCCTTCCGCCTTTAAACCATCCCCTCGAATCAGCGCCCCCATTCCTCTCCCCTAACCAGGAACGGCGGTAGTGGTAGAACAAGACTCACCAAGTAAATACCCTCCCCTCCCATCCGGTACCAAAACCTGTACACCTGCGCCCTCATCCGTCTCACGGACCGAAAACCTCCGCCCACTACTCGTTCCAAGCACCTGCGCATTATCTAGTACGTCGGCAGCATTAACACTCCTCAACTTTGACAATGGTGCCGACGATGGCGCCGATATCAGCCATAACTCCTTTCCGGCAAGGTTCTTGGGCGAGAACGGGTTTCCACTGGACGACGGGGGCGACGGAAGACGGAGGAAGTCTGTTGGGGGTGGTATTCTTCGTCGGATTCCGGTGACACAGGTGTTTCTTCCTCTTCTTCCTCTTCTTCCTCTCCTTCCTCATCCTCATCCTCATCCTCATCCTCTTCTTCTGAATCAGAGGTAGACTCAGATACAGATGAAGACTCGGAAGACCCCGCCGACGTGGAATCGCCCTCGGCGTCGGAAACGGTGACTTTCTGCATCGACCGTGGTTTCGCTTTTCCCTGCTTTTCTTTTTGTTTCGTCGGCGTAGGGGTAGATTTTGTCAGGCGCTTTTTCGCGGTGTTTGCTGAGGAGGCCATATTTGTTGGTTGGTTTTGACCGTTTTTCGGCGAACTTATTTGGTTGCTTGAATCGAAAAAGTTTGGTTTGTTAGACTAGCTTACTGATCTGGTTAGTAGTGGGATGGTCTGGGTAGTTCTTGGTATAGGGGTATTTTTAAGAACGGGTGGTGTGGGAGGGAAGAGAAGGGAAGGTGATTGAGGAAAGGCTCTATGCAATTAATGCAGAATGATACAGCAGTGAAGGCTGAAAGACAGTCTTCTAAAGAGAACATGAATTGGCTTGGTGTAGCATGGCCCGTCTAATTTTCTCGTTGAATCCTAAACCCTCACTTGATTCTGGACAGTCAATTATAATCACTACATCTCACTCGGCCAGCTGTCAAGTTAGGTCAAACATACACACAACCACCGCAGACCATATGAATTCATGTATCAACCTGCAAACTTAAACTAAAATATATACTTCCTGAAATTCTTCCTTTCCGCCATCACCACCGCCACTATCATCAGTACACCACACACCACAAACAAGAAAACCAGCCTATACAATACCAACACTCGAAAAATGTCGACTCCACTTCAGAATACCGACTCGGGGAAACACACAGATAAACCTTTGCCTGGGTTTTACTTCCCCACAGACGTGAATGGTAATGTGCTCCCTTTATTCTCGGGGGGTAGGCCTAGCAGGCCTAGAAGCACGCTCTTGGCCCATGAAATAGTGCCTGCAGGAATGGACTTACCCGGGCCGAAGGTAATGACTGAACGAACGGTCGTGCATGCAAATGCAGATCTCAAAGTATCGGATTTATCCCATCCCTCTCCCTCAATCCAGCAGCATCGGCCCGCGCGTGCCCAAAACGCCCCAAGCCCCTTCCTTACACTTACCCAGGCAATGCAACAGCCAGAACCCCCTCACCAGGCTCCACTCTTCCCATGTGATGCTACGGGCGCCGTGCTTCCGCTTTTTCACCCTTCAACTACTACTTCTAGTTTGCCCCGGTCCCAGTCTACCACTACCACCCTGTCATCAGACAATTCACCTACTCCCCTCCCTTGCGATGCTTCTGGGGCGGCTCTTGGGTTATCTGGGCAGTGGGTGACGGCTGGTAGTAGGAATTCTGTCCCTGCCGTGGCCCTTGGGGACTGTGATGAGGGGGAGGAGGATGAAGAGGATAGTGCTGAGAGTGTGATTGAGTGGATTGATGAGATGCTGAGTGGGTGTGGGGTTGTTGGGGAGGGGTCTGGGAGAAAGGAGGGGAGGAAGAGGGGAGGAAGGGGGAGGGATGCCCGAGAGGTGCTTGAGTGGCTGGAGGAGTTGAAGTTTGAGTTTTGAGGGTGCGGCCTGGCCGGTCCTCCCGGCGAGCTTCTGAAGAGCTTAGGTTTGTTTAGAGTTGTTGGGTGGTGGCAATAGAATAGTTTGTTTTCGATTTTAGTGTAATGGTTCTCACAATAATAATATTTGATTGCAACATTGTGTTAGGTGTATGATGCAAATCGCCTGAAAACCACCGGATAGAATGGATATCCGAAGGCTGCTATGAAGATCAAGGCGCAGAGGAAACTGTCCACCTGGATGTGATACCGATAGCTTTCAAGCGGTGTTTACTTGGCCGTGATTTGAGATAGCCGTGATTTGCGATCATGAGCTCCAAATCACAATTTGAAAAATTTTCAACTCATGGTTTGCCAACAGCCCTCTGCCAAACACGTCTGCAATTTTCAAATTTCTAAATCCCGATTTGGGGTTAGCTCTAGGAGGATGAGTAAAAAGGTAACTTTAGGGTACATATATAAACTAGATGGCCTAAATAGACCTCAAGGACTCACTGAAATTTGCGCAACAAAACACTTGAGGGTATCATACAAAACAAAAAAAAGAATAGCCCCAAATCTTCAGATCTCACTCTGAAAGTTTCCTAAATTAAAATTTGGAAACACTGCCAGGCCAAATACCGTGGACATCTCAAATCATGGTTTCGGTCTAAATCGTGATTTGAGCTAGTGAACAGCTCGAATCACGGTGTGCCAAACACTCCTTTATATATGTAGCTCTTGTGAGTGGGATTTCGTACCGTAAGTGCTGTGCTCAAGAGGGTTATAGGGGAAAGGGATAAAGGCGGCCTATTGACTGACAAGGGTTTGCTGATGTGGTGAGGCTAACTAACGTACCCATGTTGTCCTAGTTGTTGATATAAGCTTGCTATAGCCTTACTCCTCAGTACCGGCATCATAGTTTTACTCTAGCTGAATGTATCATTGCTTGAGTTTGGCCCGCGTTTCTGCGGTTGTAGAGCTTCTATGATAGTGGGCGGTGAGGGCCGGCTCCTAGCCAGCCAGCTGGAGGGGAAAGTAGTTTTGGATTGCTATGCTTCGTTGAGGGTATAGAGGAGGGGATAGGGCAGTAAGAATAAAGAGGTATTATAGAATAGATCTGGTTGGATATTCTAGATCGTTGCATTTGTCTATCCATTGTATATAGAGCACATAATAATATAAGGCTCCAATTGCTAAAAATTGTGAGAGGTATGAAAGTAAGCCTAAAGGAGCCAGAACATGTTAATCTAACAGTAAAACATGAGTCATCTTATACTGCTCACACCTTACGGTAAGTACAACTGTCTACTGTACCCACTCGTCCGCCTCCGGCCCGTCTGGTCGGATTGAGACTGATTTTTGGTTTTCTGTAGGTATCACGAGGCGGTATTCAGGCCGCGGCAGTGTCATTTTTTACCGGTTGGGATTTCTTGTTAGGTCTGACCCTCTAGCGTTATAATACGAGGTGGTACTTTCCGGATGCACTGTGGGTAGGTGGGGTGGAGCTAGCTCCCTGGACGTGATAGCGTAAGGGCGATGTGCCAGATCGCCGGCGCTCCCTTAGTTAGCTATAAATAGACCCGATTGAATTCACAGTGGATCTCTGGAACATCAGAGATCACTCGCTGCCACCCTACCCAGAAAACTCTCTTTATTGACAGCAAGACAGCTGTTTACATTTAGGCCAAGGGGATGTTGTGGCTACTCACAAATAATCCACTGGAGACTGGTGGCGAATTTCTGTCAATATCTGATATTTCCCAACGTTAGTTAATTGATTAAGCTCTACTACAGTGACTACTAAATACGTATCATTATCTTACCACTTATTCACCGAACTCTTTCGGTTGTGATCTGGTCCACAAAAGACTAGAGGTCTCTGGATTGAGTATAAAGGCTGGGAGGGAGTCCTGCGAGTTGCTTGAGAATCTTTGCTTGTGTAGAGACTGTCGGAGGGGAGGAACTGCATGGGAGTAAAGCAAGCGTAGGCTTGCTTTAATGGGATACGAGCTATAATTTCAAGAAACGAGAGGAGTTGATGTTTAGGGGGAAGGGCTTGGGGCGGTAGTGAGGTGAGGCATGGGAAACAACTGTGAACTGAGGCGTGATACCAACCATCAGTAGACTTTCCCCCAAGTTCTTATCGCCAACTTTCTCGGCCCAATCTCGCACTTTACATACGAACGCATCGAGCCAGCGCTGGTGACATTCAGGAGCAATTGTTGACACAGGTACGGAGCCAGATAGGGCAACATCTGCTGGGTAAACTTAGCTGCGATGAGCTGCAGAGAACCCCGCTTACGTCTTCTATGGAGCATTGCCATAGATCTGGTGTATAGGGGGGAATATAAAATTCCCTTGACTGGCAATCTTTCTGCCCCAAGCAAGTAGGAGATGGCCAGATCTATAGACACTCCCGACTTCGTGACCAACTGATACTATCTGCAAGAAAAGACCACTTTCCATCCCTCTCCTACTGTCCGCCCAGGCCTACCCACACAGGGCTTTGTCCCCCTCTCTTCCCTTCTCGACTTTCATTCTACCTTTGATTCACCTTCCTTCTCCTTTCTACCCACATCTCAGACACATTGTCCCCTAACATCTCCGGCCAATGCTTGATAAAGTTACGTGTCGGATGTCCGAATCTAGAGATCGTTGGTTACTTTTGACATAATATAACGCGATCAGACACTCATTTTATCGGTGGCAGCATTCGACTAAATTGTATGCCTTATGGGTCAGGTTCGGGTCACTAAGTTATGGCTCTTGAGGGTTATATTGTTGCGAAGAGATCAAATTCTGAAGATATAAATATAGGAGTAACAGAAGCACCACAGACCAGCTACAGCTGGCTCCCGAAAATTCCTGCACCTTGATACAGATATCATACTCCATTGAAAAAAAATCTTGACCACAGTATAGGGTATGCAAAAAAATCAGGGTGGCCTTAAGGCAGTAAGAGTATTAGATGAACAACAGGCCTCCAACCCGGATCTCTGCGTCGACGTTTAGCTCACTACGAAGTCACATGCATAAAGTTAATGCACAATGGTCGCTAGAGTAGCCCTTTAGCATGAGGGGGGCGAGAAAACATATTCTATGCCAGCAGATCTCAGTCCCCCTATATAATGCCATCAACCGTTTTTTATACTAGCAAAAGGTTTCAAGTGAGTTTTGTAAGGCCACAGCCATTAGTTAGACATTGTACCATAATGAAACAAAATAGATGAAAAAAGCTCGTGACCCTATCACACCCTAACCAGCTATAGCCAGTGGTTTGGCACAGCAAACCCCACCATTAGCCAAAGAAGTAATACACGGAACAAGTCAGGCTTCACTCCTGCTCCCTTAGAGCCTGTTTGGTTACAACGGTTCCGTTCCCGGCGTTCCGTTCCCCCATGCAAAAAGTCCTTTCCCTTCCGTTTCAAGACGGAAAGAACACTCTTTTTACTCGGGTATGGTCATAAAGGGCGGAACGGAACCGTCTTAACCAAACAGGTTCTTACAAGTTCTAGATTTTGGTTTGCTTTTTCCCCTTTTTCCACTTCGTGCAACCTAACACAAAACGTTCATCACTGTTGAACTGCACTAACCCTCCTGGGGTGTACTTGCGTTTACGGCACCTTTTACTAACTTTTGACAGGACTTTTCCAACATACCGAATACTTACCCGCCAACTTTTTCCACAAAACTATTGCCTACGATATGTCTTTACCGTCTGTTAATTTCTTTCTAAATATAGTAAGTGTGCTCTGGCTTTTTCAGAGTTTGTTTTTTAACTAAGGAAATATTTCCTGCTCTCTTAGTCAGGGCTATTTTATTTTTATTTTTGACCCGGTTCGGCATGCAACAAATACCCTGACATTTTTATTTTCATGGCAGATATTCTATAACTTTTTTATAATTAATTGGGGGGGGGCGTCCTAGATCCCATAACCATGATACTATGATATGATATTTTTAAAAAAATTCAGGATTTTCTGAAATGCCCTTGAGGTTTTGAATGCTTAAACTCTTAGTGACAGTCTTTCAGATCCTCACCCTACTTGATTGCACAATTAAATTTATGAACAGCAGTATTGTGATCCAATAAGTTGCTCTAGAAACCAAGAAAAATGCCATCTAAAAATTCCAGGACTGCCAGCCATATTTATTTTCAGAAATATCATACCAAAGTATTTTTTGTTTTATCTTATATTCCCCCTTTCAAGAAACAACTATGGTACTTGTACATGCTAAACAGGGTGTTTTTTTTTAATCCTATTCTATTCTGTTTTATTTTATTTTTATTATTCCATTATGGTGCAAGGCCTAACTAGCCAGCGTAGTCTGTTTAAAGGCTTCCTTTCGCTCGTATAAAAAAAAAAGGTCGGTGGTATGATAATAATAATATTATTATGATATTCTACTCGAGTATAGTCCTCGTCTAGGATTCGCTGATAGGATAGGTTTTCTCACACAACCGAGCCGTAGGATCTTAGGTTAAGGCAACCGTTATGTGGCAGGGTGCAAGCACCAGGCTAAGTTGCGTGCGTGTGCAGTTCCCGATCTACGGCTGCACGTAACCTCAACGCAAGGGGAGGGGGACGAGTTTTTTTTTCTTTTCCCTTTCCCCCCCGTCTTGACACTAGGGTAGAATTCAGAAGCCTGATGGCCGTGCCGAATGGTTCGGTTCCCGGTGTCCTCGGGGTCTGAAATGGTGTCGTAAGGTATCATAGCCGGGCTAATTTAACTTGCACAACAGATGGATGATACATCGAAAGTTGCCATGATGGGGAGCCTCCCTGGCAAGCTTGACTCAATGAATTATATAGGTCGTTGAATTAGAGAATGGTAGACAGCCTGGAAACAAATGAAGGGGTTGCCCAGAGCGAGATACAGGGGGAGTACGTGTACTCGAGTACATTGAAACGTTCTCTGGTTGATGATATTATTGTATTAGTGAAGCATTGACCGGCGATGGTCATTTTTTAGGACCCATACGCTGATTATGGCGTTGACATAATCTGGGATGGCGGTTTGGCCCGACTTCAAACCCACCCAATTCTGGGGGCTGAAGGGTTTCTGAACATGATGGACTTGGGGATAGAAATGGAGGTGAGTTCTTGGAGCTACTTGAGTACTACTATATTCTGGCCTATTTTCTGCCTACAACAATTTGGCAAGGATAATGATAGATTAAGTATAGCTTGTGTTGGCTACGGTATGGCCTGAAAAAGACAGCTGTTTGTGGGAAACAATGGGGGAGGCGAACGATTTTTCTTTCTTATTCCCGCCAAGAATCCACTCTGACACAAGAGCTTCTCCTGGAGCCTCCAAAGAGGCTATGAGTGCGTAGTCCACAATTTCTATATTAGGTTAGCCCTGGCTAACGGAATTTTCTCGTTCGCCGTTATTTTTTGCCTGTTGCCCTCCACCCTAACTCGCTGTCTGCCCCTTCGTTTCAAGTGTCAACATTCCCCCCAGCCCATTCTTTCTCTTTCTCTTTTACCCTCTTCGTCGTCTATCTCTCTCCCTTCCACCTCTTTCTTCCTCGTTGTCCTTCTTCCTCCACTCTTCCCAGTTGTTGTTGTTCCAGTTGTCTAACCTCCACTCCCCCCCACCATCCCCACCATCCCCCCCGCCCCGTTCGCGTGTCTTGCTTATCCTCGTTTGCCCCGCGACCCGGCTTCTTGTTCTATCCTGTTAGCTCTGGTTCCTTTATCCGCGGTGTTTAACTACTCTCCGGCCAAAGGTTTCGAGCTCTTGCCTTTATTATTGCCTGTGTAGGGATCTCTACTCCGAATCTTATTGCTGCGCTTTTCTACCCAATCGGACCAACTCAACGAACTAGCCAACAACAACAGCAACAACAACCGACCGTCCCCGAAGAAACCAGGAAACTCGAAGGCATAGGAAACGACCGTGGAATCGAACGAAACAGTTTTTTCTCTTCCTTAAAACAAAACAAAGAGTACCACCACAGCCCATTTACCACCCATCGTTCATCCTCCCATTCACTTGTGAGGATCATCATGGCTGCTACCGAAGCGATTACTCAATTTGCTTGTAAGTTGCTGCCCTTGTTGATGCGAAGAAAGTGCGAAAGTGGATGCTCAATATCTGCACTTTGGGGATGGACATCTTGTTTTCTGCTGTACCGTTGAACGAGACTTTACTCTGCACTAGTGCTTTAAAGGCTGACGTTTGATCGGCGGAAACGTGCAGATCGAACACAAAAAACCATCGGCTTGATTGATGGTCACCCTCAATACTCGCACCAACCCGGATTTAACAAGTAAGCTCTTGAATGATTCTATCTTGCCCATCTGCACATGCGATTCTTGGTTCGGGCTGTCTAACACTTTATCTGTCTTGCAGGCCCGAAACAAACAATAGATGCTGTACCTATAGCCCCGATGGGAGGTATTTTGCTTGGGCTTGTAATGAAGAGTATGCTCTTGCCCTAACTGAAATTGCTCTTGTCCTCTTGTCTTTAATCATAGCTGATACTTTGTCCTCCAGCGTGAAGGTCGCCAGCCCAGATACTGGAGAAATAGTCACTACACTGCCAGCACAAAATGTTCACGAAATTGGATTTTCTCCTCGCGGTAGCTACATTATCACATGGGAACGACCTAGTATGTTTAGCCCATTTAAGTATCGAAGGTTGGAGCTAACTCACTTCCAGCTAAGCAGGAGGACGGCGGTGCTTCGAAGAATTTAAAGATTTGGAAAACTGAGACGGCTGAACACGTTGTAGCATTCGTGCAGAAATCTCAGTCGGGATGGAACCTACAGTATACGTATGATGAAAAGTATTGTGCGCGAGTGGTTACAAATACTGTGCAGTTCTTTGAGGCTACGAATATGAATGAGGTCTGGAAAAATCTTCGCGTGGAAGGGGTCACTGAGGTTGCATTGAGTCCGGGAAAGAACTATTCGGTGGCGGCGTTTGTTCCGGAACGGAAGGTAAGATTTGAATTATCTAAATCCTTTGTTTCCTGTGACTATTGCTAACTTGCATTGATTCTAGGGTAACCCGGCAATCGTCAAGATTTTCCAGGGACCCAATTTCGACGACGTTCTGTCGCAGAAGAGCTTTTACAAGGCTGACAGGGTGCAGCTCAAGTGGAATGCCCTGGGTACTAGTGTCTTGGTATTTTCTCAAACTGACGCCGACAAGACTGGGAAGAGTTATTATGGGGAGACCAATCTTTATTTGATCACTGTTGCTGGAAACTATGACTGCCGTGTCTCGCTTGGTACGTGCTCCTTAAGGCTTCTTAGGAGCTTGGCTAACAGCAATCTTTGCCCTACAGATAAGGAAGGACCAATTCATGACGTCGCCTGGTCAACTGATTCAAAAGAGTTTGGTGTTGTGTACGGATTTATGCCAGCAAAGACTACAATCTTCGATGCGAGGGCCAATGCCATCCATCAATTGCCGACCGGTCCGAGAAACACAATTCTTTTTTCTCCTCATGCTAGATTGGTGCTTGTTGCGGGGTTCGGGAATTTGCAAGGCTCGATGGATATATACGATAGGCAAGCGGGGATGAAGAAGATTTGCACTATCGAAGCATCCAATGCGAGTGTCTGTGAATGGAGTCCGGACGGTCGCCATGTCCTGACTGCGACGACAAGCCCAAGGTTGAGAGTGGACAATGGGGTCAAGATTTGGCATTACACCGGAGGATTGATGTACACCATTGATTTGGATGAATTGTACCATGTGACTTGGCTCCCCCAGAGTGCTTCCATGCATCCTTTGCCGAATCCACTCCCCCCGGCACCCACTGCTCACGAATCAGCTTTAACCCACGTTGCGACGACAACTCCTAAAAAGCCAGCCGGCGCTTATAGGCCGCCTCATGCCCGTAACACGGCAACCCCCCTTCATTTTAAACGTGAGGACGAAGGTGGAGCGGCCCATATTTACGCTAATGGTTCTGGGGGTGGAAGCGGCAGTGGGTCTAACGGGCTTTTTGGAAAGGGTCGAAGGAGAGAAGTTCCTGGAGCGGCACCAGCAGAGAAGCTAGTCCCAGGAGCTGCTCCCGGTGGTGGTGTTTCTTTGGCCGGAACTGGTGCTGGTGCCGATGAAGAAAACCTAAGTCGAACGGCGGTGAAGAATAAGAAGAAGCGTGAAGCTGCCAAGAAAGCCAAGGCTGAGCAGCAGCAACAAGCCGCCAGTACTGCCGGAAACGGGACTCTGCAGGAGCCTCAACCCGATAGAGAAGGCCGCGAGGGCAATGGGAGGAATCCTCATCAGCACCATACCAGGAGCAAGTCCAGGAACAATCAACAAGGTGAAGGCCATCGTAGGTCTAAGAGCAAGACTGGTGGGGAGAATCAAAACCGCCATGGCCGACATCATTCTGAGCAGCAACTTCATATCAGGACTGGTGCTGATAATCTTGCTCCCCCGATTGACCCGTCGACACCCCAGAAACGCCAGACCGACCTAGATGCTGAGCCTCAGACACCTGACGGAACCCCAAGTACTCAGGATAAGAAGCTGAGAGGACTGCATAAGAAGCTTCGTGCTATCGAGGATCTTAAGCAGAGGCTTGCGAATGGGGAAAAGTTGGAAGACACACAACTCAAGAAAATCAGAACCGAAGAGCAGGTTAGGAGGGAGTTGAATGGCTTTGCTTAGCATTTCTCTTTGCTCTGGGTAGGCGATTTCTAGTTGTGTTTAGGGGCGTCACACGTTTGTGTATAACTATCCGATTGTATGAGAAAATAGCCTGCTTTTGTTTTTTGTCTTTTTTGCATAACACGGGTCTGGTGGGGTTTGCATTAAATACAAGGGCATAGGTTGGGCTGTACGGTGGTTGTTGGTGGCTAGTCTGAGGCTGTTCGATAAACCTGATATTTTTTAAAAATCGCGTTAAAAAGAAGCATAGGCACTTGTCAATTAAGTGTGGTTTCTAAATGTCGTGTACTTGCAAACATTGATGCTCACTCGTTGTTTTTGGCACTGGACATTACTCGGGGTGGGATATTGGGGCTAGGTCATTTAATCCCTATTCACAATCTGTAAATAGCATTTGGACAACAATAGTAAGCACCACGCGAGATAAACTATCCAATAAGTTAGCAAGCTTCTAAGTTAGTGCAATGCGAACTCGTATCGGGGTTGAAATAGGGTGCTCACACAGTGCGCGCTACGTGTGAATGACCCAGTTAATATTTAATATTTGTCTGGCTGTTGTCCTAAAGCTAGGGAGGGTTGAGTACTTACCAAGACCGAGAGTAGCCATGTGAGTTCTATGTGATCATTTCCTGTAGTATTCCTACCGGTCCCCGCTCAAGAGCACCCCTTCGGCTATCTCTCACACTTAGACTATGAGTTTGATACTTTAGTCTAGCGAGCGAGTTTTAAACTTTCCACAGGGGTGTTTTTTGTTTGCCTTTTGAGGGGCGGAGACATAATATATTGTACTTCTTGACCTGTATCATACACTATACTTGGAGAGGATTGTTAATTGGCATGTCCTGGAGTAAGAAGGCGTAAAAGTAATTTAATTTGAGACTGGAATTTGTTGGACTTTATCAGAGTGAAAGAAGAAAGAAAAAGAAAAAAAAGGAAAAATTATGCTTTATGCTATCCCTTAGTCCGTCGAGACATGCGCACAAGATATCGGGTTAACAAAAGAGCGAGATCTGCAGTTTTACCTTCCTTAACTAGAAATAAATTAACGAGATCTAGAAAGCATCCTTCCCTGACCAGAAGTAACTTTCTTAGCTTTTAAACTAAGACCTCTAGCGCCGATTTCTTGTGCGCAGCGACGGACTAAGGGATATGTTTTGTGCTAACTCGTTGACAATAGAGAAAATCGCGGCTCAAGTGGGGGCAAGATCCACCGGAAAGTTCCCGCCACGGAGTTCGATAGAACTAGATAGTCCAATCTACAGTACAGCAGGGGTCTGTTTCTGCCGAGGTTTTCAACGTTTTTTTCGAGGGAAAAGGGAGGTCTATCATACTCTCGCTCGCTTATTTGGCTACTGTTGATGATTTCTCGGTGTTTAGCTTCGCGCTTTCCTTTGTTTTTTCTTGTCTTCTTTTCTCTTAATAAATACTACCGGTACCGCTTTTCCGAGAAAACAATTCGCAACAGCTACACCCCCATTTTAACTGTTCCAGTGCTGTTCCGAGTTTGACTGAGCCGTGTTGATAGTTTTCCAGGCGGGGTTTGTCATGGGATGGGTTGGACTGTGGGGATTTGCTTATCTTGCGTTGGGTTGTGAAACGTTTTGCTCGGGTGTTGTTTGTGAGAATCGGGAACTCGGAAATTCGGGAGATAAGGTTGGCTGGAAGGGATAGGGGTCCCTGTGTTGTACTGCACTGAGGGATAGGAATGGTTGCCAGCTTAGAGTGTAAAGATAAGGTGTTATTGGAGTAGGAAAAATTTAATTGATTAGCATACGATACGATTTCAAGTGATGCTGGAGGAGTGGCATGGTATATAGGACTTAGGATTAGGATACTTTCATACGAGATGAACAATATAAACTATAGAGTTTGGGACCATTGGTTTTGGTATCTCCTCTATAACGTACTTATCATACTACAGTTTTTTATAGCAAGCTCCCAGCCCCTGTCGGAATTTTCCGAAATTTAATTATGTTGCCTCATGGTTTCTAACAGTATGGAGCGGGGGTACCATACCGCCCTCTCGGACCTTTATAGACACTCCCGAGCCCAGGCATGAGGACGATCTCATCTAACCTACGGTAATAGGGTTGGCAGCCCTACCGGTACTAGAGTACACAAGCCAGGGTGACGGCCCCTTGCTTGAAGATAGGGCCCCACCACCCGCCAGAACCTAGTAAACCCTAAACAGCGGGTAGAATGTAAATACTGACGAGAGGGAAGTCCTTTCTGGAGCAAATATCCGTGATGCCTGTGCTACATAGGAGAAAACACCGACCCTCGAGATATCAAGGGCGCCCTGTCCATTTTCTTTGTATCATACCTCATCACGCATTTAGTTTAGGCTGTTACAATTGGACTATATAGTAAGGTTAAGGGTTTACTGTGCTTCTACTCTGATAGCTATACTAACTACTGGTGCATGCTTTCTGTGATTTCTCTGCTATAGACCCTGGTTCCTCGCAATTCGCGAACCTGTGGGGGTACTTTCTTGCTACTTCTTGAACTCTTCGCCCCTGCTCCCCTCTCCCCTTTTCTATCTGATACTAACCGAAACCTTTTCTTCATCTTTGTCTACACCAAAAGTCTGCCACCACTGCCAGGGACCATCTCTTCCCCATCAGGCGCTCTTCCGCTTTCACCTGCTAACATCCTTGATTTTGACTTACCGGTATCCCTTTTCGTTTCAAAATCGAAAAAAAAAAAAAGATATCTGAACTCCTAAGTTTCCCCGCTTCAGTCAATGCCGACTGTTGGTATACCAGTATTTACACCGATTCCGCCAAGGTCTACAATTGGATGGTTAACTGAAGGGCCTGGCTCTCGCTTTTCTCTGGCCACCTGTGTCCACATTTATAAACTTACACCCGGCATCGTGGAGCTATTTGACGAAATGTATCTTGCTGGTCAATTCTATAACAATTTGGCTAATGCTTTCTCATAGGTGTATAAGTTCGAGACTTTGTCAAAGGTAGTGATGGTGAGCGGTCACTCGATTAGGACTTAGTGAATGCGAGGCTTTGACGTCCAAGTCTAACCTGGAAATTATTATACGAGAGCCTCGGGCACCAGCGGCTAGCCTATACCCTAAAGATATCGATTGCCTATCAGTGTTGATGAAAGGTTTGGGGGAGACCTTATTAGAAAGAACCTTTTGGTTCAATGTATGATTGCTTTTGTGTTGGAAAATAGAAAATCGAACTAGCCCGCGGTAAGCCCGGAGACCGCACAAAGCCGGTTGCCCGGTTTAGGAGTATTCTGGGAAGGGCTCTCCAATGAGTGAACTCCTTTGCTTTCATCGAGGATCCTAAGAAAGCTCCAGCCAATGTATGGATAGTGGCAGTGAGCCCAAGCACCATAAGCATGGTATCCCGAGCCGCAGAGAAAGAGGCTCCGCCCTTTGGAAACACTACTGTTCACACTAGTGACGGCAGGCCTCTGCAGGGAGAGTTCAAGGGCAAGTTTCTTCTTTCTCTGAGAGTTTATAAGCTCTCAGTATATCTGAAAACGACAGAAGAGTAAAGTGAATAATAAGGGCAACCTCAATGATTGCAGAAAAAAACAAAAAACCAGATGTCGTCCATCAGGTGTTCAAATGCGGAACGTAACAAACGTTACCGTTATAGATACCCTTGAGGGGGGCACACCTTTAGAACCCTTACACGGCCAGCTGCCACCTGGGGACAGCGCACATATACTACTTACCCTAAGGGTGCCGAAGGGGAAAAGGTGGGAATTCGCCTGGACGATCCGGTCCGGGGATAGTGGCCGGACAGTCACGGACCAAAGGTGCAAAAAAGAGTTGATCACCTTTGCTCAACATGGTAAGCGTGTGGCCTCAACCGGTGACCACAAGAGTGCTTCTTGAAGAAGTGAAAGAAAAACATCAGAGGGTAGTGACGAAGATTAGGCCACTAAGACGGATGTCAGTGGCAGTAGTGGCAGTAGTGTTAATAACGCCAGGATCTATGCGATGGGAATTGCGATAGTGGGGAGGTTGTCGGATATGAGGATGGGCGGGTGCGGAGGATGAAGAGCGGGAGGGTCTGGTATGTGTCGGGGGTCACTACTGCCGACTCGGATGTTTAGGAGAAGCACCGGTTATCTAATCTATATTCACTCGTTCGTGTCATTCCCTTTGTTTATAGTTTGTTTCTCATACTTTTGTAATCCAGGTCTTGCAAGCTACGTATCGTAGACAATACATGGTTTACTGTGCCGGCACGCGGTTAGTTTCTGGTCACTTCAATATCAAAAACACGAGAATCTGAAAGGGATTAAAGTATAGACATTCTTCCCGCCTTAGATGCACTTACGATGTGTCCTGGCTTCAACTTGGTCTAGTAAAGATCTCTACATCAAAAATTTTGTTAGCCTCCGGCGCCTCGAAAGGTCTTTAGGGTAGAGCTTTACCAAATTGGCTTGGTGTTTTCTCTTCTTATGGTCATCGCTATTGCTGTAGCGGCTTGTCCCTCAACACGTGGGTCGTTGAGACTAACATTAGAATCTGCACTTTTAGGGAATTAATCCGGAAGAGGGATTAATCAACTACTGAATTATTTTAGCGAGGGTTATCCTTTTACTCTTTTCGTCAATGGCCTGGTAGCGTCGGAGTGTTGGCAAAAAGTACCCGGAAATAGAGGTTAAAGAAATATACGGCGAAAGATCTGTGTATCTAGGCGTCCGGGTGGAGCATACTCTCCCGCTTTCGGGCATTCCTGGTACGTAACCAGTAAAATACCGGTACCCCGGTCTAGCTTTGGCTGAGTTCAGTCTCTAGGATGATATTTTATGCTGTTGTCAGTCTTACTGAATCACCTTGTCACGAGGCAACCAGAGAGGTGTGGATATCACAATTTTATTGCGGTATTTGGACACTGCTGGCGATCACTTGCCTCAAGTTTTCAGCCCTGTAGTCTGCAAGTTGGAGATGTGACTATCAGCCAGTAGTACTCGAGTAAACACCAGGGTTAGGGCCGGGGGTCTTTGAGGAACCTGTCGGGTTCAAAAAATACGCTAGTCCAACATAAGCACCTAGCCTTAACGAGCCACCCATGGAAATGCACAATCCGCCCGAATATAGGTTATCAAACCTTAATACTGTACCGTTTACCTAGAAAAGCTCGTGAGAAAAATATAGGGATGCACAAAGGTAAGGAAGCTGGATTCCGGGCCGCAACAGCTGATCAAAAAAAAGACTATCATCCAAGACTGTATTGGGCACGGGTCTACCATCACAGCCTCAGCATACCCTAAATTTATCCAAACCCCAGGTGTTCGCGATGGTCACTAGAAATGGTGAATGAGTACCAACCAGTCATCCTTGGCAGTGTAGGTATGCCTTGTAGTATCGATAATGGCATCACCATGATTGACTCGAGGGTTTAAGTGCAATATGCTGTAGAGAAATAAGTGACATAAATACTCTCCAAGATCCCACGATCTGGAAAGAACCATCCTATCGGGCATCTCTCAACAACACTAGAAAGCCAAATTACCACCCTTACAATCTTAATCTTCTAATTCTCACAATCTCCTCTATCTTTCACTTTTAATACCGACTTCCCAATCCAAAAACCAAACCAAGCCAAATATCAAAATGAAGTCTGCTATCTTCTCTTCCGCTATCGCGATCTTCGCTACCCTCGCAACTGCCGTCCCCACCGCTGCCCCGGCAGATATCGTTGCCCGCGATGAGGTCAAGCAAGTGATCCTCTCCAGCGCGATCGTCAACATCAAGGAGGACGCCGCGGACACCCCCCTCGGTGTTACCTACGAAGCAATTGTCTGCCGCGTCAACGGCAAGCACAACTCCCAAGCCCTTGTCAAGTTTGATTTCCCTGATGGCCTCACGGGATGTAAGTGCAAATTGGATTTCGCCTACCCAGCCCAGTTCAGTGGTACCGGGGAGATCCAAGTGTTCACTATTGGTGATGCGAACATTGAGAATGCAACATTCAACAAGAGACCTTTCAGAGATCAGTTTAAGGGTACCTTCCGTGTTTCCGGGTGGGGCGAGGCGGTGGTTCTTGATGCTTCCGGATTGACATTCGATTGCCCTGCTAAGGGGGCCAAAGCATATGAAGTTGTCTCTCAGGGAGATAGCAATGAGGTTGTTTGGTATGCGCCTGGAGGAGGGTTGAGAATTGATGTTTTGTAAGGGTGAGGTGCCGAATGGGGCGCCGCCTGTACTCTAACTCTTGCCCTTTTGTTGCTTTCCTTAGCCCATTTTTTCTTTTAATTTAATCATTGCATTGGACGGTGGGGGTTGGGTTTGCATTTTGTTCCTAGGATCGGAGCATGGGGGTTACATATTTTCTCAGCACTCATTAGTATCATACACGCATTATTAGGATTAGATTAATCACCTAGTGGAGATATATGGGAGGAAGTATACACTTTAGTCTTGAGCTTTTTTTTTTTGAATTCTGATTCTGTCTTGTTCGTGTGAGCGCCGTTAAAGATACCAGGGCACAAGAGCGAAAATGGGCCTTGAGCTTCGAAAATTATACGGATAGTGCGTTAATTAGTTATTGGATCTGAGAGGCTTCTCGAAGAGCCTAATAACCCTTTTTCGCACTCTGCGGGAGTAAGGGTAAACTATTTACTGACTACAAAGCTCTGAGTGTAACGCAGGGCGATAAGGATCATAAGATGTGTTGGAGCTTAGCTATCACCTCTGATAGTTTCCTCCAACTGCTGAGGAGTTATTACTACCCAGAAAAAGAATCGGAGTGCCATTCTGCCAAGTGGGCGCTCAATGGATATCATCACTCGAACTAACTTAGACCCTCGAGGAATCCGGAGGAACATCGCGAAGTATACCCAACAACTTAATAATGAGTTAAGACAGGAAAGACTATGGACCATAGCCTGTCTTTTTTGGTTCGCTGTGCTTCCTAGGCACCGCAGGGCAAGGACCGGAGGAAGTATTAGCCCGGGCATCACGGACGACACAGAAAACTCCCCTAAACAGCCACCGTCCCCTCCCGCCCTCCAGATTGTGGGGTTCAATTATAACTCTCGCGTTGCCACATTATTTATCTATCACCTAAAATGGGAATTCTTTTGGTAAACCTAATTAATTTGGGCATTAAATGCCCTGCCCCTCCCGAACTGAGCCTTTCCTCACTCCATAGAGTAAAGGGACATCATCACTACCCCGTCCCCTAGTCCCCCTCCGTAGGGCTGTGGAACGTAACCAATAAGGTCATTATTTGAGATACAAAAAATATCTGAGGGGAAGGTGTGGCTATTTTGATTATGCATTATTCGACTTTTTGCTCAGTTCAGTGTCACAATAGAAATAGGCAGAGTTCAGCTCATAGAAAATCACTCATGCTTTCCCCCGCCGTCCCTTGGAGTAACCAGTAGCGCTACTCCTATACCTAAATTCTGCAGTTTCCCTCTGCTTGACCAGCCTATAGACGGCTGTCCTGAAGTACTTGTATCTCTGCTGTGGACAGGCTATAGGAAACTATCCATCCCCATCCCAGGCTCTCAGTGGGGCCCCCAGGTCGCCAGGAACACAAGACCACACCGTCCATTACCTTAAGGCAATACGATGTATGATATAGTGCGATCTAAATCCCGATATCACTAAGGAAGCCACTACCGCAAGCGGATCCAAGTTAGCTTAAACCCTCCGGTTTACTCATGCTTTTAGGAGTTGCCGGTTAGTGTATTTGTAGCCTAAGCCGATAAATGAAAACGTGGGCGAGAAGCATAACGCGATCAGGTTACCCCGTCTATCATACGTGAGTTTCGCGGTACTCAGCTCAGCCTTAAAATGAAAGAGAGCTCGGATAAATACTAACATTACTCAGTATTGGTCCTATGCTAGGTCAATAAAATTCTGGAAAATCGAGTCCAAGTTATTATGGGATACCGCCCCCTGGTCAGAGTTGGACCTAAGGGTGCGTGCTAGAGACAACTTTGTAGCTGTCTTTGAGATGCACAGGTAAATATTTAATAGGGTTCAATGTGCTTTCCCAAAATTGACACTCAGATCCTCAGTATGATAGCATAAGCCTTCTGGGTATTCTTGTACGTACAAGTACCGGTAGCTCGCTGTCCATGCATCTGCAAAGCACATCACAACTTAGCGGAAGGTCGAAAACTAGTTAACAAAAGCCCGCCTTCCTTCCTCATCCAACCAATCAAGTCGCTTGATAGAGTCTCAAGTAAGCATTAGGGCTAGGGTTGGGGGTATTCGAGGAACCTGTTTGGTTCAAAAAATACCGGTATGTTGGTCTAACGTAAGCACCTAGCCTCAACGAGCCACTCATGGAAATAAACAGTTATCATCTCTATCCTAATATAGGTTATTATCAGAACTTCAATACGACTTATCTAATGCACGCGAGAAAAACATACGAAGGTACAGCACGTAAGTTTTGAACATTTTACTAGTAGGGGATGTAACGCTAGCAGGGGCCAAGGCAGAAAATCGGGCAAAGGACAGCGAATTGGGTATAGTGGTTACCTAATTCACCTCCTCACCCCTGTTAGTTGAACATCCCCTGCTAGTAAAATATTCAAAACTTACGTGCTGTACCTTCGTAGGTAGGCAAAAAGGTAAGGAGGCTGGATTCTGAGACAATAGCTGATCCGGGAAAAAGGCCATCATTTAAGGCTGCATTGTACATGGGTCCCCCATCACAGCCTCAACTTACCCTAAGTTTATCCAAACCCCAGCTGTTCGCGATGCTCACTAGAAATGGCGAATGAGTACCAACCACAGTCATCCTTGGCAGTGCAGGTATTGCCTTGTACTATCGATAATAGCATCACCATAATTGACTCGAGGGTTTAAGTGCCATATGCTGTAGAGAAATAAGTGACATAAATACTCTCCAAGATCCCACGATCTGGAAAGGACCATCCTCTCGGACATCTCTCGACAGCACTACAAAGCTACATTACTATCCCAACAATCTTCTTAATCTCCTAATTCTCACAATCTCCTCTATCTTTCACCTTTAATACCGACTTCCCAATCCAAAAACCAAACCAAACCAAACATCAAAATGAAGTCTGCTATCTTCTCCTCCGCTATCGCGATCTTCGCTACCCTCGCAACTGCCGTCCCCACCGCTGCCCCGGCAGATATCGTTGCCCGCGATGAGGTCAAGCAAGTGATCCTCTCCAGCGCGATCGTCAACATCCAGGAAGACGCCGCCAACACTCCCCTCGGTGTCACCTACAAAGCAATTGTCTCCCGCGTCAATGGCAAGCACAATTCCCAAGCCCTTGTCAAATTTGATTTCCCCGATGGTCTTACGGGGTACAAATGCAAATTGGATTTCGCCTATCCAGCCCAGTTCAGCGGTACCGGGGAGATCCAGGTGTTCACTATTGGGGACACGAACATCGAGAATGCAACATTCAACAAGAGACCTTTCAGGGATCAGTTTAAGGGTACCTTCCGTGTTGCCGGATGGGGTGAGGCGGTAGTTCTTGATGCTTCCGGATTGACTTTCGATTGCCCGGCTAAGGGGGCCAAAGCATATGAAGTTGTCTCTCAGGGAGATAGCAATGATGTTGAGTGGTATGCGCCTGGAGGAGGACTGAGAATTGATGTTTTGTAAGGGAGAAGTGGCTGCCGTGTGAGGCACCGTCTGCACTCTAGCTCTTGCCCTTTTGTTACTTTCCTTAGCTTCTTTTTTCTTTTCATTCAGTCATTGCATTGGATAGCGGGGGGTTGGGTTTGCATTTTGTTCCTAGCATGGGAGCATGGGGGCTACAAATTTTCTCAGCATTCATTAATATCATATTATACGCATTATTAGGATTAGATTAATCATCTAGTGGGGGTATATGGGAGGAAATATACACTTTAAACTTGAACTTTTTTTCTTTGGGATCATGATTCTGCCTTATTCGTATAAGCACGGCTAAAGATCCTAGAGCACTAGAGCGGTAATGGGCTCTGAGCTTCGCTGGGTACGGATAGTGTGCTGATTAGTTATTGCGTCCGAAAGACTTCTCGAGGAGCTTGATACCGGTAACCCTTTTGCACCCTGTGGCAGCCAAGGTAAGCTATTTAATAAGTTATAGGGCTATGGATATGAAGTAGGGTGATAAGACATGTCGGAGCTCAGCCGCCACGTCCAGCAGTTTCTCCCAACAGCTGAGGAGTGATTACAGCCTAGAAAATAATTGTACTACAATTGTGTCAGGTGAGCACTCACTAGATATCACTCATATCAACTCATCCACTCCACCAATCCGGAGGGACATCCCGAGGCCTACCGAAGCCCTAATAATGAATTAGGACCTACCTGCTATGCCTAAGCCTATGGTTCGGTCCCCCAGCCCCGGGGTTAGGAGGGACGGACCAATGGCCATCGCTATCTTTTTGGTTGGCTGGGTGCCCTAAGCACCACAGGGAAGAACCGGAACTATTAGCCTTGGTACCGTGGATGGCATAGTAGGCTCCGCTAAGTAGCCACCGTCCCCTCTATCCTCTATATAATGCGTCTCGATTATACTTCCGACGTTTGCACCTTGTTTATCCATCACCCTAAGGATTATTTTTATAGGCAAACCTAATTTAGGCACCATATACTTTGCCCCCCCCCAACTAAACACTTTCCACTGTATAGAGTAAGGGGATATGACTACTCCCATATTCCCTAGCTCCCCTCCCTTAGGTCGTGGAGGGTAATTGATGAAGTCATTATTTGGGATCCAGAAATTGTCCTCAAAGAGAAGGTGTGGTCACAATTTAGACTTTCAGGTTTATGCACCATTGCGTTTATTCAACTTGTTCAGTCTAGTATTGAAATAGAGATGGGCAGAGCTGAGCTCATGGAACATCACTCAAGCTCTCTCCCCCCGCTTCTCAGAATACAGAAAACCTACTCCTACTCCTAAGCCCTGATGTCTCCCTCTGTTTGGCTAGCCTATAGACAGCTACCTCGGGGCACTTAGATCACTGCCGCGGACAGGCTATAGGAACCTGTCTATTCCCGTCCTAGGTTCCCGGTAGGCCATCCTGCTCGCCAGGGGCACTAGATCACACCGGCCATTACCATAAGGCAACACGATGTATCATATAACACGATCCAAATCCTCATATCGCCAAGGAAGGCGCTACTGCAAGGGGATCTAAATTAGTTTAAACTCCCCTGTCCACCCACGCTTCCAGGTGCCGCTGATTAGTATATTTGTAGCCTAAGCTGATAAACGAAAACGTAAGTTGGAAGTATCAAGCAATCTAGTTATTCTGTCTACTACACAGGTTTCGCTGTCGGCAATTTAACTCTGAATTGAAAGAGAACTTGGGTGAGCACGGTGCCAACATTACTCGCTATTGGTCCTCTGCTGGATGAATAAAATTCTGGAAGATCGAGTCCAAGTTATTATGGGATACCGCCCCTAGTTACAGTTGGACCTAAGGGTGCGTCACAGGGACAAATTTGTGGTTTTTTTTGGTATGCACGGATAAATATTTAATGGGTTAAGGGTGGCTTTTCCCAAAATTGAAACTCAGATCCTCAGTAGCATAAGTCTTCTAAGTACATACAAGTACCAGTAGCTCGCTGTCCATGCATCTGCAAAGCACATCACAACTTGGTGGAAGGCTAAAAGCTAGCTAACAAAAGCCCGCCTTCCTTCCTTATCCAACCAATCAAGTTGCTTGATAGAGTCTCAAGTAAGAATCAGGGCTAGGGTTGGGAGTCCATGAGGAACCTGTTTGGTTCAAAAAATATGTTGGTCTAACGTAAGCTTCTAGCCTCAACGAGCCACCTATGGGAATACACAGTTCTCATCTCTACATTAATATAGGTTATTATCCAAACGTCAATACTGTTTACCTAGAAATGCACGCGAGAAAAACATAGGTAGGCACAAAGGTAGGGAGGCTGAATTCCGGGCCACAGCAGCTGATCCCAAAGGCTGTGTCGGGCGTGGGTCTACCGTCACAGCCTCAACCTGCCCTAAGTTTATCGAAACCCCAGGTGCTCGCGATGCTCACTGGAAATGGTGGATGAGTACTAACCAGTCATCCTTGGCAGTGTAGATATTGCCTTGTCGTGTCGATAATAGCATCACCATGATTGACTCGAGGGTTTGAGTGCTGTGTACTATAGAGGGATGAGTGACATAAATACTCTCCAAGATCCCACGATCTGGAAAGAACCATCCTCTCGGACATCTCTCAACAGCACTACAAAGCTACATTACCATCCTAACAATCTTAATCTAATTCTCATACTACCCTCTAGCTTCTGCTTTTAACCCCAACCTCCCAACCCAAAAACCAAACCAAACCAAATATCAAAATGAAGTCTACTATCTTCTCTTCCGCTATCGCGATCTTCGCTACTCTCGCAACTGCCGCCCCCACCGCTGCCCCGTCAGACATCGTTGCCCGCGATGAGGTCAAGCAAGTGATCCTCTCTAGCGCCGTCGTCAACATCCAGGAAGATGCCGCCAACACCCCTCTCGGTGTTACCTACAAAGCAATTGTCTCCCGCGTCAATGGCAAGCACAATTCTCAAGCCCTTGTCAAATTTGATTTCCCCGATGGCCTTACGGGGTACAAGTGTAAATTGGATTTTGCCTATCCAGCCCAGTTCAGTGGTACCGGGGAGATCCAGGTGTTCAGCATTGGGGATACAAACATTGAGAATGCAACATTCAACAAGAGACCTTTCAGGGATCAGTTTAAGGGTACCTTCCGTGTTGCCGGGTGGGGCGAGGCGGTGGTTCTTGATGCTTCCGGATTGACTTTCGACTGCCCTGCTAAGGGGGCCAAAGCATACGAAGTTGTCTCTCAGGGAGATAGCAACGATGTTGAGTGGTATGCACCTGGAGGCGGATTGAGAATTGATGTTTTGTAAGGGTGAGGTACCGGATAGGGCGTCGCCTGTACTCTAGCTCTTGCCCTTTTGTTACTTTCCTTAGCTCATTTTTCCTTTTTATTTAATCATTGCATTGGATGGTGGGGGTTGGGTTTGCATTTTGTTCCTAGGGTCGGAGCATGGGGTTACAATTTTATTGGCATTCATTAGTCCACGCATTATTAGGATTAGATTAATCACCTAGTGGAGATATATGAGGAAATATACACTTTAGTCTTGAGCTTTTTTTTTAGAATTGTGATTCTATCTTATTCGTGCGAGCGCCGTTAAAGATCCTAGAGCACAAGAAGAGCGACAACAGGCCCTGAGCTTCGCTGGATATGAATGTGCCCTAATTAGTTATTGGGTCTAGGAGGTTTCTCCAAGAGCTTAATAACCCTTTTTTGGCACCCTGCGGGAGCAAAGGTAAACTATTCACTAACTACAAAGCTGCGAACACAAAGTAGGGCGATAAGATATGTTGGAGCTTAGCTATCACCTCCGACGGTTTCTCCCAACTACTGAGGAGTTATTACGCTCAGAGAAAGGACCGGAGTGCCATTCTGCCAAGTGAGCACTCACTCGATATCACTCGAACCAACTTAGACCCTGGAGGGATCCGGAGGAACATTGCGAAGTCTACCCAACAGCCTAATAGTGAGTTAGGAAAGGACGGAATATGGACGATAGCCTGTCTTTTTTGGTTCGCTGGGCTCCCTAAGCACCATAGAGGAAGTACCGGAGGAACTATTAGGCCGGGCATCATGGATGACACAGAAAACTCCCCCAAATAGCCACCGCCCCCTCCATCCTCCATATTGTGGGGTTCAATTATAATCCCCGCGCTGCCACATTGTTTATCCATTACTTAAAGTGGGCATTGTTTTGGTAGGCCTAATTAATTTAGGCATCAAATGCCCTGCCCCTCCTAACTAAACACTTCCTACTTTATAGAGCAAGGAGGCATAGCCAGTGCCCATTCCCTATCCCCCGTTAGTGTTGTGGAACGTAACCAATGGATTCATTATTTGAGATACAAAAATATCTCTGAGGAGAAGGCGCGGCTACAATTTAGACTTCGAAATTTTACGCATCATTCGACTTTTCTCTCAGTTCCTTGCCACAATAGAGATAGACAGAGTCAAGCTCGCGGAGCATCACTCATGCTTTCCCCCGCTGTCCCTTGGCGTAACCGGTAGCCCTACTCCATCCCTAAATTCTGCAGTTTCCCTCTGCTTGACCAGCCTATAGATGGCTATCCTGAGGCACTTATATCTCTGCTGTGGATAGGCTATAGGAAATTATCAATCCCCGTTCTAAGCTCTCTGTAGGGCCCTAGGTCACCAGGAACACTAGATCGTTTGGGCCATCACCGTATGGAACCCGATGTATGATATAACACGATCTAAATACTCATATCGCCAAGGAAGGCGCTGCTGCAGGCGGATCCAAGTTTGCTTAAACCTCCGGTTCACCCGCCCTTTCAAGAGTCACCGATTAGTAGATTTGTAGTCTAAGCTAATAATCAAAAACGTGGGTGAGAAGTATCACGCAATCTAGTTATTCTATCTACTATTATACACGGCTTTCGCTGTGCTCAGCTTGACCCTACTGGTAAAGTGAAAGAGAGCTCGGATGAATATCGACATTACTAAGTATTGGTCCTCTGCCAGGCGAGCAAAATCCTAGAAGATCGAGTCGAAGTTATTATGGGAGCCCCCTGGTGACAGTCGAACCTAAGGGTGCGTGCGAGGGACAACTTTGTGGTTGTCTTTGGGATGCACTGATAAATATTTAATGGGGTTGCGGGTGGCTTTTCCCAAAATTGATACTGAGATCCTTAGTAGCATAAGCCTTCTAAGTACATACAAGTACCAGAAGCTCGCTGCCCACGCATCTGCAAAGCACATCCCAACTTAGTGGAAGGTTGACTAGCGAACAGAAACCCGCCTTCCTTCCTCATCCAACCAATCAGGTCGCTTGATAGAGTCTCAAGTAAGCATCAGGGCTAGGGTTGGGATCCCTTGAGGAATCTGTCTGGTTCAAAAGATACCGTATCATATGTTGGTCTAACGTAAGCATCTAGCCTCAACGAGCCACCTGTGGAAATATAATGACCACCCTAATATAGGTTATTATCTGGACCTCAATACCGGTACTGTTTACCTAGAAATGCACGCGGGAAAAACATAGATAGGCACAAAGGTAAAGAGGCTGGATTCCTGGCCGCAACAGCTGACCCAAAAAAAAAGCCATCATTCAAGACTGTATCGGGCATGGGCCTACCATCACAGCCTCAACCTACCCTAAGTTTATCGAACCCCCAGGTTTTGGCGACGCTCACTAGATATGGTGGATGAGTACTAACCACAGTCATCCCTGGCAGTGTAGGTATTGCCTTGTAGTATCGATAATAGCATCACCATGATTGACTCGAGGGTTTAAGTGCCATATGCTGTAGAGAAATAAGTGACATAAATACTGTCCAAGATCCCACGATCTGGAAAGAACCATCCTCTCGGACACCTCTCGACAGCACTACAAAGCTACATTACTATCCCAACAATCTCCTTAATCTCCTAATTCTCACAATCTCCTCTATCTTTCACTTTTAATACCGGCTTCCCAACCTAAAAACCAAACATCAAAATGAAGTCTGCTATCTTCTCTTCCGCTATCGCCATCTTCACTACCCTCGCAACTGCCGTCCCCACCGCTGCCCCGGCAGACATCGTTGCCCGCGATCAGGTCAAGCAAGTGATCCTCTCTAGCGCAGTCGTCAACATCCAGGAAGATGCCGCCAACACCCCTCTCGGTGTTACCTACAAAGCAATTGTCTCCCGCGTCAATGGCAAGCACAATTCCCAAGCCCTTGTCAAATTTGATTTCCCCGATGGTCTTACGGGGTACAAATGCAAATTGGATTTCGCCTACCCAGCCCAGTTCAGTGGTACCGGGGAGATCCAGGTGTTCAGCATTGGGGATACGAACATCGAGAACGCAACATTCAACAAGAGGCCTTTCAGGGATCAGTTTAAGGGTACCTTCCGTGTTGCCGGATGGGGTGAGGCGGTAGTTCTTGATGCTTCCGGATTAACTTTCGATTGCCCGGCTAAGGGGGCCAAAGCATATGAAGTTGTCTCTCAGGGAGATAGCAATGATGTTGAGTGGTATGCACCTGGAGGCGGATTGAGAATTGATGTTTTGTAAGGGTGAGGTGCCGGGTAGGGCGCCACCTGTACTCTAGCTCTTGCCCTTTTTTATTTTCCTTAGCTCATTTTTTCATTTTCGTTTAATCATTCCATTCAATAGTCGGGGCTGGGTTTGCATTTTATTCCTAGGATCGGAGCATGGGGTTACAAATTTTCTTAGCATTCATTAGTACCATACACGCATTATTAGGGATTAGGTTAGTCATCTAGTGGGGGTATATAGAGGAAATGTACACTTTAAACCTGAACTTTTTTCTCTCTTTGGGATCATGATTCTGCCTTATTCGTATAAGCACGGCTAAAGATCCTAGAGCACTAGAGCGGTAATGGGCTCTGAGCTTCGCTGGGTACGGATAGTGTGCTGATTAGTTATTGCGTCCGAAAGACTTCTCGAGGAGCTTAATACCGGTAACCCTTTTGCACCCTGTAGCAACCAAGGTAAGCTATTTACTAACTAAGTTGTAAAGCTGTTAATATGACGTAGGGTGATAAGATACAGTATGTTGGAGCTCAGCCGCCACGTCCAATAGTTCCTCCCAATAGCTGAGGAGTGATTACAGCCTAGAAAATAATTGTACTGCAATTTTGCCAAGTGAGCACTCACTGGATACTGTATATCACTCGCACCAACTAATCCACTCCACCAATCCGGAGGGCTAATAATGAGTTGGCCCCGGAGGCAGGATTGGATAGGCTATAGGCGATAGCCCATCTTTTTGGTTGGTTGGGTTCCCTAAACTCTACGGTCTCCCTCTGCTTAACCCGCCTATGGACGGCAATCCTATCCGGAGGTACCGATATCACTGTCGTGGACAGTCTAAGGTATAGGAAGTTGTCCATTCCCATTTCAGGCTCCCTGTGGGGCCACCAGGTCGCCAGGAACACTAGATCACACCAGCCATTACCGTGAGACATCGCGAGGTATGATATAATACAATCCAAATCCTCATATCGCCAAGGAAGGCGCTACCGCAGGGGGGATCTAAGTTAGCTTAAACCCTCCTGTTCACCCACGCTTTGAAGTCTGCTGACCGGTAGATTTGTAGCCTGAGCTGATAAACAAAAACGTAAGTGGGAAGTATTACGCAATCTAGCTATTCAGTCTACTACATTAGTTTCACTATGCGCAATTCAGCTCTGAAGTGAAAGAGGGCTCGGATGAGTACAGTACCAACATTACTCAGTATTGGTCGTCCGCTAGGTCAATAAAATTCTGGAAGATGGAGTCCAAGTTATTATGGGATACCGCCTTCGTGGTTTTTTTTTTGGGATGCACAGATCAATACTTAATGGGGTTAAAGGTGGCTTTTCCCAAAATTAATACTCAGATCCTCAGTAGCATAAGCCTTCTAAGTATATACTTATACATACAAGTACCGGTAGCTCGCTGCCCATGCATCTGCAAAGCACATCACAGTTTAGAGGAAGGTTGAAAATTAGCTACTATAACAAAAGCCCCCCTTCCTTCCGTATCAAACCAATCGAGTCGCTTGATAGAGCCTCAAATAAGCACCAGGGCTAGGGTTGGGAGTCTTCGGGAAACCTGTGTGGTTTAAAAAATATGCTACTGTCGGTAGCATAGTCCAATGTAAGCTCCTAGCCTCAACGAGCCACATGTGGAAATACACAATTATCATCTCTACCCTATTCGAGTAGGTTATCCGAACTTCAATATCGCTTAATTAGAAATGCACGCGAGAAAAACATAGCTAGGCGCAAAGGTAATGAGGCTGGGTTCTTAGCCACAACAGCTAATCCAAAAAAAAAGCAATCATTCAAGGCTCACTAGATATGGTGGATGAGTACTAACCACAGTCATCCTTGGCAATGTAGGTATTGCCTTGTAGTATCGATAATAGCATCACCATGATTGACTCGAGGGTTTGAGTGCTGCGCACTGTAGAGAAGTGAGTGACATAAAGACTCTCCAAGATCCCATGATCTGGAAAGAACCATCCTCTCAGACATCTCTTGACAGCACTACAAATCCACATTACCATCCTTACAATCTTAATCTTCTAATTCTCTAAATCCCCTCTACTCGAGTATCTTTCACTTTTAATACCGACTTCCCAACCTAAAAACCAAACATCAAAATGAAGTCTGCTATCTTCTCCTCCGCCATCGCGATCTTCGCTACCCTCGCAACTGCCGTCCCCACCGCTGCCCCGGCAGACATCGTTGCCCGCGATCAGGTCAAGCAAGTGATCCTCTCTAGCGCAGTCGTCAACATCCAGGAAGACGCCGCCAACACTCCCCTCGGTGTTACCTACAAAGCAATTGTCTCCCGCGTCAATGGCAAGCACAACTCTCAAGCCCTTGTCAAATTTGATTTCCCCGATGGTCTTACGGGGTACAAATGCAAATTGGATTTCGCCTATCCAGCCCAGTTCAGTGGTACCGGGGAGATCCAGGTGTTCAGCATTGGGGATACGAACATCGAGAACGCAACATTCAACAAGAGACCTTTCAGGGATCAGTTTAAGGGTACCTTCCGTGTTGCCGGATGGGGTGAGGCGGTAGTTCTTGATGCTTCCGGATTGACTTTCGATTGCCCGGCTAAGGGAGCCAAAGCATATGAAGTTGTCTCTCAGGGAGATAGCAATGAGGTTATTTGGTATGCGCCTGGAGGAGGGTTGAGAATTGATGTTTTGTAAGGGTGCGGTGGCTGCCGGATGAGGTGCCGCCTATACTCTAGCTCCTGCCCTTTTGTTGCTTTCCTTAGCTACTTTTTTCTTTTCATTTCATCATTGCATTGGATGGTGGGGGTTGGGTTTGCATTCTGCATTCTGTTCCTAGGGTCTGAGCATGGGAGTTACAAGTTTCGTTAGCATTCATTTGTACACGCACTATTAGTATTAGATTAATCACCTAGTGGAGATATATTGGAGGGAATATACACTTTAATCATCAGCTTTTTTTTCTGAATCATGATTCTGCCTTACTCGTGTGAGCGATACAGATGGTGCGCTGATTAGTTACAGAGTTTGAGAGGCTTTTAAAGGAGTTTAATAGCTCTCTTTCTTACCCTGCGGGTGCGAAGATAAACCCACAGCTTTGCCACTTAAGATACAGATTCTCAAGATACAAGGGGACAGCCTGTCGTATATTCAGCTCCTAAGGTACTGAAGTTTTCAAGAAATAGTAGATTTCGTAATTTCTTCAGATATACCACCTAAACATGACTTAGTACACCCAGAAACAAGCATTTTAGAATTTCTTTTTCCATGGATGAATTATTTAAAGCTCATTAAAGCTTCATCTATTTTATTTCCACCTCTCCCCACCTGGTAGTTGAGAAATTGATTTTGGTTGGAAAATACTGTGTCTACTAGGTTTTCCTATTAAGTATAACCCCTCCAATAAAATAACTACTTTACTTTCACCGAGGACTAGAAGAAACCTCCAGCCGGCGTATTTATAGTGGGAGCAGACCCAAGCATTACAAGCATGGTGTCCCGAGCCGCAGAGAAAGAGGGTCCGCCCATTGGAAACACCGCGGTTTACAATGGTGGCGGTAGGCATCTGCAGGGAGAATGCAAGGGCAAGTTTCTTCTTTCTCTATGTGCTTATAAGCTCGTAGTGTATCTGACAACGACAGAAGAGGAGTAAAGTAGATAACAAGGGTAGCCTCACCTTTAGAACCCTTATACGGCCAGCCACTTCCTGGAAACCATGCGCATACTGTACACTACTTACCCCAAAAGCGCCCCAAGGAAAAAAAGTGAGGGTTCTCCTGGATAATCCGGTTTAGGCATAATGGCCGGACAGTCACGGATCAAGGGAGCAAAAAATGGTTGACCCCCCTTTGCCCAACATAATAAGTGTGGCCTGGACGGGTGAACAAGAGTGCTTCCTAAAAAAGGAAAATAAAAATACCTGACGGTAGTAGCGAAGATTAGGGAAGTGACACGGATGCCAGTGGCAGCAGTGGTATCGTAGTAGTGGTAACAGCGGCAAGGATCTATACGATGGGAACTGCGATAGTGGGGAGGTTGCCGGATATGAGGATGGGAGGGTGCGGAGGATGAAGGGCGGGAGGGTCCGGTATGTCGAAAATCACCACCACCTACTCGGATGTTTAGGAGAAGCACCAGCTATCTAATCTATATTCACTCGTTCGTGTCGTTCCCTTTGTTTATAGTTTGTTTCCCGCACTTTCTGTAATCCCATGTCTTGCAAGCTATATTGTACAGTGGACAAGATATGGTTTACTGGGCCGGCACGCGGTTCGTTTCTAGTCACTGCGATATCAAAAGCACGAGAATCTAAAAGGGATTAAAGTGTATACAAGTACATTCTTCCTGTCTTAGATATACTTACGATGTATCCTAGCTTTAGCTCGATCTAGTAAAGATCTCTCTACTCTAAAATCTTATTAGCCTTAACGCCTCGAAAGGTCTTTACTATAGATTTTAACTACCGGTAGTACAAGTATTATCATCATTGCTATTACCGTAGTGGCTTGTCCCTCAACACGTGAGTCACCAGGCTAAAGTTAGAATCAGGACTTTTAGGGAATTAACCTAGAAGAGCGATTAGTCAACTACTGTATTATTTAGCGAGGTTTACCCTTCTACTCTTTTTGCCAATGGCCTGGTAACGCCGGATTATGATAGCCTCCCACTCGCACCCTAGCTCACGAAGTCGGCAAAAAGTCCCCGAAACAGAAATTAAAGAAATATACGGCGAAAAATCTGTGTGAATCTGGGCGCCCGGGCTGAGCATACTCCCCCTCCCGCATTCGGGTATTCTTGGCATGTAGCCAACAAAATGCGGGTACTCCGGTCTGGCTTCGGCTGAGTTCAGTCTCTAAGATGATATTTTATGCTATTGTCAGTCTTACTGAATCACCTTATCACGATGCAACCAGACGGCTCAGAAGTGTGCATATCACAATTTTGTTGCGGTATTTGGACACTGCTAGCTATCACTTGCCTCAAGTTTTCAGCCCTCTTCTACAGGTTGGAGATGTGACTACTAGCCAGCAGTAAGCACCAGGTTAGGGTTGGGGGTCTTCAAGGAATCTGTCGGGTTCAAAAAATATGCTATCATAGTCCAACATAAGCACCTAGCCCTAACGAGCCGCCTATAGAAATACACAATCATCATCTTCACCCTAATATAGGTTATTATCAAACTTTGATACTGTTAATCTTTAATAGCTATTGATCATCTTTCTTTTAATATCTTTTTATTTTTTATATACTTACGTAAAGTCACAACAGTTATTGCCAGTGCAGTTGAGGCAGCCTTTTGTGATGCATATTCTTTTATCTCAGTTTACCTAGAAATGCAGGCGAGAAAAACATAGGCTGAATTCCGGGCCACAACAGCTGATGAAAAAAAAAAGACCATCATTCAAGACTGTATCGGGCATGGGTCTACCATCACAGCCTCAACTTACCCTAAATTTATCGAAACCCCAGGTTTTCACGACGCTCACTAGATATGGTGGATGAGTACTAACCACAGTCATCTTTGGCAGTGTAGGTATTGCCTTGTACTATCGATAATAGCATCACCATGATTGACTCGAGGGTTTAAGTGCCATATGTTTCAGAGAAATAAGTGACATAAATACTCTCCAAGATCCCACGATCTGGAAAGGACCATCCTCTCGGACATCTCTCGACAGCACTGCAAAGCTACATTACTATCCCAACAATCTTCTTAATCTCCTAATTCTCACAATCTCCTCTATCTTTCACTTTTAATACCGACTTCCCAATCCAAAAACCAAACCAAACCAAACATCAAAATGAAGTCTGCTATCTTCTCCTCCGCTTTCGCTATCTTTGCTACCCTCGCAACTGCCGTCCCCACCGCTGCCCCGGCAGATATCGTCGCCCGCGATCAAGTCAAGCAAGTGATCCTCTCTAGCGCAGTCGTCAACATCCAGGAAGACGCCGCCAACACCCCCCTCGGCGTTACCTACAAAGCAATTGTCTCCCGCGTCAATGGCAAGCACAATTCCCAAGCCCTTGTCAAATTTGATTTCCCCGATGGTCTTACGGGGTACAAATGCAAATTGGATTTCGCCTACCCAGCCCAGTTCAGTGGTACCGGCGAGATCCAGGTGTTCACTATTGGGGATACGAACATCGGGAACGCAACATTCAACAAGAGACCTTTCAGGGATCAGTTTAAGGGTACCTTCCGTGTTGCCGGATGGGGTGAGGCAGTAGTTCTTGATGCTTCCGGATTGACTTTCGATTGCCCGGCTAAGGGGGCCAAAGCATATGAAGTTGTCTCTCAGGGAGATAGCAATGATGTTGAGTGGTATGCGCCTGGAGGAGGGTTGAGAATTGATGTTTTGTAAGGGTGAGGTGGCTGCCGTGTGAGGCGCTGCCTGTACAGTACTCTGCCTCTTACCCTTTGTACTTTCCTTAACTCTTTTCCTTTTCTTTCAATTATTGCATTGGATAGCGGTGGGGTTGGGTTTGCATTTCGTTCCTAGGATCGGAACCATTCATTAGTACACGCATTATTAAGACTAGATTAATCGCCTAGTAGAGATATATGAGAGGAAATATACACTTTAATCTTGAACCTTTTTTTTGGGAATCATGATTCTAGCTTATTCGTGTGAGCGCCGCTAAAGATCCCAGGGCACAAGAAGAGTGGCAATGGGCTCTGAGCTTCGCTAGGTACCGATAGTGGGCTGATTAATTACTGGATCTGAGAGGCTTCTCGAGGGGCTCAGTAACCCTTTCGCGCCCTGCAGGAGCGATCAGGTAAGCACCATATCCTCTATGAAGCAAAGGTGTTGTTAAGAAGTAGCCCCCCCGATAATATATAGGTTATGCGATTGGGTAAAAGGGCGAGATGCTGCAGTTGCGTGCTTCTGCTTCAACTTCGCTGACCAGAAGGAGCAATCCCCTACAGCCATCCTGAGTTCCCTCCTAAACACGTTGTTGGTGCACTGGAAGAAATTCCAGAAAAGATTGCTCAAGCTTTTCGAGACCAGAACAAGGCCATGGGAGTCGGAAACCGGGGATACCCGAAATCGCAGAGATGTTACAGGATATCTCGTCTTCACAGCGCACCTTCATATGCATTGATGCTCTAGACAAGTGCATAGCCGAGTATCGGGCAAAACCACTTGATTCAGTAAGACAAATTCGACACTCGGATATTTCTAGCCGGAAGATTACACATCCAGGATAAGGCGGAGAAACATCTTGATAGGAGGGTGATGGCTACATCTATTACACTCACCAAAGATGATATCATTCGATTCTTAAGAGCGAAGCTAAAAGAGGATACAACACCAGGCGCGATGAGCCAGGACTTGGACATTATAAGGAACATTTCTGAGACGGTTTCAGAAATGTAAGGAGCAAAGACACTGAAAAAGATATCTCAAACTATGGACTGACAGAACTGTGTCTAGATTCCTGCTAGTATCTCTAAACATCAAGAGTATCCTACAGGAAACTACACTTTTTGGGTACGGGGTATCATTGGGCTACAGGCGCAAGACCAGCTACAGACGGAGGAAGCTGCCTTGGACTCCCTTGAGATCTCAAGGAGGCTGCCCTGGTTCGCACTGTATAATCTCAAATAATTGAGCTGTGTGCTAGGCAGTCCAAACTTTCCTTTTCTGGAAAACGGGTGAAACCCACAGCAAAAGGTGAGCCGCCCAGCCTCAGAAAGACATAAAAAACAATAAAAACATCACACCTTACGAGAGGAGACAACTCCAATAACATAGCACCCAATTCGATTGTTTGAGATTAACATTTCCGACAGGCCTATTGGCCGCCCCCCAGATATTGGCCAGCCCATGACAACGGCAAATGAGGTGTTACCTTCATACAATTCAACCACAATTGACTAAATTTTAGTTGAAGATAGGTCTCTACATATTCCGCAAGACTGGATGGTTAATTAGGACAAAATGAAAAATCCTAGAAACTGAAACTTAACAAGTATTTCAAAAGATAGGACAAAATGTGCAAGTAGCAACCTGATTGAAAAGCATAAAATAAAAAGGGAAAATAGCCAAAAACCGGAAAACACAGCCCTTTTCTCTATAGAGAGCTGTACAGGATCAGCGGAAATAGTTTTCCGGTTTCTAAACACCCCATGAGTAGCGGAATTCAAAGTGAATTCCGGCTGCGACAGCCCTTGGGTCTCTTATACAGAGAACCGTTTAAATGCAAATCACTAGAGTTTCGCTATGCCTAACCTAGCCCTAGAGTAGAAGATATCTCAGATGACTACCGGCGCTAGTATTAGCGCTCCGCTAGGCACAGCAAAATTCTGAGGAATCGAGTCCAATAACAGGGATACCGCTCATGCTCACGGTCTACCCGTCAGACTACCAGGACAATTTTGCGATTTTCTTCCTATGGTATAAATATAACATTCAATGAGGTTAAAGAGGACTCTTCCCAAGATCCATGCTTATATCCTTAGTAATAGATGAGGCCTTCTGAATACATACAAGTGCCGGTAGCTCGCTGTCCATGCATAATAGGAAGTGAGCAATCTCAGCTAGCGACGATGAAGGTGCTTCTTGAAAAGAAAAGACCAGCCTACTATAACAAAGGCCCGAGCAGCCACGTGGATATCGATGTAGCTGCGGTAGTAGTAGTGGCGGTGGCAGTGCTCTATGTAATGGAATAGCCATAGTAAGGAGAATGCAGAGGATAGAGAACAAGAGGGATGGGGACTATGATGTCTTGGAAATCATCAGCACTCACTCGAAGCGCCCTGGGAGAAGTTGCGGTTACATACCAACCTACTAAGTTACACGCTTACTCGTATCCCCCTTCACTTTGTTACCCGCAACCCACCCCATCACTTGGTGAAATTTCCCGGTCTTTCTTGAATAATCTCTACCAGTGTGGTCGTGCCCAAGCCGAGCACTTTGTATAGGATTTACCAAGGTGCTCGGCCTCAACTCGGTCCCGGAGCATAGCAATGTACAATACCATATTATACCCGGCGAGGGCACAACTCCTTTGTAACTATGATACTACGACATCAAAAACTCCTCGGAGTCGGAGCGGAGTTCGAAAAAAAAAACTTCCAATCAGACCTCTATGCATGAGGGCAGCTTTTATCATTATCTAGTAAAGATGCCCACCTATAAACCTTTATGGTAATTTTTGCCTTAGAATGGTCTGTGGGACAGATCATTATCCAATGATTATTATCACTGCAAAGCCGAAATATAACCACTTGGGATCTCTCCACATGGAATTCCGCAGCCCAAACATTAGCAAGCATCAGAACCCTACCTCTATGGGAGCTAGCAGTCTGTTAACATAGGAAATCACTCGCATCACTATCCCAGACAATAACCCTGCTGGGCTGTTCCTAGCATCAGCTTTGGGGATCAAGGCCTTGCTAGCTAGCTTCATCTAGATATTTCATAGATTTGAGTGGGTTGGGACGAAATCGGAGAAGCCCACCCTACCCCAAAACCTGGGTGGAGCACGGAAGAGGTAGCAGAGGAAAGATGTAGCATGATAGGAAGTGAAGTGAGATGCACGGGTCAGGGGATACTATTATCACAAATACCCTCTAATTTCAAAGGTATGACAACCACATTGAGTACAACGGACAGTGCTCGCATATAGCTATTTACAGAGAAATTCTCATAAGGAGGAAGTCAAGTCATATTTCATCCTATATATGACCATCTCAAAGGTTCTACAAGGATCTCGTTCTTCACCTTCCTTCTAATCCGATTTAGCTCCAAGTCCATTACTCTGATACAAAGTAGTTGAGACATGAGCGGGACAGCGTACATTTACTCTAGAGCGAGAAGGGCTATTTTGATGCCGGAGACCCAGTGGATTTGCTGCCTACCTTCATACTTAGGTACCTATTCTCCCAGGATCCATCACAGGACCCAGATCCTACGCAGCTACAGTGCATTAGGCGGTACAAGAAAGGTCTCAGATATGGGATATAGATGTAGTCATGAAAAAGAAAGAAAAACTCTATACTACGATAATTATGGTTTGGCTATGTAGAGGGTTTCTGAAAAAATTAGATTGGGCACTGCTCCTGAATTATCAGAGGCCTCTCTTTTTCAGTATATATCTTGGGTTCGTTGGCCACCCGTGTCTAAGTTAAGTGGATTGAGTTGAAGGGGTCATGCTTCTCCCTGTCCCACTATAGTCTGTCGACCCAGTCTCGTAAAATTATGTTGGATATTATAGATTGTTTGTAGAAGCTTAGTCATGAGGTTTACCCGGCTGTCATTGGTTACGGAAGCCTGCTTCTCCTTTTTGTGCTCTCTCTTTTTGTTCCGTTCCAGTTCTTTTCTCTCCTCTCAATAAGCTCTTCTCAACACTAGAACAAAAACTAATGAAGCTGGTGTTAACACGACTCTCATTTGATCTCTAATTTCTCTCTAGTTCTCGTCTTCAGTAAAGCTCTTCCGGCACTTTCAGCACCCAATAATCGGCTGTGCAAATACTCCATTCCGTCTATCACTTGTAGTGTTGAGCTTATCACGGATCATTTCTAACAAATTATAAGATGTTGAATTTGTCACCAGTTATCACTCGTGTCTCGTACTCTCCGCTAGAGCACTGTAGCCTCCGAAGAGCAATGGGCAGAGAGAAGAGGCTAGGAAAGGTTTACTCACTTTTTCCTATTCTTTTAGTGAAGGTATGGGGGTACTCGCGAGGCCAAGTTGAAGCCAGACCACCTAAAATGGTAATTCCCATAGAAAGTGACCAAATTCAGTCCGGCTGCGCCAGTAAGTCTAGTGAATGTAGCTCGCGGGATTTCTATGGGCTTTAGCAGTCAAGGCCCCGTCCCGCCTCCTCCTATCCGTTGCAAGCCATGACACTGCATCTCCTGCAAGAAGTATCTATATACCCGACCAGCTCCCGCCTCTCATGTGTCCTTTGTGAGAAGAGGTCTATATTTGTTTTCAAACACTAAATGGCTCCCCCAGCGGGTTCTACGGCTCTTCCAAAATGCCCGCAGCGTGGAAGCGTCTTTGAAAAAAAACCCTCCGCTTATGCATACCGCCCAGATCCTAGCGGGAAGGACAAAGTTTGGTGGTATGTAGTAGTAGTCCTTTTTGAAAGGAGTTTCGACATTACAAGTATTCACTAATTTATTTACCTTACGGGCCAGGAAACAGGGTAGTCCACGAACCCTCCTTTATTGGCTAAGTCTTCATAAAATGTCCTCCTGAAAAAGAAAAAATCCCAAACGGTCCAAAGGATTTCTTCTCTTTGACAGTTTAAATGGTTAGCTGCATACAAGCTACATCCGGGTGTTGGAGGTTCCCAAGGACTAACCTTAACATCCGAGTGTGACACTTCTGGTGCCTTCTATCCGATCTGTTATTGAGCACATAGCATATTATTTTGAAAACAACGAACGGGCCGAAAGTAGTGCAGAAGTAGTATGGGGGATGACTGGGGGATCTCAGCAACTTGCGAGAGACTATTTCCACAAATGCCGATAAATGAGACACCCGGATGGCCAAGGACCTCTCAAAATTTGATTCATGTTTCTATGCATCTCCAACCAAGCCCGTTAGTCATCTTCGAAATAATAAAAAACATGCAGTTCACAATCCAATGCCCAGGCTGGGGAGGGCGAACCGTTCCCCAAACCCTCCTATAGTGTGGTACCTCCCTCTTTCACATGCCTAAAAGCAACAGGCAGACCTATTTTAGCATACACGCCCCACGCGATCCCCCGCAATCAGGAATAACGAATCACATTCCCTGCTGTCTCAAATAACGTGAGAATGGCGGGGTGGACCCTGATTGCTCAAGCTCCCGTTCAGCCAAGCCTCCCCCCCGCCCCAGGTTCCCCAGAATCCCCAGAAAATCCTAACTCAAAATAATACCGGTCAACTTCCGACCTCCTCTGACGCAATAGAAGGAAGTAAGCGTTCTTCTATTCAATTACGCATCCCCGCCATGTCCTCCCGTATGCATAAAACCTGTGAATAATACCTCCCACTATATCTAAGGCTACAGGAAATATGACCAAGCCCTGGATTCCCAGATTGCGTTCTCTTGAATTAATACCTCAAGACTGCCCGCGTGATGCCCCTCGAGCAGTTACCACCTATGATTCATTAAGCACAGGCATTACCTCTTGCCTTGAAAAACACGTCTCTTCTACATGCAGGAGTATACATACAGATATGATATTAGATAACACTACTACCCACGTTGCCTTTGCACGGCATCTCAAAGCAGTGGTATTTGATATGATTGACCCCTATGCAATGAATTAAGATGGAAATGATATAGACTGGCATTCATTGTCCACTGAAGGCAATAAGAATCTTCTAGAGTAGACCGCAGTGGCCAGTGCACAACGTCCAAACTAGTTCGTCTACATACATCTATTGCCGTAGCTCTTCTTTTACGTCACAAACGCCACATCACGACCCTTAGATGAGGGGAACTGACATGCTGCTTTCCCAGCCCGCAGTTCAGCTACTACTTTTTTTTTCTGCCCCCGTGACCATTTCGACCGGCTGTCATCTATTCCTGCACGCTACGAACCCCCATGACTCCTTTCCCACCTGCGACCTATCTGCACTCAGTTATGGTCCCGAGTGACAAGTCATGACCACGAATCCCCCAATGCTGGCGAACTCTTTACGTACTCACCTCAAGTAAATAATCCATGACAAACCAAGCTACTCACCTCAAACCGGTTACAATTCCTAATCCCACGGCATGCATCAAATGAGCTCTGTGAACTAGATGCCCTGCTTAGAAGGAGTTGGCTAACACAACCAAGTGCGACCAGACTGCAGCCAAATTACTTGCTTTCTGCTGTCAGCATTAGCATATTCAAAAGTCTACTATTTTTTAAATTTTTTTTCCAAGGCTAAAACAAGAATAACTCCATCTCTTACATTCTCGGTGTCAAATTGAGTAGGTTGAGATAATAAGTTTTATTTCTTGCATATTGGTTGTTCTATGGTAAAGTTTCGTGCAATGGTAACACAGAGCGAGACTAGGGAAGACAACAACCCAAGAGAAGACAACACGACAGACATAGAGACACAAGCAGGAAGTCTGAGCCCTGCACCTACCTCCTCTCTCTTTTTTCTCGCTCTCCTGTCTCCTCCGACTTCTCCTCCGGCTTCTCCTTCTGCTCCTTCTCCTCCTGCTCCTGCTCCTCCACTTGCCAACAATCCTCCCACCCCTCCGGCAGACGGCCAATTGCCCTATCTCTGCCTCCCCCGGCCTATCTCCAATCCCACCTGCGCCCCGAAAACTCCCCGATCGAATCTTCCGCCGCAGATCACCAACTCCAAACTCGTGACTCCCAAAACCAGTTCCCCCTCCTCCCCCTATTCCTCTTATCCTCTCCTAACAGCAAGTGGTGCGCCCACCACCCCAAAATTCTCAAAGGCGCTGTGGGCCGATTCAAGATATCACTGCGACAAACATGCCACGATATCTTGACTAACGCGTAACCAGCGATTTCTGGGCGATGGGTGGATGAATGGATGGATGAATAGATGGATGGGTGGGTGGCGCCGATTGAATCGACCAACGAGATCCCGATCTAGAATATTCTTTATACGGCATTGGCTGTATGTACCGTCTGTCTAAGTATGCACGATCGATTGCCGATGCGGTACCCTGCATTGGGTTACCACTTTTGGAGGGGCGTTTACTTAATTTGGGGAGGGGAGGGTATTGCATTGGCTTGGATTGGATTGGGGGATGGGAATTGCATACGGTTCCTGGATGGGATGGGGGAGGGGTAGGGAGGAAGATATGGTATCGTATGGGATATATCACAACCTACGGTACCTAGCCCAAGTCCCCCACAGGTACTGTACATGCCATTCTACTAGCACTCTACCATACCACCCTCCAGGTTACTGGCCAGTCTTCCCGGTCCAGGAAGAAACTACCTACCTGCTTGGTATCACTGACAAAAACGTACCTATCGGCAACAAAACCTGCCCCCGGTAGGCAAAAGTGCATTGGACTTACAGTATGACACGAGAGATGAGCTGTCATTACAAGACCGGTATGCTCTCCCTTTCCCTATGGAGAGGCCTGCTTACCTACTTCCTTGCTGACTACCACCAGCACAGCAGTCCTGCACCACACATTAGTTTACGAATAAAATATTGAACACCACACATTTGAAATATGACTTATCGGGCATGGGGTTTCCACAAATTAAGGGGGCCTTCTTTCCTTTCGCTGTCCTCGTCCGCTGGCTTTGCACAAGCACTTGCACTCGTAGCAGCAGAGGCATCCAAAAATAAGGATTCTCAAAAATATATGGCAAAAGAATCCGTGGCTAGTTGAGCCCATCTAAACTCACATCCCCCGAATGGTGAAAGTCCAGTATAATTTTGTTTGTAAACATAGATACGCACAGATGATTGGCCGTGCATTTCCTCCCCTGATCTCCACGTCTAGGCGCTCCTCGCCCAAGACGAGTAGCAGTTAGTAAATTCCCGGCGATGTGTTTACAAGTATTGGGCAAACCCATGGATCGAATGGACGAATTTACTTTCCTAGATAGGCAAGGTACGAGCAAGAACGATAGCCTGGTAAAACTACTTATTTTTTTTTGTTTTTTCGTTCTCACAGATGAAGAAAAAAAAATAAAAGAAGAAAAAAATGAAAACAAGGCTGGAATGATTCACACGCTTTGGCCTCTTGCTTTTAAGGCGATGGTAGGCTAGCGTACTGATCTCCGCTGAGAACCGGGGATTCGCTGGTTGTCTCCGATGGGGGGGGAAGGGCTGGGCTGGGCTGGGCTGGGCTGGGCTGGGGCCGGTTTGGCCATTGTTTCGTTTTGTATCATAATATCATTTCTAAAGCCACCGCACACCTACCACACCTCTAACCCCCCACAAGTACCGCACAATATCGGTGCAAGGCCAACGTCTCTACTCGTAAGCTCTAGCTTCAAGCTATTCTTGAGCTCGTTAGCTACCTTGCTAGCTAGCTCACAGCGCCAGCACTCGTACGTATACCGTACCACCAAAAGCCACACCCGCAAGTCGCACACAAACTCTCACTCGACCCACCCCCACGAAGCCCCAAAGCCCCAAAGCCAAAAAGTACCGTGCCATATGATACGATACGATACCCATCCACCCGGTCCCACCCCCCTTGAAAATTCCAACGAGGCTTTTTAACAAAAATGCTTACCCACCACCCAACCCTAATGTAATGTAACCAACCGGCACAAGCACCACAGAAGAAAACCTCAAACAAAACAAAACAAAAAAAAAAAACCCCCCCACACCGGGACTAAGCGAATCCTCCCCCCCTACACCTATCCTTCCCCTACCTTAAATTACCCCCGCAATTTTTGCGAAAATCTCTCATCTATTTCTGTCCTACCCACAACAATCTCCCTACATACGGTACTCGAGTCCTCGAGTATGATACATGCATAACACATATTCTGATATTTTCATACATCCATGCATTCATGCATAATTGCTACCGGTTATTGTACCAAAGTAAGTTCGAGCACGGTTCTTGTGATATAAATTTATGCGTTACCACCACCCTCCCTCCTTCCCCCTCCTCCTCCTCCTCCTCTATGGTTGCGGTAATTTTGATTTTTGATTTGTTCTAAGCTTATCGGGGTGATAAGGATAAGGGTCATGGCTTGTCACTCGATGTGGGAGAGGTAAACCGCGCAGTTGTATTATATTGTGCTGTACCGGTACTTTATTGTAATGCGGAGGATGGACGGACGGACGTATGGATGGATGGATGGATGGAAAGAATAGGAAGCGGAGGAAGGAAGGAAGGAAGGAAGGAAGGAAGAGTGTTTACACAGACGGGTGACAGGATGAATCGGTAGGTTTTTATCCCTTCTCTTCATACCCCTTCGTCTCCCTTCCCCTTACTCGAGTACTTGCTTGCTACTAACGACCACACGATACAATAGCCAATTCAAGCACAGCACAGCACAGTATCATACATACCTAAGTTATGCCAACTGTTGCTCGCTCGCTGGCTCCATCCATCCATCCACCACTTCTGTATGTATACACCTACCACATCGCGGTTTTTTCCAAACCGGTCTAGAACCACCCCATCCCCGCGTTCCTCGATGAATAACGAATAACTCGAGTAACTATCATACTTGTAAAGTGCAAATTTTATCTTATCCCTCCACACCATCTTTTTTTTCTTTTTCTTTTTCTTTTCTACCCTCTTTTCCCCATCCCCCCTTCCTTCCGCATTCAACACATTCTCGGATACATACTGTACCGTAACGAAACTCGAAAGTAACCGAATTCATTCATTTGCCGTTTCCGTGTACCAATTAGGGGCGGTGGGTAGCACCCCCCCACGCCCAGAGATACTATATATGTTCTTACGTTTTTGATAGATATATTATGTACCGACGGTTTGGGAGCCGGTTGAGTTTTGTGGGTTTTGTGTGTGTGTGTGGTGCCCTTTCTTTTTTCTGGGGGAAGGGGTGGTGAGATTGGGAAATTTTGCTTAATATCCTTTTATTTCGTTTTATTAAATTTTTATTTTTATTCACCAATTTTGCATGCCCGATGCATGTGCTTTTTTTTTGTGCTTGATGCTTGGCTGGGTGTGTGCGGCCCTCCACAAACCAATGAGTCCACATACCCACCCCGGCAGCACCCATTTTTCCCTTCTATTTTTGCTATTGCTCGAGTACGGTAAAGAAAAATACAGTGCAAGTAGTCTAATCCATAGTCGACTTCCGTGGCCATTTGGAAGGGTTAACGTGGCCGCTGGTTCCGTTTTTTCTTTTTCATTGGCTTACCCTACGACACCAGTACGGTACAGCCAGCAGTCTACCAATTCTCTCTTCGCCCTACTGGTAGACAAGAGTTTTACACTGAATTTCACAAGTACTTACTTAATGTGCCTAATTTTGCTCTTTACGGTAGACTAGCTCAAAAAAAAAAAAAAAAGCTCTGGCAAGTTTCATTAAAGGAAAAAGTTACCATATGCTGGCAAGAAAATTCCAAAGTGGAAAATAAAAATATAAGGGATAGAAAAAACTAAAAGCGCCCCAGTTTTGACCTTCTATGAAAATTGGTAAAGAAATAGAGAAAAAGGGGGAACTGAAGGGGAAAGAAATGTAGTTCTGATAATGTAGTAATACCCGAAACAATACCCGCTTCAAAGAAATCAAGTAGTTGGCTTGCAAAGCTCAAGGAAGAACGTAATGAGAGAAGAAAAGAAAAAAAAAGTTAATAAAACTACATATGCAAACAAGAGCTGGGGAGAATGAAAAAAAGAAGACTACCGCAAAAAACGTAATAACGAAATTCGTTAATGCAAGGTCTGAGTCTAGGATGGCTCCATTACCCACCAAATGCGCCAGACAAACCACATGACCAGCGATTTTGATATCAACTTAGTGAATCAAAATCACGTTTCGACTTCTCTGATGAGTTGATTCTTCTCGTTTTGCTGTAGGCGCTCGCGGCGTCGAAGAAGTAGCTCGTGACGTGATGGTGTCATGGACACTGAGTCCTGCAGTTGTAGGCGGAAATGTTACTTTAGTTCCATTGGCTGCTCGCTCGCTCCTGGTCATTTCGATACCTTCAACAACGGTCTGGCTGGTGACAGTTTTCTTCTCGAGTTTTTCATCGCCAACCGAACTGGAGACGCTCCCCGCTCTGCTTCTGTCCATAACAGGAGTCACAAAGCTACTGCCGGTGCCGATACTTAGACCCAACTCGCTCCCAGCCCAGCATCCATATCGCCGTACCAATCCCCCAAGCAGCTTGACGAAGCACATGTGGACCTCAACAAACAGTTCCTCTCGCCCAACCAACTCTGCTAACCCCTTCTGACCACCGCATTCTCCGGGGGCTCGCCTCCGCAGAAACCCATCTGGCCCTCGAGAGGTGATCGACGAGATTGAGTTGCTCAGAGCCGGTGAGACTTGTGCATCTTCTGCGGCCTTTTTCGCTGCCAACAGTTTTATGCGGTGCACCAATGCTTCAAAGGCCGCAACAACATATTTCCACGATTTTACGACAATCTTCTGGTCAGGGCAGATACAGACCAATGCGTATGATCGTCTTTCACCACGAGCCTTAGAATCTGCAAGCCTGAATACGTAGGCGATCGTATAACCCGCTAGTGGATCACCAAACATAATGGGTCCAGTCTGAGCAGGTATCAATTCACAGGACAAAGTCCGAACGCATGACTGCCGAAGAGTGGAGTACCGGGAGGGTACGGAAGGAGCTCTTGTGGAAAGGTATGTGATGTGGTGGACATGTGGAGAAGAACCCACCGAGGATTTTCCACCAGCCGCTTCGTCATCAGAGGCTGGGGTGGAATTGAAATACGATCGTGCATTTGGCGAACTTGATAAATGCTCCGGATCAATGGTAGCCCTCCGTCTTCGAATGTAAGACGGCAGTTGTCCTTCGGAGGCTTCGTCCTCGTCCTCGCTAGAAAGAAATGGTGCAGAAGAGATGATGACCTCCTTCGTCCGCAAAATTGGATTGTTGCTCTTGGTAGCAGCAGGGGATTTCCCTCCACCTAGGGGTGATGAGGCTAAGCTTGGGGCTGATAGTTTTTCATTGAGCCGACTTGGGAGTGTCATACTACAGCTCCGGCAAGTGTCAGTCATCGCCGATGTGGTTGGTGGGGTCGTCGATCCCTGGTTTGCTGGTCCACCCAGATATCCGGGCCCAATTCCAATTCCACCTGCAGATGCAGGTAGAGAGGAACTTGTGAGCACGGGGCTTCTAGGCGATGGTGGCGGCGTCTCCATCGGCGAAGATAGATTAGATGAAGATGCCGAGGATGAGTTGGCACTTCCAGCATGGTGAGAAGTGTTCGGCCGGAGGCCGGCATTAGGTGGGCCGCTAGGCCTAACGTTCGAATTCGATAGCTGCGAGTTACTACTCGCTGGCTGAGCCCCGGGAACAAAGGACTGATGCGGGGTATTTGGAGAAGGAGTGGTGACAGAAGGAGGAAAGCAAGTAACGCATGAGGGAGGTATGGCCTGGGTGCATAAGATGGAGGTAGGGCCATGAATCTCGCAGAAGTGGGCTAGGGAGACCTGTTGTAAGTTAGAATGTTAATAACCACTGGATGAAGTAATTATGCAGGGTAGCGAACTGGCAGCAGCGTGCGCATAGAGTAGAAAAGGGAATGATGCACATACGATGAAGTTCATAGCGTCGAGTAGGGACGATGGTTGGTCTGTAGGCGCGTCTGGTACTCGAGCAGCGTACACACGATGCTGCGAGGTCGGGAGGCTGCAAATGGTGTTGGCTCGGCCTGGAATGACCGGCGGGGGTGATTTTTTTCTTTTGCTTTGTCCTGCTTCTGCCTTAGCAGTGCGTGCTGCCAGGAATGGGTGCTGGTTGCGGGTTGTGAATGTGGGATGTGGTGGTTGCTGTTGCCTTCCTGGGGAAGCTAAGCTTTTTTCCTTTTCTTGCTCGCCGTGGGGGATAGGGTTCTGTCGCGTGGCGAGGCGGTGATGGGCGGGCGATGGCAAGAGTTGCCCGAGCGGATACAGTCCCTGCTTAGCTAGCCCGTAGGGGGAAAAAGGGGGGGTGGTGATGAAGAAGGGTAGGAGGACGGGAGAAAAAAGGGGTCCTTCCGTTGTGTACTCGTGTTCTCCGAGGCAGCCCGGGATCAAAGCCTGCAGATCAGCCTGTAGCCGTTTGGTTATGATAGGGCAGAGATCAAAGAAAGTGATCCTTCTGTCCTCTTCCAGTTGGATCAGTCCTTGCTTCTTGTTCGCCTGCTCGTTCGCCCAACAGTTCATCCACTTGACCTATTATTCCGTGCCTTGTCTTTCTCTCCCTTTCTTTTCTTTTATCCGTTCTTTCGTGCCAGCAGGTTACTTGCCCGTGATTCCTCTCCTATCCCTGGTTGCTTTGACCATTGAACATTCAATTAGTCCAATCAGTCAACCAACGAACAAACGGGTGAAATTGTTACCCTTTTCCTCCAATCGATCACTCCTCAACCTCAACAGATGCAAACGAAGGGACAAAAATAGACCACTCAAAAAGCAAGTAGCACACCAATTGGCCCTTTTATGCAAGGTATCCGGTTAAGAAAACATGAAACACAGACCTGGATGAAATCAAAAGGCCAATCGATAGGGCTGACCTTTAGGACATTGTTTCGAGAGGACAGCAAGGGCGATGAACGATATACAATTTACTGAGGGAGGGCGGTGAAGAATAAAGGGTTGGATGGAGGGGGCCAGAGGCTGGAACCGGAAAAAAATATTCGGCAAAATAGTAATGTGAAATTCAAAGACGCAAGAGGAAAGACCACGGAAAAACGAAGTAAAGTCGGTCCACCCTCCGGAAGCAAAAAAAAAAAGAGACAGCTGTTGTGACAGTGATTGTGATAGTGGTGGGTGCACAATACTCGAGTGCAGCAAAGAGGGGGTCAATGGTGGTGGTGGTGGTGGGAGGGAAAATTCATAAGAGGAAAGCCACTAACTGAGGGGAAGGTAGTCCCCCCCCTAAAAGGTTGAAACTTCTACAACATCTCTTCCAGAGGAGATGGAGGTGTATGCTTGCGCTGGCGGACCAGGAAGGACATGAGTCTCTGGTCTGGAGTAGAGTGCCATATTATATCAGCTCATATCCCTTTGCCTGTCCCGCATTTTTCACTCACTTTTAGCGTGGCCCTAAGAGGAGGATCGGCGATTGCTAATACAAAATGAGAAAAGCCAGATCTGTAGATTTAAATGCAGGAAACGCAAGCGAAGAAGGCAACAAATACACAACAATTTGTTTCTCAAATGCTAGAGAGCCCAAAGGTAGTCTGAAATTTCCTCCTCTGACTTGGAAAAAAAGAGAAAAAACTGCAAATATGATTGCATGGATTCACTTCCAATAGTATCTCAATCCATAGAATGAAAATGTGTAAAACAAAAATCCTTACAGAGGGGTACAGGAAATCCAGAAATTTCACAATAGCTACATATAAAAAGAGTTCGCCTTAGCTTTGGGGTGGGTCTGGGAGGATTAGGAGTACAAATAGGTTGAGTGGATGGAGGTTGAAGAGATGTAGTAGACGAAGGAGACATAGTAGGCTCGGGGTGATTTAAGGCTGAGGATGATGGAGGTTGAGCAGAAGTCTTGGAGAGGAAGCGGCATAAAACACAGTATTGGGGTTGAGCTCGGGGCTGAGTAGAATTTCGTATAAGCTTGTGACTAACTGGATCCTTTCGCATCGTAGGCAGAGTAGTAAACCTCGTAATATACCCCTAGCACGGCTCTGA